>CAKAJE020001533.1:0-53919 GCA_916610135.2 Macropis europaea | reverse complement strand
GGAATGGCGAGTAAAATGCACTGTTAAACTTCTATGATAGGGCAATCAGAGACGCAATTACATCATTTTATATTTTGGTTAATATAAGAATTCAGCGAAATTCTATCACATTTGTTCAATTTACGTCGCTCCTATTCCAGATAGCGTATTGGGCTAAGCGGCATCTCAAAGCGCATGAAATGGCGAGTAAAATGAACTATTAAACTTCTAGGGTAGGGCAATCAGAGACCCGATTAGATCATTTTATATTTTGGTTAATATAAGAATTCAGCGAAATTCTATCACATTTGTTCAATTTACGTCGCTCCTATTTCAGATAGCGTATTGGGCTAAGCGGCATCTCAAAGCGCATGAAATGGCGAGTAAAATGCACTATTAAACTTCTAGGGTAGGGCAATCAGAGACCCGATTAGATCATTTTATATTTTGGTTAATATAAGAATTCGGCGAAATTCTATCACATTTGTTCAATTTACGTCGCTCCTATTTCAGATAGCGTATTGGGCTAAGCGGCATCTCAAAGCGCATGAAATGGCGAGTAAAATGCACTCTTAAACTTCTAGGATAAGGCAAACAGAGACCCGATTAGATCATTTTATATTACGGTTAACATAAGAATTCAGCGTAATTCTGTGACATTTGTTCAACTTACGTAGCTCCTGTTTCAGATAGCGTACTGGGCTAGGCGGCAACTTAAAGCGCGTGGAATGGCGAGTAAAATGAACTATTAAACTTCTATGATAGGGCAATCAGAGACCCGATTAGATCATTTTATATTTTGGTTAATATAAGAATCCAGCGAAATTCTATCACATTTGTTCAATTTACGTCGCTCCTATTTCAGATAGCGTATTGGGCTAAGCGGCATCTCACAGCGCACGAAAGGGCGAGTAAAATGCACTATTAAACTTCTAGGGTAGGGCAATCAGAGACCCGATAAGATCATTTCATATTTTGGTTAATATAAGAATTCAGCGAAATTCTATCACATTTGTTCAATTTACGTCGCTCCTATTTCAGATAGCGTATTGGGCTAAGCGGCATCTCAAAGCGCAAGAAATGGCGAGTAAAATGCACTATTAAGCTTCTAGGGTTGGGCACATATAGACCCGATTAGATCATTTTATATTATGGTTAATTTAAGAATTCAGCGAAATCCTATCACATTTGTTCATTTTACGTCGCTCCTATTTCAGTCAGCGTATTGGGCTAAGCGGCATCTCAAAGCGCAAGAAATGGCGAGTAAAATGCACTATTAAACTTCTAGGGTAGGGCAAACAGAGACCCCATTAGATCATTTTATATTTTGGTTAATATAAGAATTCAGCGAAATTCTATCACATTTTTTCAATTTACGTCGCTCCTATTTCAGATAGTGTACTGGGCTAGGCGGCATCTTAAAGCGCGTGGAAGGGCGAGTAAAATGCACTACTAAACGTCTATGATAGGGCAATCAGAGTCCCGTTTAGATCATTTTATATTTTCTTTAATATAATATTTCAGGGAAATTCTATCACATTTGTTCAATTTACGTCGCTCCTATTTCAGATAGCTATTGGGCTAAGCGGCATCTCAAAGCGCATGAAATGACGAGGGAAATGCACTATTAAACTTCTTGGGTAGGGCGAACAGAGACCCGATTACATCACTTTATATTATGGTTAATTTAAGAATTCAGCAAAATTCTATCACATTTGTTCATTTTACATCGCTCCTATTTCAGATAGCGTATTGGGCTAAGCGGCATCTCAAAGCGCATGGAATGACGAGTAAAATGCACTAATAAACTTCTAGGATAAGGCAAACGGAGATCCGATTAGACCATTTTATATTACGGTTAATATAAGAATTCAGCGTTATTCTATCACATTTGTTCAACTTACGTCGCTCCTATTTCAAATAGCGCACTCGGATAGGCGGCATCTTAAAGCGCGTGGAAAGGCGAGTAAAATGCACTATTAAACTTCGAGGGTAATGCAAACAGAGACCCGATTAGATCATTTTATGTATTGTTTAATATAAGATTTCAGGGAAATTCTATCACATTTGTTCAATTTACGTCGCTCCTATTTCAGATAGCGTATTGGGCTAAGCGGCATCTCAAAGCGCAAGAAATGGCGAGTAAAATGCACTATTAAGCTTCTAGGGTTGGGCACATATAGACACGATTAGATCATTTTATATTATGGTTAATTTAAGAATCCAGCGAAATCCTATCACATTTGTTCATTTTACGTCGCTCCTATTTCATATAGCGTATTGGGCTAGGCGGCATCTTAAAGCGCGTGGAATGGCGAGTAAAATGCACTATTAAACTTCTATAATAGGGCAATCAGAGACCCGATTAGATCATTTTATATTTTGGTTAATATAAGGATTCAGCGTAATTCTATCACATTTGTTCAATTTACGTCGCTCCTATTTCAGATAGCGTATTGGGCTAAGCGGCATCTCAAAGCGCATGAAATGGCGAGTAAAATGCACTATTAAACTTCTAGGGTAAGGCAAACAGAGACCCAATTAGATCATTTTATATTACGGTTAATATAAGAATTCAGCGTAATTCTATCACATTTGTTCAACATACGTCGCTCCTATTTCAGATAGTGTACTGGGCTAGGCGGCATCTTAAAGCGCGTGGAAGGGCGAGTAAAATGCACTACTAAACTTCTATGGTAGGGCAATCAGAGTCCCGTTTAGATCATTTTATGTATTGTTTAATATAAGATTTCAGGGAAATTCTATCACATTTGTTCAATTTACGTCGCTCCTATTTCAGATAGCGTATTGGGCTAAGCGGCATCTCAAAGCGTATGAAATGACGAGAGAAATGCACTATTAAACTTCTTGGGTAGGTCGAACAGAGACCCGATTAGGACATTTCATATTATGGTTAATTTAAGAATTCAGCGAAATTCTATCACATTTGTTCAATTTACATCGCTCCTATTTCAAATAGCGTATTGGGCTAAGCGGCATCTCCATGCGCATGAAATGGCGAGTAAAATGCACTATTAAACTTCTAGGATAAGGCAAATGGAGACCCGATTAGACCATTTTATATTACGGTTAATATAAGAATTCAGCGTTATTCTATCACATTTGTTCAACTTACGTCGCTCCTATTTCAGATAGCGTACTCGGATAGGCGGCATGTTAAAGCGCGTGGAAAGGCGAGTAAAATGCACTATTAAACATCGAGGGTAATGCAAACAGAGACCCGATTAGATCATTTTATATTACGGTTAATATAAGATTTCAGGGAAATTCTATCACATTTGTTCAATTTACGTCGCTCCTATTTCAGATAGCTATTGGGCTAAGCGGCATCTCAAAGCGCATGAAATGACGAGAGAAATGCACTATTAAACTTCTTGGGTAGGGCGAACAGAGACCCGATTACATCATTTTATATTATGGTTAATATAAGAATTCAGCGATATTCTATCGCATTTGTTCAATTTGCGTCGCTCCTATTTCAGATAGCGTATTGGGCTAAGCGGCATCTCAAAGCGCATGAAATGACGAATAAAATGCACTATTAAGCTTCTACGCTAGGGCGAACAGAGACCCGATTAGATCATTTAACATTATGGTAAATAAAAGAATGCAGCGAAATTCTATCACATTTGTTCAATTTACGTCGCTCCTATTTCAGATAGCGTACTGGGCTAGGCGGCATCTCAAAGCGCATGAAATGACGAGTAAAATGCTCTATTAAACTTCTAGGGTAGGGCAAACAGAGACCCGATTAGGTCATTTCATATTATGGTTAATTTAAGAATTCAGCGAAATTCTATCACATTTGTTCAAGTTACATCGCTCCTATTTCAGATAGCTTATTGGGCTAAGCGGCATCTCAAAGCGCATGAAATGGCGAGTAAAATGCACTCTGAAACTTCTAGGATAAGGCAAACAGAGACCCGATTAGATCATTTTATATTACGGTTAACATAAGAATGCAGCGTAATTCTGTGACATTTGTTCAACTTACGTAGCTCCTATTTCAGATAGCGTACTGGGCTAGGCGGCAACTTAAAGCGCGTGGAATGGCGAGTAAAATGCACTATTAAACTTCTATGATAGGGCAATCAGAGACGCGATTAGATCATTTTATATTTTGGTTAATATAAGAATCCAGCGAAATTCTATCACATTTGTTCAATTTACGTCGCTCCTATTTCAGATAGCATATTGGGCTAAGCTGCATCTCAAAGCGCAAGAAATGGCTCGTAAAATGCACTATTAAACTTCTAGGGTAGGGCAAACAGAGACCGGATTAGATCATTTTATATTTTGGTTAATATAAGAATTCAGCGAAATTCTATCACATTTGTTCAATTTACATCGCTCCTATTTCAGATAGCGACTTGTGCTAAGTGGCATCTCAAAGCGCAAGAAATGGCGAGTAAAATGCACTATTAAACTTCTAGGGTAGGGCAAACAGAGACCCCATTAGATCATTTTATATTATTGTTAATATAAGAATTCAGCGAAGTTCTATCACATTTGTTTAATTTACGTCGCTCCTATTTCAGATAGCGTATTGGGCTAAGCGGCATCTCAAAGCGCATGAAATGGCGAGTAAAATGCACTATTAAACTTCTAGGGTAGGGCAATGAGAGACCCGATTAGATCATTTTATATTTTGGTTAATATAAGAATTCAGGGAAATTCTATCACATTTGTTCAATTTACGTCGCTCCTATTTCAGATAGCGTATTGGGCTAAGCGGCATCTCAAAGCGCATAAAATGGCGAGTAAAATGCACTATTAAACTTCTAGGGTAGGGCAATCAGAGACCCGATTAGATAATTTTATATTTTGGTTAATATAAGAATTCAGCGAAATTCTATCACATTTGTTCAATTTACGTCGCTCCTATTTCAGATAGCGTATTGGGCTAAGCGGCATCTCAAAGCGCATGAAATGGCGAGTAAAATGCACTATTAAACTTCTAGGATAAGGCAAACGGAGACCCGATTAGATCATTTTATATTTTGGTTAATAAATGAATTCATCGAAATTCTATCACATTTGTTCAATTTACATCGCTCCTATTTCAGATAGCGTACTGGGCTAAGCGGCATCTCAAAGCGCATGAAATGGCGTGTAAAATGCACTATTAAACTTCTAGGATAAGGCAAACGGAGACCCGATTAGATCATTTTATATTACGGTTAATATAAGAATTCAGCGTAATTTTGTGACATTTGTTCAACTTACGTAGCTCCTATTTCAGATAGCGTGCTGGGCTAGGCGGCAACGTAAAGCGCGTGGAATGGCGAGTAAAATGCACTGTTAAACTTCTATGATAGGGCAATCAGAGAACCGATTAGATCATTTTATATTTTGGTTAATATAAGAATTCAGCGAAATTCTATCACATTTGTTCAATTTACGTCGCTCCTATCTCAGATAGCTCATTGGGCTAAGCGGCATCGCAAAGCGCATGAATTGACGAGTAAAATGCACTATTAAATTTCTAGGATAATGCAAACAGAGACCCGATTAGATCATTTTATATTACGGTTAACATAAGAATTCAGCGTAATTCTGTGACATTTGTTCAACTTACGTAGCTCCTATTTCAGATAGCGTACTGGGCTAGGCGGTAACTTAAAGCGCGTGGAATGGCGAGTAAAATGCACTGTTAAACTTCTATGATAGGGCAATCAGAGACGCGATTAGATCATTTTATATTTTGGTTAATATAAGAATTCAGCGAAATTCTATCACATTTGTTCAATTTACGTCGCTCCTATTCCAGATAGCGTATTGGGCTAAGCGGCATCTCAAAGCGCATGAAATGGCGAGTAAAATGAACTATTAAACTTCTAGGGTAG
The DNA here is from genome assembly GCA_916610135.2 of Macropis europaea. Taxonomy (NCBI): domain Eukaryota; kingdom Metazoa; phylum Arthropoda; class Insecta; order Hymenoptera; family Melittidae; genus Macropis; species Macropis europaea. The sequence continues at coordinate 48,073 of CAKAJE020001533.1, read as the reverse complement.
GGCAATCAGAGACCCGATTAGATCATTTTATATTTTGGTTAATATAAGAATTCAGCGAAATTCTATCACATTTGTTCAATTTACGTCGCTCCTATTTCAGATAGCGTATTGGGCTAAGCGGCATCTCAAAGCGCATGAAATGGCGAGTAAAATGCACTATTAAACTTCTAGGATAAGGCAAACGGAGACCCGATTAGATCATTATATATTACGGTTAATATAAGAATTCAGCGTAATTTTGTGACATTTGTTCAACTTACGTAGCTCCTATTTCAGATAGCGTGCTGGGCTAGGCGGCAACGTAAAGCGCGTGGAATGGCGAGTAAAATGCACTGTTAAACTTCTATGATAGGGCAATCAGAGAACCGATTAGATCATTTTATATTTTGGTTAATATAAGAATTCAGCGAAATTCTATCACATTTGTTCAATTTACGTCGCTCCTATCTCAGATAGCTCATTGGGCTAAGCGGCATCGCAAAGCGCATGAATTGACGAGTAAAATGCAGTATTAAATTTCTAGGATAAGGCAAACAGAGACCCGATTAGATCATTTTATATTACGGTTAACATAAGAATGCAGCGTAATTCTGTGACATTTGTTCAACTTACGTAGCTCCTATTTCAGATAGCGTACTGGGCTAGGCGGTAACTTAAAGCGCGTGGAATGGCGAGTAAAATGCACTGTTAAACTTCTATGATAGGGCAATCAGAGACGCGATTAGATCATTTTATATTTTGGTTAATATAAGAATTCAGCGAAATTCTATCACATTTGTTCAATTTACGTCGCTCCTATTCCAGATAGCGTATTGGGCTAAGCGGCATCTCAAAGCGCATGAAATGGCGAGTAAAATGAACTATTAAACTTCTAGGGTAGGGCAATCAGAGACCCGATTAGATCATTTTATATTTTGGTTAATATAAGAATTCAGCGAAATTCTATCACATTTGTTCAATTTACGTCGCTCCTATTTCAGATAGCGTATTGGGCTAAGCGGCATCTCAAAGCGCATGAAATGGCGAGTAAAATGCACTATTAAACTTCTAGGGTAGGGCAATCAGAGACCCGATTAGATCATTTTATATTTTGGTTAATATAAGAATTCGGCGAAATTCTATCACATTTGTTCAATTTACGTCGCTCCTATTTCAGATAGCGTATTGGGCTAAGCGGCATCTCAAAGCGCATGAAATGGCGAGTAAAATGCACTCTTAAACTTCTAGGATAAGGCAAACAGAGACCCGATTAGATCATTTTATATTACGGTTAACATAAGAATTCAGCGTAATTCTGTGACATTTGTTCAACTTACGTAGCTCCTGTTTCAGATAGCGTACTGGGCTAGGCGGCAACTTAAAGCGCGTGGAATGGCGAGTAAAATGCACTATTAAACTTCTATGATAGGGCAATCAGAGACCCGATTAGATCATTTTATATTTTGGTTAATATAAGAATCCAGCGAAATTCTATCACATTTGTTCAATTTACGTCGCTCCTATTTCAGATAGCGTATTGGGCTAAGCGGCATCTCACAGCGCACGAAAGGGCGAGTAAAATGCACTATTAAACTTCTAGGGTAGGGCAATCAGAGACCCGATAAGATCATTTCATATTTTGGTTAATATAAGAATTCAGCGAAATTCTATCACATTTGTTCAATTTACGTCGCTCCTATTTCAGATAGCGTATTGGGCTAAGCGGCATCTCAAAGCGCAAGAAATGGCGAGTAAAATGCACTATTAAGCTTCTAGGGTTGGGCACATATAGACCCGATTAGATCATTTTATATTATGGTTAATTTAAGAATTCAGCGAAATCCTATCACATTTGTTCATTTTACGTCGCTCCTATTTCAGTCAGCGTATTGGGCTAAGCGGCATCTCAAAGCGCAAGAAATGGCGAGTAAAATGCACTATTAAACTTCTAGAGTAGGGCAAACAGAGACCCCATTAGATCATTTTATATTTTGGTTAATATAAGAATTCAGCGAAATTCTATCACATTTTTTCAATTTACGTCGCTCCTATTTCAGATAGTGTACTGGGCTAGGCGGCATCTTAAAGCGCGTGGAAGGGCGAGTAAAATGCACTACTAAACGTCTATGATAGGGCAATCAGAGTCCCGTTTAGATCATTTTATATTTTCTTTAATATAAGATTTCAGGGAAATTCTATCACATTTGTTCAATTTACGTCGCTCCTATTTCAGATAGCTATTGGGCTAAGCGGCATCTCAAAGCGCATGAAATGACGAGGGAAATGCACTATTAAACTTCTTGGGTAGGGCGAACAGAGACCCGATTACATCACTTTATATTATGGTTAATTTAAGAATTCAGCAAAATTCTATCACATTTGTTCAATTTACATCGCTCCTATTTCAGATAGCGTATTGGGCTAAGCGGCATCTCAAAGCGCATGGAATGACGAGTAAAATGCACTAATAAACTTCTTGGGTAGGGCGAACAGAGACCCGATTAGGACATTTCATATTATGGTTAATTTAAGAATTCAGCGAAATTCTATCACATTTGTTCAATTTACATCGCTCCTATTTCAAATAGCGTATTGGGCTAAGCGGCATCTCCATGCGCATGAAATGGCGAGTAAAATGCACTATTAAACTTCTAGGATAAGGCAAATGGAGACCCGATTAGACCATTTTATATTACGGTTAATATAAGAATTCAGCGTTATTCTATCACATTTGTTCAACTTACGTCGCTCCTATTTCAGATAGCGTACTCGGATAGGCGGCATCTTAAAGCGCGTGGAAAGGCGAGTAAAATGCACTATTAAACTTCGAGGGTAATGCAAACAGAGACCCGATTAGATCATTTTATATTACGGTTAATATAAGATTTCAGGGAAATTCTATCACATTTGTTCAATTTACGTCGCTCCTATTTCAGATAGCTATTGGGCTAAGCGGCATCTCAAAGCGCATGAAATGACGAGAGAAATGCACTATTAAACTTCTTGGGTAGGGCGAACAGAGACCCGATTACATCATTTTATATTATGGTTAATATAAGAATTCAGCGATATTCTATCGCATTTGTTCAATTTGCGTCGCTCCTATTTCAGATAGCGTATTGGGCTAAGCGGCATCTCAAAGCGCATGAAATGACGAATAAAATGCACTATTAAGCTTCTACGCTAGGGCGAACAGAGACCCGATTAGATCATTTAACATTATGGTAAATAAAAGAATTCAGCGAAATTCTATCACATTTGTTCAATTTACGTCGCTCCTATTTCAGATAGCGTACTGGGCTAGGCGGCATCTCAAAGCGCATGAAATGACGAGTAAAATGCTCTATTAAACTTCTAGGGTAGGGCAAACAGAGACCCGATTAGGTCATTTCATATTATGGTTAATTTAAGAATTCAGCGAAATTCTATCACATTTGTTCAAGTTACATCGCTCCTATTTCAGATAGCTTATTGGGCTAAGCGGCATCTCAAAGCGCATGAAATGGCGAGTAAAATGCACTATTAAACTTCTAAGATAAGGCAAACAGAGACCCGATTAGATCATTTTATATTACGGTTAATATAAGAATTCAGCGTAATTCTGTCACATTTGTTCAAGTTACGTAGCTCCTATTTCAGGTAGCGTACTGGGCTAGGCCGCAACTTAAACCGCGTGGAATGGCGAGTAAAATGCACTATTAAACTTCTAGGGTGGGGCAATCAGAGACCCGATAAGAACATTTTATATTACGGTTAATATAAGAATCCAGCGAAATTCTATCACATTTGTTCAATTTACGTCGCTCCTATTTCAGATAGCTATTGGGCTAAGCGGCATCTCAAAGCGCATGAAATGACGAGAGAAATGCACTATTAAACTTCTTGGGTAGGGCGAACAGAGACCCGATTACATCATTTTATATTATGGTTAATATAAGAATTCAGCGATATTCTATCGCATTTGTTCAATTTGCGTCGCTCCTATTTCAGATAGCGTATTGGGCTAAGCGGCATCTCAAAGCGCATGAAATGACGAATAAAATGCACTATTAAGCTTCTACGCTAGGGCGAACAGAGACCCGATTAGATCATTTAACATTATGGTAAATAAAAGAATTCAGCGAAATTCTATCACATTTGTTCAATTTACGTCGCTCCTATTTCAGATAGCGTACTGGGCTAGGCGGCATCTCAAAGCGCATGAAATGACGAGTAAAATGCTCTATTAAACTTCTAGGGTAGGGCAAACAGAGACCCGATTAGGTCATTTCATATTATGGTTAATTTAAGAATTCAGCGAAATTCTATCACATTTGTTCAAGTTACATCGCTCCTATTTCAGATAGCTTATTGGGCTAAGCGGCATCTCAAAGCGCATGAAATGGCGAGTAAAATGCACTATTAAACTTCTAGGATAAGGCAAACAGAGACCCGATTAGATCATTTTATATTACGGTTAATATAAGAATTCAGCGTAATTCTGTCACATTTGTTCAAGTTACGTAGCTCCTATTTCAGGTAGCGTACTGGGCTAGGCCGCAACTTAAACCGCGTGGAATGGCGAGTAAAATGCACTATTAAACTTCTAGGGTGGGGCAATCAGAGACCCGATAAGAACATTTTATATTACGGTTAATATAAGAATCCAGCGAAATTCTATCACATTTGTTCAATTTACGTCGCTCCTATTTCAGATAGCGTATTGGGCTAAGCGGCATCTCAAAGCGCACGAAAGGGCGAGTAAAATGCACTATTAAACTTCTAGGGTGGGGCAATCAGAGACCCGATAAGAACATTTTATATTACGGTTAATATAAGAATCCAGCGAAATTCTATCACATTTGTTCAATTTACGTCGCTCCTATTTCAGATAGCGTATTGGGCTAAGCGGCATCTCAAAGCGCACGAAAGGGCGAGTAAAATGCACTATTAAACTTCTAGGGTGGGGCAATCAGAGACCCGATAAGAACATTTTATATTACGGTTAATATAAGAATTCAGCGAAGTTCTATCACATTTGTTCAATTTACGTCGCTCCTATTTCAGATAGCTTATTGGGCTAAGCGGCAACTCAAAGCGCATGAAATGACGAGTGAAATGCACTATTAAACTTCTAGGGTAGGGCGAACAAAGACCCGATTAGATCATTTTACATTAAGGTTAAAATAAGAATTCAGCGAAATTCTATCACATTTGTTCAATTTACGTCCCTCCTATTTCAGATAGCGTATTGGGCTAAGCTGCATCTCAAAGCGCAAGAAATGGCTCGTACAATGCACTATTCAACTTCTAGGGTAGGGCAAACAGAGACCGGATTAGATCATTTTATATTTTGGTTAATATAAGAATTCAGCGAAATTCTATCACATTTGTTCAATTTACGTCGCTCCTATTTCAGATAGCTATTGGGCTAAGCGGCATATTAAAGCGCGTGGAAGGGCGAGTAAAATGCACTACTAAACTTCTATGATAGGGCAATCAGAGTCCCGTTTAGATCATTTTATATTTTCTTTAATATAAGATTTCAGGGAAATTCTATCACATTTGTTCAATTTACGTCGCTCCTATTTCAGATAGCTATTGGGCTAAGCGGCATCTCAAAGCGCATGAAATGACGAGAGAAATGTACTATTAAACTTCTAGGGTAGGGCGAACAGAGACCCGATTACATCATTTTATATTATGGTTAATTTAAGAATTCCGCAAAATCCTATCACATTTGTTCAATTTACATCGCTGCTATTTCAGATAGCGTATTGGGCTAAGCGGCATCTCAAAGCGCATGGAATGACGAGTAAAATGCACTAATAAACTTCTAGGATAAGGCAAACGGAGATCCGATTAGACCATTTTATATTACGGTTAATATAAGAATTCAGCGTAATTCTATCACATTTGTTCAACTTACGTCGCTCCTGTTTCAGATAGCGTACTGGGCTTGGCGGCATCTCAAAGCGCGTGGAATGGCGAGTAAAATGCACTCTTAAACATCTATGATAGGGCAATCAGAGACCCGATTAGATCATTTTATATTTTGGTTAATATAAGAATTCAGCGAAATTCTATCACATTTGTTCAATTTACGTCGCTCCTATTTCGGATAGCGTATTGGGCTAAGCTGCATCTCAAAGCGCAAGAAATGGCTCGTAAAATGCACTATTAAACTTCTAGGGTAGGGCAATCAGAGACCAGATTAGATCATTTTATATTATGGTTAATTTAAGAATTCAGCAAAATTCTATCACATTTGTTCAATTTACGTCGTTCCTATTTCAGATAGCATACTGGGCTAGGCGACATCTTAAAGCGCGTGGAATGGCGAGTAAAATGCACTATTAAGCTTCTACGATAGGGCAAACAGAGACCCGATTAGATCATTTTATATTACGGTTAATATAAGAATTCAGCGTAATTCTATCACATTTGTTCAACATGCGTCGCTCCTATTTCAGATAGTGTACTGGGCTAGGCGGCATCTTATAGCGCGTGGAAGGGCGAGTAAAATGCACTACTAAACTTCTATGGTAAGGCAATCAGAGTCCCGTTTAGATCATTTCATGTATTGTTTAATATAAGATTTCAGGGAAATTCTATCACATTTGTTCAATTTACGTCGCTCCTATTTCAGATAGCGTATTGGGCTAAGCGGCATCTCAAAGCGCAAGAAATGGCGAGTAAAATGCACTATTAAACTTCTAGGATAAGGCAAACGGAGACCCGATTAGACGATTTTATATTACGGTTAATATAAGAATTCAGCGTTATTCTATCACATTTGTTCAACTGACGTCGCTCCTATTTCAGATAGCGTGCTCTGATAGGCGGCATCCTAAAGCGCGTGGAATGGCGAGTAAAATGCACTATTAAACTTCTAGGGTAATGCAAACAGAGACCCGATTAGATCATTTCATATTACGGTTAATATAAGATTTCAGGGAAAATCTATCACATTTGTTCAATTTACGTCGCTCCTATTTCAGATAGCTATTGGGCTAAGCGGCATCTCAAAGCGCATGAAATGACGAGAGAAATGCACTATTAAACTTCTTGGGTACGGCGAACAGAGACCCGATTACATCATTTTATATTATGATTAATATAAGAATTCAGCGATATTCTATCGCATTAGTTCAATTTGCGTCGCTCCTATTTCAGATAGCGTATGGGGCTAAGCGGCATCTCAAAGCGCATGAAATGACGAATAAAATGCACTATTAAGCTTCTACGCTAGGGCGAACAGAGACCCGATTAGATCATTTAACATTATGGTAAATAAAAGAATTCAGCGAAATTCTATCACATTTGTTCAATTTACGTCGCTCCTATTTCAGATAGCTTATTGGGCTAAGCGGCAACTCAAAGCGCATGAAATGACGTGTGAAATGCACTATTAAACTTCTAGGGTAGGGCGAACAAAGACCCGATTAGATTATTTTACATTAAGGTTAAAATAAGAATTCAGCGAAATTCTATCACATTTGTTCAATTTACGTCGCTCCTATTTCAGATAGCGTATTGGGCTAAGCTGCATCTCAAAGCGCAAGAAATGGCTCGTACAGTGCACTATTCAACTTCTAGGGTAGAGCAAACAGAGACCGGATTAGATCATTTTATATTACGGTTAATATAAGAATTCAGCGTAATTCTGTGACATTTGTTCAACTTACGTAGCTCCTATTTCAGATAGCGTATTGGGCTAAGCGGCATCTCAAAGCGCATGAAATGGCGAGTAAAATGCACTATTAAACTTCTAGGAGAAGGCAAACAGAGACCCGATTAGATCATTTTATATTACGGTTAATATAAGAAATCAGCGTAATTCTGTCACATTCGCTCAACTTACGTAGCTCCTATTTCAGATAGCGTACTGGGCTAGGCGGCATCTTAAAGCGCGTGGAATGGCGAGTAAAATGCACTATTAAACTTCTATGATAGGGCAATCAGAGACCCGATAAGATCATTTTATATTTTGGTTAATATAAGAATTCAGCGAAATTCTATCACATTTGTTCAATATACGTCGCTCCAATTTCAGATAGCTTATTGGGCTAAGCGGCATCGCAAAGCGCATGAAATGACGAGTGAAATGCACTATTAAACTTCTTGGGTAGGGCGAACAAAGACCCGATTAGATCATTTTACATTAAGGTTAATATAAGAATTCAGCGAAATTCTATCACATTTGTTCAATTTACATCGCTCCTGTTTCAGATAGCGACTTGTGCTAAGTGGCATCTCAAAGCGCAAGAAATGGCGAGTAGAATGCACTATTAAACTTCTAGGGTAGGGCAAACAGAGACCCCATTAGATCATTTTATATTATGGTTAATTTAAGAATTCAGCGAAATTCTATCACATTTGTTCAATTTACGTCGCTCCTATTTCAGATAGCGTATTGGGCTAAGCGGCATCTCAAAGCGCATGAAATGGCGAGTAAAATGCACTATTAAACTTCTAGGATAAGGCAAACAGAGACCCGATTAGATCATTTTATATTACGGTTAATATAAGAATTCAGCGTAATTCTGTGACATTTGTTCAACTTACGTAGCTCCTATTTCAGATAGCGTGCTGGGCCAGGCGGCAACTTAAAGCGCGTGGAATGGCGAGTAAAATGCACTGTTAAACTTCTATGATAGGGCAATCAGGGACCCGATTAGATCATTTTATATTTTGGTTAATATAAGAATTCAGCGAAATTCTATCACATTTGTTCAATTTACGTCGCTCCTATTTCAGATAGCTTATTGGGCTAAGCGGCATCGCAAAGCGCATGAATTGACGAGTAAAATGCACTATTAAACTTCTAGGATAAGGCAAACAGAGACCCGATTAGATCATTTTATATTGCGGTTAATATAAGAATTCAGCGTAATTCTGTGACATTTGTTCAACTTACGTAACTCCTATTTCAGATAGCGTACTGGGCTAGGCGGCAACTTAAAGCGCGTGGAATGGCGAGTAAAATGCACTGTTAAACTTCTATGATAGGGCAATCAGAGACCCGATTAGATCATTTTATATTTTGGTTAATATAAGAATGCAGCGTAATTCTATCACATTTTTTCAATTTACGTCGCTCCTATTTCAGATAGTGTACTGGGCTAGGCGGCATCTTAAGGCACGTGGAAGGGCGAGTAAAATGCACTACTAAACGTCTATGATAGGGCAATCAGAGTCCCGCTTAGATCATTTTATATTTTCTTTAATATAAGATTTCAGGGAAATTCTATCACATTTGTTCAATTTACGTCGCTCCTATTTCAGATAGCTATTGCGCTAAGCGGCATCTCAAAGCGCATGAAATGACGAGAGAAATGCACTATTAAACTTCTTGGGTAGGGCGAACAGAGACCCGATTACATCATTTTATATTATGGTTAATTTAAGAATTCAGCAAAATTCTATCACATTTGTTCAATTTACATCGCTCCTATTTCAGATAGCGTATTGGGCTAAGCGGCATCTCAAAGCGCATGGAATGACGAGTAAAATGCACTAATAAACTTCTAGGATAAGGCAAACGGAGATCCGATTAGACCATTTTATATTACGGTTAATATAAGAATTCAGCGTTATTCTATCACATTTGTTAACTTACGTCGCTCCTATTTCAGATAGCGTACTCGGATAGGCGGCATCTTAAAGCGCGTGGAAAGGCGAGTAAAATGCACTATTAAACTTCGAGGGTAATGCAAACAGAGACCCGATTAGATCATTTTATATTAAGGTTAATATAAGATTTCAGGGAAATTCTATCACATTTGTTCAATTTACGTCGCTCCTATTTCAGATAGCTATTGGGCTAAGCGGCATCTCAAAGCGCATGACATGACGAGAGAAATGCACTATTAAACTTCTTGGGTAGGGCGAACAGAGACCCGATTACATCATTTTATATTAAGGTTAATATAAGTATTCAGGGAACTTCTATCACATTTGTTCAATTTACGTCGCTCCTATTTCAGACAGCGTATTGGGCTAAGCGGCATCTCAAAGCGCACGAAAGGGCGAGTAAAATGCACTATTAAACTTCTAGGGTAGGGCAAACAGAGACCCCATTACATCATTTTATATTTTGGTTAATATAAGAATTCAGCGAAATTCTATCACATTTGTTCAATTTACGTCGTTCCTATTTCGGATAGCATACTGGGCTAGGCGGCATCTTAAAGCGCGTGGAATGGCGAGTAAAATGCACTATTAAACTTCTAGGGTAAGGCAAACAGAGACCCGATTAGATCATTTTATATTACGGTTAATATAAGAATTCAGCGAAATTCTATCACATTTGTTCAATTTACGTCGTTCCTATTTCAGATAGCATACTGGGCTAGGCGGCATCTTAAAGCGCGTGGAATGGCGAGTAAAATGCACTATTAAACTTCTAGGGTAAGGCAAACAGAGACCCGATTAGATCATTTTATATTACGGTTAATATAAGAATACAGCGAAATTCTATCACATTTGTTCAATTTACGTCGCTCCTATTTCAGATAGCGTATTGGGCTAAGCGGCATCTCAAAGCGCACGAAAGGGCGAGTAAAATGCACTATTAAACTTCTAGGGTAGGGCAATCAGAGACCCGATTAGATCATTTTACATGAAGGTTAAGATAAGAATTCTGCGAAATTCTATCACATTTTTTCAATTTACGTCGCTCCTATTTCAGATAGTGTACTGGTCTAGGCGACATCTTAAAGCGCGTGGAAGGGCGAGTAAAATGCACTACTAAACTTCTATGATAGGGCAATCAGAGTCCCGTTTAGATCATTTTATATTTTCTTTAATATAATATTTCAGGGAAATTCTATCACATTTGTTCAATTAACGTCGCTCCTATGTCAGATAGCTATTGGGCTAAGCGGCATCTCAAAGCGCACGAAATGACGAGAGAAATGTACTATTAAACTTCTAGGGTTGGGCACATAGAGACCCGATTAGATCATTTTATATTATGGTTAATTTAAGAATTCAGCGAAATCCTATCACATTTGTTCATTTTACGTCGCTCCTATTTCAGATAGCGTATTGGGCTAAGCGGCATCTCAAAGCGCATGAAATGGCGAGTAAAATGCACTATTAAACTTCTAGGGCATGGCGAACAGAGACCCGATTAGATCATTTTACATTAAGGTTAATATAAGTATTCAGGGAACTTCTATCACATTTGTTCAATTTACGTCGCTCCTATTTCAGACAGCTTATTGGGCTAAGCGGCATCTCAAAGCGCATGAAATGACGAGTAAAATGCACTATTAAACTTCTAGGGTAGGGCAATCAGAGACCCGATTAGATCATTTTATATTATGGTTAATTTGAGAATTCAGCAAAATTCTATCACATTTGTTCAATTTACGTCGCTCCTATATCAGATAGCATATTGGGCTAAGCGGCATCTCAAAGCGCATGAAATGGCGAGTAAAATGCACTATTAAACTTCTAGGGTAAGGCAAACAGAGACCCGATTAGATCATTTTATATTACGGTTAATATAAGAATTCAGCGAAATTCTATCACATTTTTTCAATTTACGTCGCTCCTATTTCAGATAGCGTATTGGGCTAAGCGGCATCTCAAAGCGCATGAAATGACGAGAGAAATGCACTATTAAACTTCTTGGGTAGGGCGAACAGAGACCCGATTACATCATTTTATATTATGGTTAATTTAAGAATTCAGCAAAATTCTATCACATTTGTTTAATTTACGTCGCTCCTATTTCAGATAGCGTACTGGGCTACGCGGTATCTTAAAGCGCGTGGAATGGCGAGTAAAATGCACTATTAAACTTCTAGCATAAGGCAAACGGAGACCCGATTAGACCATTTTATATTACGGTTAATATAATAATTCAGCGTTATTCTATCACATTTGTTCAACTTACGTCGCTCCTATTTCAGAAAGCGTACTCGGATAGGCGGCATCTTAAAGCGCGTGGAATGGCGACTAAAATGCACTATTAAACTTCTCGGGTAATGCAAACAGAGACCCGATTAGATCATTTTATATTACGGTTAATATAAGATTTCAGGGAAATTCAATCACATTTGTTCAATTTACGTCGCTCCTATTTCAGATAGCTATTGGGCTAAGCGGCATCTCAAAGCGCATGAAATGTCGAGAGAAATGCACTATTAAACTTCTTGGGTAGGGCGAACAGAGACCCGATTACATCATTTTATATTATGGTTAATATAAGAATTCAGCGAAATTCTATCACATTTGTTCAATTTGCGTCGCTCCTATTTCAGATAGCGTATTGGGCTAAGCGGCATATCAAAGCGCATGAAATGACGAATAAAATGCACTATTAAACTTCTAGGGTAGGGCAAACAGAGACCCGATTAGGTCATTTCATATTATGGTTAATTTAAGAATTCAGCGAAATTCTATCACATTTGTTCAAGTTACGTCGCTCCTATTTCAGTTAGCTTATTGGGCTAAGCGGCATCTCAAAGCGCATGAAATGGCGAGTAAAATGCACTATTAAACTTCTAGGATAAGGCAAACAGAGACCCGATTAGATCATTTTATATTACGGTTAATATAAGAATTCAGCGTAATTCTGTCACATTTGTTCAAGTTACGTAGCTCCTATTTCAGATAGCTTATTGGGCTAAGCGGCATCGCAAAGCGCATGAATTGACGAGTGAAATGCACTATTAAACTTCTTGGGTAGGGCGAACAAAGACCCGATTAGATCATTTTACATTAAGGTTAATATAAGAATTCAGCGAAATTCTATCACATTTGTTCAATTTACATCGCTCCTATTTCTGATAGCGACTTGTGCTAAGCGGCATCTCAAAGCGCAAGAAATGGCGAGTAAAATGCACTATTACACTTCTAGGGTAGGGCAAACAGAGACCCCATTAGATCATTTTATATTATGGTTAATTTAAGAATGAAGCGAAATTCTATCACATTTGTTCAATTTGCGTCGCTCCTATTTCAGATAGCGTATTGGGCTAAGCGGCATCTCAAAGCGCATGAAATGACGAATAAAATGCACTATTAAGCTTGTACGCTAGGGCGAACAGAGACCCGATTAGATCATTTAACATTACGGTAAATAAAAGAATTCAGCGAAATTCTATCACATTTGTTCAATTTACGTCGCTCCTATTTCAGATAGCGTACTGGGCTAGGCGGCATCTCAAAGCGCATGAAATGACGAGTAAAATGCTCTATTAAACTTCTAGGGTAGGGCAAACAGAGACCCGATTAGGTCATTTCATATTATGGTTAATTTAAGAATTCAGCGAAATTCTATCACATTTGTTCAAGTTACATCGCTCCTATTTCAGATAGCTTATTGGGCTAAGCGGCATCTCAAAGCGCATGAAATGGTGAGTAAAATGCACTATTAAACTTCTAGGATAAGGCAAACAGAAACCCGATTAGATCATTTTATATTACGGTTAATATAAGAATTCAGCGTAATTCTGTCACATTTGTTCAAGTTACGTAGCTCCTATTTCAGATAGCATACTGGGCTAGGCGGCAACTTAAACCGCGTGGAATGGCGAGTAAAATGCACTATTAAACTTCTATGATAGGGCAATCAGAGACCCGATTAGTTCATTTTATATTTTGGTTAATATAAGAATCCAGCGAAATTCTATCACATTTGTTCAGTTTACGTCGCTCCTATTTCAGTTAGCGTATTGGGCTAAGCGGCATCTCAAAGAGCACGAAAGGGCGAGTAAAATGCACTATTAAACTTCTAGGGTGGGGCAAGCAGAGACCCGATCAGATCATTTTATATTACGGTTAATATAAGAATTCAGCGAAGTTCTATCACATTTGTTCAATTTACGTCGCTCCTATTTCAGATAGCGACTTGTGCTAAGCGGCATCTCAAAGCGCAAGAAATGGCGAGTAAAATGCACTATTAAACTTCTAGGGTAGGGCAAACAGAGACCCGATTAGGTCATTTCATATTATGGTTAATTTAAGAATTCAGCGAAATTCTATCACATTTGTTCAATTTACGTCGCTCCTATTTCAGTTAGCGTATTGGGCTAAGCGGCACCTCAAAGCGCCTGAAATGGCGTGTAAAATGCACTATTAAGCTTCTACGCTAGGGCGAAGAGAGACCCGATTAGATCATTTAACATTATGGTTAATAAAAGAATTCAGCGAAATTCTACCACGTTTGTTCAATTTACGTCGCTACTATTTCAGATAGCGTATTGGGCTAAGCGGCATCTCAAAGCGCATGAAATGGCGACTAAAATGCACTGTTAAACTTCTAGGGTAGGGCAAACAGAGACCCGATTAGATCATTTCATATTATGGTTTATTTAAGAATTCAGAAAAATTCTATCACATTTGTTCAGTTTACGTCGCTCCTATTTCAGATAGCTTATTGGGCTAAGCGGCATCTCAAAGCGCATTGAATGACGAGTGAAATGCACTATTGAACTTCTAGGATAAGGCAAACAGAGACCCGATCAGATCATTTTATATTACGGTTAATATAAGAATTCAGCGTAATTCTAACCCCTTTGTTCAATTTACGTCGCTGATATTTCAGATAGCGTATTGGGCTAAGCGGCATCTCAAAGCGCAAGAAATGGCGAGTAAAATGCACTATTAAACTTCTAGGGTAGGGCAAACAGAGACCCGATAAGATCATTTTATATTATGGTTAATTTAAGAATTCAGCGAAACTCTATCACATTTGTTCAATTTATGTCGCTCCTATTTCAGATAGCGTATTGGGCTAAGCGGCATCTCAATGCGCATGAAATGGCAAGTAAAATGCACTATTAAACTTCTAGGATAAGGCAAACGGAGACCCGATTAGATCATTTTATATTACGGTTAATATAAGAATTCAGCGTAATTCTATCACATTTGTTCAACTTACGTCGCTCCTATTTCAGAAAGCATACTGGGCTAGGCGGCATCTTAAAGCGCGTGGAATGGCGAGTAAAATGCACTGTTAAACTTCTATGATAGGGCTATCAGAGACCCGATTAGATCATTTTATATTTTGGTTAATATAAGAATTCAGCGAAATTCTGTCACATTCGTTCAATTTACGTCGCTCCTATTTCAGATAGCGTATTGGGCTAAGCGGCATCTCAAAGCGCATGAAATGGCGAGTAAAATGCACTATTAAACTTCTAGGGTTGGGCGAACAAAGACCCGATTAGATCATTTTACATTAAGGTTAATATAAGTATTCAGGCCAATTCTATCACATTTGTTCAATTTACGTCGCTCCTATTTCAGATAGCGTATTGGGCTAAGCGCCATCTCAAAGCGCATGAAATGGCGAGTAAAATGCACTGTTAAACTTCTAGGGTAGGGCAAACAGAGACCCGATTAGATCATTTTATATTATGGTTAATTTAAGAATTCAGCCAAATTCTATCACATTTGTTCAATTTACGTCGCTCCTATTTCAGATAGCGTACTGCGCTAGGCGGAATCTTAAAGCGCGTGGATTGGCGAGTAAAATGCACTATTAAACTTCTAGGGTAAGGCAATCAGAGACCCGATTAGATGATTTTATATTATGGTTAATTTAAGAATTCAGCAAAATTCTATTACATTTGTTCAATTTACGTCGTTCCTATTTCAGATAGCATACTGGGCTAGGCGGCATCTTAAAGCGCATGGAATGGCGAGTAAAATGCACTATTAATCTTCTATGATAGGGCAATCAGAGACCCGATTAGATCATTTTATATTTTGGTTAATATAAGAATTCAGCGAAATTCTATCACATTTGTTCAATTTACGTCGCTCCTATTTCCGATAGCGTATTGGGCTAAGCGGCATCTTAAAGCGCGCGGAATGGCGAGTAAAATGCACTATTAAACTTCTAGGGTTGGGCGAACAAAGACCCGATTAGATCATTTTACATTAAGGTTAATATAAGTATTCAGGCCAATTCTATCACATTTGTTCAATTTACGTCGCTCCTATTTCAGATAGCGTATTGGGCTAAGCGCCATCTCAAAGCGCATGAAATGGCGAGTAAAATGCACTGTTAAACTTCTAGGGTAGGGCAAACAGAGACCCGATTAGATCATTTTATATTATGGTTAATTTAAGAATTCAGCCAAATTCTATCACATTTGTTCAATTTACGTCGCTCCTATTTCAGATAGCGTACTGCGCTAGGCGGAATCTTAAAGCGCGTGGATTGGCGAGTAAAATGCACTATTAAACTTCTAGGGTAAGGCAATCAGAGACCCGATTAGATGATTTTATATTATGGTTAATTTAAGAATTCAGCAAAATTCTATTACATTTGTTCAATTTACGTCGTTCCTATTTCAGATAGCATACTGGGCTAGGCGGCATCTTAAAGCGCATGGAATGGCGAGTAAAATGCACTATTAATCTTCTATGATAGGGCAATCAGAGACCCGATTAGATCATTTTATATTTTGGTTAATATAAGAATTCAGCGAAATTCTATCACATTTGTTCAATTTACGTCGCTCCTATTTCCGATAGCGTATTGGGCTAAGCGGCATCTCAAAGCGCATGAAATGGCGAGTAAAATGCACTATTAAACTTCTAGGGCATGGCGAACAGAGACCCGATTAGATCATTTTACATTAAGGTTAATATAACTATTCAGGGAACTTCTATCACATTTGTTCAATTTACGTCGCTCCTATTTCAGACAGCTTATTGGGCTAAGCGGCATCTCAAAGCGCATGAAATGACGAGTAAAATGCACTATTAAACTTCTAGGGCATGGCGAACAGAGACCCGATTAGATCATTTTACATTAAGGTTAATATAACTATTCAGGGAACTTCTATCACATTTGTTCAATTTACGTCGCTCCTATTTCAGACAGCTTATTGGGCTAAGCGGCATCTCAAAGCGCATGAAATGACGAGTAAAATGCACTATTAAACTTCTAGGGTAGGGCAATCAGAGACCCGATTAGATCATTTTATATTATGGTTAATTTAAGAATTCAGCAAAATTCTATCACGTTTGTTCAATTTACGTCGTTCCTATTTCACATAGCATACTGGGCGAGGCGGCATCTTAAAGCGCGTGGAATTGCGAGTAAAATGCACTATTAATCTTCCATGATAGGGCAATCAGAGACCCGATTAGATCATTTTATATTATGGTTAATTTAAGAATTCAGCGTAATTCTATCACATTTGTTCAATTTACGTCGCTCCTATTTCAGATAGCGTATTGGGCTAAGCGGCATCTCAAAGCGCATGAAATGACGAGTGAAATGCACTATTAAACTTCTAGGGTAGGGCAAACAGGGACCCGATTAGATCATTTTATATTACGGTTAATATAAGAATTCAGCGAAATTCTATCACATTTTTTCAATTTACGTCGCTCCTATTTCAGACAGCGTATTGGGCTATGCGGCATCTCAAAGCGCATGAAATGACGAGAGAAATGCACTATTAAACTTCTTGGGTAGGGCGAACAGAGACCCGATTACATCATTTTACATTATGGTTAATTTAAGAATTCAGCAAAATTCTATCACATTTGTTCAATTTACGTCGCTCCTATTTCAGATAGCGTACTGGGCTACGCGGTATCTTAAAGCGCGTGGAATGGCGAGTAAAATGCACTATTAAACTTCTAGCATAAGGCAAACGGAGACCCGATTAGACCATTTTATATTACGGTTAATATAAGAATTCAGCGAAATTCTATCACATTTGTTCAATTTACGTCGCTCCTATTTCAGAAAGCGTACTCGGATAGGCGGCATCTTAAAGCGCGTGGAATGGCGAGCAAAATGCACTATTAAACTTCTCGGGTAATGCAAACAGAGACCCGATTAGATCATTTTATATTACGGTTAATATAAGATTTCAGGGAAATTCAATCACATTTGTTCAATTTACGTCGCTCCTATTTCAGATAGCTATTGGGCTAAGCGGCATCTCAAAGCGCATGAAATGACGAGAGAAATGCACTATTAAACTTCTTGGGTAGGGCGAACAGAGACCCGATTACATCATTTTATATTATGGTTAATATAAGAATTCAGCGAAATTCTATCACATTTGTTCAATTTGCGTCGCTCCTATTTCAGATAGCGTATTGGGCTAAGCGGCATCTCAAAGCGCATGAAATGACGAATAAAATGCACTATTAAGCTTGTACGCTAGGGCGAACAGAGACCCGATTAGATCATTTAACATTACGGTAAATAAAAGAATTCAGCGAAATTCTATCACATTTGTTCAATTTACGTCGCTCCTATTTCAGATAGCGTACTGGGCTAGGCGGCATCTCAAAGCGCATGAAATGACGAGTAAAATGCTCTATTAAACTTCTAGGGTAGGGCAAACAGAGACCCGATTAGGTCATTTCATATTATGGTTAATTTAAGAATTCAGCGAAATTCTATCACATTTGTTCAAGTTACATCGCTCCTATTTCAGATAGCTTATTGGGCTAAGCGGCATCTCAAAGCGCATGAAATGGCGAGTAAAATGCACTCTGAAACTTCTAGGATAAGGCAAACAGAGACCCGATTAGATCATTTTATATTACGGTTAACATAAGAATGCAGCGTAATTCTGTGACATTTGTTCAACTTACGTAGCTCCTATTTCAGATAGCGTACTGGGCTAGGCGGCAACTTAAAGCGCGTGGAATGGCGAGTAAAATGCACTATTAAACTTCTATGATAGGGCAATCAGAGACGCGATTAGATCATTTTATATTTTGGTTAATATAAGAATCCAGCGAAATTCTATCACATTTGTTCAATTTACGTCGCTCCTATTTCAGATAGCATATTGGGCTAAGCTGCATCTCAAAGCGCAAGAAATGGCTCGTAAAATGCACTATTAAACTTCTAGGGTAGGGCAAACAGAGACCGGATTAGATCATTTTATATTTTCGTTAATATAAGAATTCAGCGAAATTCTATCACATTTGTTCAATTTACATCGCTCCTATTTCAGATAGCGACTTGTGCTAAGTGGCATCTCAAAGCGCAAGAAATGGCGAGTAAAATGCACTATTAAACTTCTAGGGTAGGGCAAACAGAGACCCCATTAGATCATTTTATATTATTGTTAATATAAGAATTCAGCGAAGTTCTATCACATTTGTTTAATTTACGTCGCTCCTATTTCAGATAGCGTATTGGGCTAAGCGGCATCTCAAAGCGCATGAAATGGCGAGTAAAATGCACTATTAAACTTCTAGGGTAGGGCAATGAGAGACCCGATTAGATCATTTTATATTTTGGTTAATATAAGAATTCAGGGAAATTCTATCACATTTGTTCAATTTACGTCGCTCCTATTTCAGATAGCGTATTGGGCTAAGCGGCATCTCAAAGCGCATAAAATGGCGAGTAAAATGCACTATTAAACTTCTAGGGTAGGGCAATCAGAGACCCGATTAGATAATTTTATATTTTGGTTAATATAAGAATTCAGCGAAATTCTATCACATTTGTTCAATTTACGTCGCTCCTATTTCAGATAGCGTATTGGGCTAAGCGGCATCTCAAAGCGCATGAAATGGCGAGTAAAATGCACTATTAAACTTCTAGGATAAGGCAAACGGAGACCCGATTAGATCATTTTATATTTTGGTTAATAAATGAATTCATCGAAATTCTATCACATTTGTTCAATTTACATCGCTCCTATTTCAGATAGCGTACTGGGCTAAGCGGCATCTCAAAGCGCATGAAATGGCGAGTAAAATGCACTATTAAACTTCTAGGATAAGGCAAACGGAGACCCGATTAGATCATTATATATTACGGTTAATATAAGAATTCAGCGTAATTTTGTGACATTTGTTCAACTTACGTAGCTCCTATTTCAGATAGCGTGCTGGGCTAGGCGGCAACGTAAAGCGCGTGGAATGGCGAGTAAAATGCACTGTTAAACTTCTATGATAGGGCAATCAGAGAACCGATTAGATCATTTTATATTTTGGTTAATATAAGAATTCAGCGAAATTCTATCACATTTGTTCAATTTACGTCGCTCCTATCTCAGATAGCTCATTGGGCTAAGCGGCATCGCAAAGCGCATGAATTGACGAGTAAAATGCAGTATTAAATTTCTAGGATAATGCAAACAGAGACCCGATTAGATCATTTTATATTACGGTTAACATAAGAATGCAGCGTAATTCTGTGACATTTGTTCAACTTACGTAGCTCCTATTTCAGATAGCGTACTGGGCTAGGCGGTAACTTAAAGCGCGTGGAATGGCGAGTAAAATGCACTGTTAAACTTCTATGATAGGGCAATCAGAGACGCGATTAGATCATTTTATATTTTGGTTAATATAAGAATTCAGCGAAATTCTATCACATTTGTTCAATTTACGTCGCTCCTATTCCAGATAGCGTATTGGGCTAAGCGGCATCTCAAAGCGCATGAAATGGCGAGTAAAATGAACTATTAAACTTCTAGGGTAGGGCAATCAGAGACCCGATTAGATCATTTTATATTTTGGTTAATATAAGAATTCAGCGAAATTCTATCACATTTGTTCAATTTACGTCGCTCCTATTTCAGATAGCGTATTGGGCTAAGCGGCATCTCAAAGCGCATGAAATGGCGAGTAAAATGCACTATTAAACTTCTAGGGTAGGGGCAATCAGAGACCCGATTAGATCATTTTATATTTTGGTTAATATAAGAATTCGGCGAAATTCTATCACATTTGTTCAATTTACGTCGCTCCTATTTCAGATAGCGTATTGGGCTAAGCGGCATCTCAAAGCGCATGAAATGGCGAGTAAAATGCACTATTAAACTTCTAGGATACGGCAAACGGAGACCCGATTAGATCATTATATATTACGGTTAATATAAGAATTCAGCGTAATTTTGTGACATTTGTTCAACTTACGTAGCTCCTATTTCAGATAGCGTGCTGGGCTAGGCGGCAACGTAAAGCGCGTGGAATGGCGAGTAAAATGCACTGTTAAACTTCTATGACAATCAGAGAACCGATTAGATCATTTTATATTTTGGTTAATATAAGAATTCAGCGAAATTCTATCACATTTGTTCAATTTACGTCGCTCCTATCTCAGATAGCTCATTGGGCTAAGCGGCACCGCAAAGCGCATGAATTGACGAGTAAAATGCAGTATTAAATTTCTAGGATAAGGCAAACAGAGACCCGATTAGATCATTTTATATTACGGTTAACATAAGAATGCAGCGTAATTCTGTGACATTTGTTCAACTTACGCAGCTCCTATTTCAGATAGCGTACTGGGCTAGGCGGGTAACTTAAAGCGCGTGGAATGGCGAGTAAAATGCACTGTTAAACTTCTATGATAGGGCAATCAGAGACGCGATTAGATCATTTTATATTTTGGTTAATATAAGAATTCAGCGAAATTCTATCACATTTGTTCAATTTACGTCGCTCCTATTCCAGATAGCGTATTGGGCTAAGCGGCATCTCAAAGCGCATGAAATGGCGAGTAAAATGAACTATTAAACTTCTAGGGTAGGGCAATCAGAGACCCGATTAGATCATTTTATATTTTGGTTAATATAAGAATTCAGCGAAATTCTATCACATTTGTTCAATTTACGTCGCTCCTATTTCAGATAGCGTATTGGGCTAAGCGGCATCTCAAAGCGCATGAATGGCGTGTGAAATGCACTATTAAACTTCTAGGGTAGGGCAATCAGAGACCCGATTAGATCATTTTATATTTTGGTTAATATAAGAATTCGGCGAAATTCTATCACATTTGTTCAATTTACGTCGCTCCTATTTCAGATAGCGTATTGGGCTAAGCGGCATCTCAAAGCGCATGAAATGGCGAGTAAAATGCACTCTTAAACTTCTAGGATAAGGCAAACAGAGACCCGATTAGATCATTTTATATTACGGTTAACATAAGAATTCAGCGTAATTCTGTGACATTTGTTCAACTTACGTAGCTCCTGTTTCAGATAGCGTACTGGGCTAGGCGGCAACTTAAAGCGCGTGGAATGGCGAGTAAAATGCACTATTAAACTTCTATGATAGGGCAATCAGAGACCCGATTAGATCATTTTATATTTTGGTTAATATAAGAATCCAGCGAAATTCTATCACATTTGTTCAATTTACGTCGCTCCTATTTCAGATAGCGTATTGGGCTAAGCGGCATCTCACAGCGCACGAAAGGGCGAGTAAAATGCACTATTAAACTTCTAGGGTAGGGCAATCAGAGACCCGATAAGATCATTTCATATTTTGGTTAATATAAGAATTCAGCGAAATTCTATCACATTTGTTCAATTTACGTCGCTCCTATTTCAGATAGCGTATTGGGCTAAGCGGCATCTCAAAGCGCATGAAATGGCGAGTAAAATGCACTATTAAACTTCTTGGGTAGGGCGAACAGAGACCCGATTAGATCATTTTACATTAAGGTTAATATAACTATTCAGGGAACTTCTATCACATTTGTTCAATTTACGTCGCTCCTATTTCAGACAGCTTATTGGGCTAAGCGGCATCTCAAAGCGCATGAAATGACGAGTAAAATGCACTATTAAACTTCTAGGGTAGGGCAATCAGAGACCCGATTAGATCATTTTATATTATGGTTAATTTAAGAATTCAGCAAAATTCTATCACGTTTGTTCAATTTACGTCGTTCCTATTTCACATAGCATACTGGGCGAGGCGGCATCTTAAAGCGCGTGGAATTGCGAGTAAAATGCACTATTAATCTTCCATGATAGGGCAATCAGAGACCCGATTAGATCATTTTATATTATGGTTAATTTAAGAATTCAGCGTAATTCTATCACATTTGTTCAATTTACGTCGCTCCTATTTCAGATAGCGTATTGGGCTAAGCGGCATCTCAAAGCGCATGAAATGACGAGTGAAATGCACTATTAAACTTCTAGGGTAGGGCAAACAGGGACCCGATTAGATCATTTTATATTACGGTTAATATAAGAATTCAGCGAAATTCTATCACATTTTTTCAATTTACGTCGCTCCTATTTCAGACAGCGTATTGGGCTATGCGGCATCTCAAAGCGCATGAAATGACGAGAGAAATGCACTATTAAACTTCTTGGGTAGGGCGAACAGAGACCCGATTACATCATTTTACATTATGGTTAATTTAAGAATTCAGCAAAATTCTATCACATTTGTTCAATTTACGTCGCTCCTATTTCAGATAGCGTACTGGGCTACGCGGTATCTTAAAGCGCGTGGAATGGCGAGTAAAATGCACTATTAAACTTCTAGCATAAGGCAAACGGAGACCCGATTAGATCATTTTATATTACGGTTAATATAAGAATTCAGCGAAATTCTATCACATTTGTTCAATTTACGTCGCTCCTATTTCAGAAAGCGTACTCGGATAGGCGGCATCTTAAAGCGCGTGGAATGGCGAGCAAAATGCACTATTAAACTTCTCGGGTAATGCAAACAGAGACCCGATTAGATCATTTTATATTACGGTTAATATAAGATTTCAGGGAAATTCAATCACATTTGTTCAATTTACGTCGCTCCTATTTCAGATAGCTATTGGGCTAAGCGGCATCTCAAAGCGCATGAAATGACGAGAGAAATGCACTATTAAACTTCTTGGGTAGGGCGAACAGAGACCCGATTACATCATTTTATATTATGGTTAATATAAGAATTCAGCGAAATTCTATCACATTTGTTCAATTTGCGTCGCTCCTATTTCAGATAGCGTATTGGGCTAAGCGGCATCTCAAAGCGCATGAAATGACGAATAAAATGCACTATTAAGCTTGTACGCTAGGGCGAACAGAGACCCGATTAGATCATTTAACATTACGGTAAATAAAAGAATTCAGTGAAATTCTATCACATTTGTTCAATTTACGTCGCTCCTATTTCAGATAGCGTACTGGGCTAGGCGGCATCTCAAAGCGCATGAAATGACGAGTAAAATGCTCTATTAAACTTCTAGGGTAGGGCAAACAGAGACCCGATTAGGTCATTTCATATTATGGTTAATTTAAGAATTCAGCGAAATTCTATCACATTTGTTCAAGTTACATCGCTCCTATTTCAGATAGCTTATTGGGCTAAGCGGCATCTCAAAGCGCATGAAATGGCGAGTAAAATGCACTCTGAAACTTCTAGGATAAGGCAAACAGAGACCCGATTAGATCATTTTATATTACGGTTAACATAAGAATGCAGCGTAATTCTGTGACATTTGTTCAACTTACGTAGCTCCTATTTCAGATAGCGTACTGGGCTAGGCGGCAACTTAAAGCGCGTGGAATGGCGAGTAAAATGCACTATTAAACTTCTATGATAGGGCAATCAGAGACGCGATTAGATCATTTTATATTTTGGTTAATATAAGAATCCAGCGAAATTCTATCACATTTGTTCAATTTACGTCGCTCCTATTTCAGATAGCATATTGGGCTAAGCTGCATCTCAAAGCGCAAGAAATGGCTCGTAAAATGCACTATTAAACTTCTAGGGTAGGGCAAACAGAGACCGGATTAGATCATTTTATATTTTCGTTAATATAAGAATTCAGCGAAATTCTATCACATTTGTTCAATTTACATCGCTCCTATTTCAGATAGCGACTTGTGCTAAGTGGCATCTCAAAGCGCAAGAAATGGCGAGTAAAATGCACTATTAAACTTCTAGGGTAGGGCAAACAGAGACCCCATTAGATCATTTTATATTATTGTTAATATAAGAATTCAGCGAAGTTCTATCACATTTGTTTAATTTACGTCGCTCCTATTTCAGATAGCGTATTGGGCTAAGCGGCATCTCAAAGCGCATGAAATGGCGAGTAAAATGCACTATTAAACTTCTAGGGTAGGGCGAAGAGAGACCCGATTAGATCATTTTATATTTTGGTTAATATAAGAATTCAGGGAAATTCTATCACATTTGTTCAATTTACGTCGCTCCTATTTCAGATAGCGTATTGGGCTAAGCGGCATCTCAAAGCGCATAAAATGGCGAGTAAAATGCACTATTAAACTTCTAGGGTAGGGCAATCAGAGACCCGATTAGATAATTTTATATTTTGGTTAATATAAGAATTCAGCGAAATTCTATCACATTTGTTCAATTTACGTCGCTCCTATTTCAGATAGCGTATTGGGCTAAGCGGCATCTCAAAGCGCATGAAATGGCGAGTAAAATGCACTATTAAACTTCTAGGATAAGGCAAACGGAGACCCGATTAGATCATTTTATATTTTGGTTAATAAATGAATTCATCGAAATTCTATCACATTTGTTCAATTTACATCGCTCCTATTTCAGATAGCGTACTGGGCTAAGCGGCATCTCAAAGCGCATGAAATGGCGAGTAAAATGCACTATTAAACTTCTAGGATAAGGCAAACGGAGACCCGATTAGATCATTATATATTACGGTTAATATAAGAATTCAGCGTAATTTTGTGACATTTGTTCAACTTACGTAGCTCCTATTTCAGATAGCGTGCTGGGCTAGGCGGCAACGTAAAGCGCGTGGAATGGCGAGTAAAATGCACTGTTAAACTTCTATGATAGGGCAATCAGAGAACCGATTAGATCATTTTATATTTTGGTTAATATAAGAATTCAGCGAAATTCTATCACATTTGTTCAATTTACGTCGCTCCTATCTCAGATAGCTCATTGGGCTAAGCGGCATCGCAAAGCGCATGAATTGACGAGTAAAATGCAGTATTAAATTTCTAGGATAATGCAAACAGAGACCCGATTAGATCATTTTATATTACGGTTAACATAAGAATGCAGCGTAATTCTGTGACATTTGTTCAACTTACGTAGCTCCTATTTCAGATAGCGTACTGGGCTAGGCGGTAACTTAAAGCGCGTGGAATGGCGAGTAAAATGCACTGTTAAACTTCTATGATAGGGCAATCAGAGACGCGATTAGATCATTTTATATTTTGGTTAATATAAGAATTCAGCGAAATTCTATCACATTTGTTCAATTTACGTCGCTCCTATTCCAGATAGCGTATTGGGCTAAGCGGCATCTCAAAGCGCATGAAATGGCGAGTAAAATGAACTATTAAACTTCTAGGGTAGGGCAATCAGAGACCCGATTAGATCATTTTATATTTTGGTTAATATAAGAATTCAGCGAAATTCTATCACATTTGTTCAATTTACGTCGCTCCTATTTCAGATAGCGTATTGGGCTAAGCGGCATCTCAAAGCGCATGAAATGGCGAGTAAAATGCACTATTAAACTTCTAGGGTAGGGCAATCAGAGACCCGATTAGATCATTTTATATTTTGGTTAATATAAGAATTCGGCGAAATTCTATCACATTTGTTCAATTTACGTCGCTCCTATTTCAGATAGCGTATTGGGCTAAGCGGCATCTCAAAGCGCATGAAATGGCGAGTAAAATGCACTATTAAACTTCTAGGATAAGGCAAACGGAGACCCGATTAGATCATTATATATTACGGTTAATATAAGAATTCAGCGTAATTTTGTGACATTTGTTCAACTTACGTAGCTCCTATTTCAGATAGCGTGCTGGGCTAGGCGGCAACGTAAAGCGCGTGGAATGGCGAGTAAAATGCACTGTTAAACTTCTATGATAGGGCAATCAGAGAACCGATTAGATCATTTTATATTTTGGTTAATATAAGAATTCAGCGAAATTCTATCACATTTGTTCAATTTACGTCGCTCCTATCTCAGATAGCTCATTGGGCTAAGCGGCACCGCAAAGCGCATGAATTGACGAGTAAAATGCAGTATTAAATTTCTAGGATAAGGCAAACAGAGACCCGATTAGATCATTTTATATTACGGTTAACATAAGAATGCAGCGTAATTCTGTGACATTTGTTCAACTTACGCAGCTCCTATTTCAGATAGCGTACTGGGCTAGGCGGTAACTTAAAGCGCGTGGAATGGCGAGTAAAATGCACTGTTAAACTTCTATGATAGGGCAATCAGAGACGCGATTAGATCATTTTATATTTTGGTTAATATAAGAATTCAGCGAAATTCTATCACATTTGTTCAATTTACGTCGCTCCTATTCCAGATAGCGTATTGGGCTAAGCGGCATCTCAAAGCGCATGAAATGGCGAGTAAAATGAACTATTAAACTTCTAGGGTAGGGCAATCAGAGACCCGATTAGATCATTTTATATTTTGGTTAATATAAGAATTCAGCGAAATTCTATCACATTTGTTCAATTTACGTCGCTCCTATTTCAGATAGCGTATTGGGCTAAGCGGCATCTCAAAGCGCATGAAATGGCGAGTAAAATGCACTATTAAACTTCTAGGGTAGGGCAATCAGAGACCCGATTAGATCATTTTATATTTTGGTTAATATAAGAATTCGGCGAAATTCTATCACATTTGTTCAATTTACGTCGCTCCTATTTCAGATAGCGTATTGGGCTAAGCGGCATCTCAAAGCGCATGAAATGGCGAGTAAAATGCACTCTTAAACTTCTAGGATAAGGCAAACAGAGACCCGATTAGATCATTTTATATTACGGTTAACATAAGAATTCAGCGTAATTCTGTGACATTTGTTCAACTTACGTAGCTCCTGTTTCAGATAGCGTACTGGGCTAGGCGGCAACTTAAAGCGCATGGAATGGCGAGTAAAATGCACTATTAAACTTCTATGATAGGGCAATCAGAGACCCGATTAGATCATTTTATATTTTGGTTAATATAAGAATCCAGCGAAATTCTATCACATTTGTTCAATTTACGTCGCTCCTATTTCAGATAGCGTATTGGGCTAAGCGGCATCTCACAGCGCACGAAAGGGCGAGTAAAATGCACTATTAAACTTCTAGGGTAGGGCAATCAGAGACCCGATAAGATCATTTCATATTTTGGTTAATATAAGAATTCAGCGAAATTCTATCACATTTGTTCAATTTACGTCGCTCCTATTTCAGATAGCGTATTGGGCTAAGCGGCATCTCAAAGCGCAAGAAATGGCGAGTAAAATGCACTATTAAGCTTCTAGGGTTGGGCACAAATAGACCCGATTAGATCATTTTATATTATGGTTAATTTAAGAATTCAGCGAAATCCTATCACATTTGTTCATTTTACGTCGCTCCTATTTCAGTCAGCGTATTGGGCTAAGCGGCATCTCAAAGCGCAAGAAATGGCGAGTAAAATGCACTATTAAACTTCTAGAGTAGGGCAAACAGAGACCCCATTAGATCATTTTATATTTTGGTTAATATAAGAATTCAGCGAAATTCTATCACATTTTTTCAATTTACGTCGCTCCTATTTCAGATAGTGTACTGGGCTAGGCGGCATCTTAAAGCGCGTGGAAGGGCGAGTAAAATGCACTACTAAACGTCTATGATAGGGCAATCAGAGTCCCGTTTAGATCATTTTATATTTTCTTTAATATAAGATTTCAGGGAAATTCTATCACATTTGTTCAATTTACGTCGCTCCTATTTCAGATAGCTATTGGGCTAAGCGGCATCTCAAAGCGCATGAAATGACGAGGGAAATGCACTATTAAACTTCTTGGGTAGGGCGAACAGAGACCCGATTACATCACTTTATATTATGGTTAATTTAAGAATTCAGCAAAATTCTATCACATTTGTTCATTTTACATCGCTCCTATTTCAGATAGCGTATTGGGCTAAGCGGCATCTCAAAGCGCATGGAATGACGAGTAAAATGCACTAATAAACTTCTTGGGTAGGGCGAACAGAGACCCGATTAGGACATTTCATATTATGGTTAATTTAAGAATTCAGCGAAATTCTATCACATTTGTTCAATTTACATCGCTCCTATTTCAAATAGCGTATTGGGCTAAGCGGCATCTCCATGCGCATGAAATGGCGAGTAAAATGCACTATTAAACTTCTAGGATAAGGCAAATGGAGACCCGATTAGACCATTTTATATTACGGTTAATATAAGAATTCAGCGTTATTCTATCACATTTGTTCAACTTACGTCGCTCCTATTTCAGATAGCGTACTCGGATAGGCGGCATCTTAAAGCGCGTGGAAAGGCGAGTAAAATGCACTATTAAACTTCGAGGGTAATGCAAACAGAGACCCGATTAGATCATTTTATATTACGGTTAATATAAGATTTCAGGGAAATTCTATCACATTTGTTCAATTTACGTCGCTCCTATTTCAGATAGCTATTGGGCTAAGCGGCATCTCAAAGCGCATGAAATGACGAGAGAAATGCACTATTAAACTTCTTGGGTAGGGCGAACAGAGACCCGATTACATCATTTTATATTATGGTTAATATAAGAATTCAGCGATATTCTATCGCATTTGTTCAATTTGCGTCGCTCCTATTTCAGATAGCGTATTGGGCTAAGCGGCATCTCAAAGCGCATGAAATGACGAATAAAATGCACTATTAAGCTTCTACGCTAGGGCGAACAGAGACCCGATTAGATCATTTAACATTATGGTAAATAAAAGAATTCAGCGAAATTCTATCACATTTGTTCAATTTACGTCGCTCCTATTTCAGATAGCGTACTGGGCTAGGCGGCATCTCAAAGCGCATGAAATGACGAGTAAAATGCTCTATTAAACTTCTAGGGTAGGGCAAACAGAGACCCGATTAGGTCATTTCATATTATGGTTAATTTAAGAATTCAGCGAAATTCTATCACATTTGTTCAAGTTACATCGCTCCTATTTCAGATAGCTTATTGGGCTAAGCGGCATCTCAAAGCGCATGAAATGGCGAGTAAAATGCACTATTAAACTTCTAGGATAAGGCAAACAGAGACCCGATTAGATCATTTTATATTACGGTTAATATAAGAATTCAGCGTAATTCTGTCACATTTGTTCAAGTTACGTAGCTCCTATTTCAGGTAGCGTACTGGGCTAGGCCGCAACTTAAACCGCGTGGAATGGCGAGTAAAATGCACTATTAAACTTCTAGGGTGGGGCAATCAGAGACCCGATAAGAACATTTTATATTACGGTTAATATAAGAATCCAGCGAAATTCTATCACATTTGTTCAATTTACGTCGCTCCTATTTCAGATAGCGTATTGGGCTAAGCGGCATCTCAAAGCGCACGAAAGGGCGAGTAAAATGCACTATTAAACTTCTAGGGTGGGGCAATCAGAGACCCGATAAGAACATTTTATATTACGGTTAATATAAGAATCCAGCGAAATTCTATCACATTTGTTCAATTTACGTCGCTCCTATTTCAGATAGCGTATTGGGCTAAGCGGCATCTCAAAGCGCACGAAAGGGCGAGTAAAATGCACTATTAAACTTCTAGGGTGGGGCAATCAGAGACCCGATAAGAACATTTTATATTACGGTTAATATAAGAATTCAGCGAAGTTCTATCACATTTGTTCAATTTACGTCGCTCCTATTTCAGATAGCTTATTGGGCTAAGCGGCAACTCAAAGCGCATGAAATGACGAGTGAAATGCACTATTAAACTTCTAGGGTAGGGCGAACAAAGACCCGATTAGATCATTTTACATTAAGGTTAAAATAAGAATTCAGCGAAATTCTATCACATTTGTTCAATTTACGTCCCTCCTATTTCAGATAGCGTATTGGGCTAAGCTGCATCTCAAAGCGCAAGAAATGGCTCGTACAATGCACTATTCAACTTCTAGGGTAGGGCAAACAGAGACCGGATTAGATCATTTTATATTTTGGTTAATATAAGAATTCAGCGAAATTCTATCACATTTGTTCAATTTACGTCGCTCCTATTTCAGATAGCGTATTGGGCTAAGAGGCATCTCAAAGCGCATGAAATGGCGAGTAAAATGCACTATTAAACTTCTAGGGTTGGGCAATCAGAGACCCGATAAGAACATTTTATATTACGGTTAATATAAGAATTCAGCGAAATTTTATCACATTTGTTCAATTTACGTCGCTCCAATTTCAGATAGCGTACTGGGCTAGGCGGCATATTAAAGCGCGTGGAGTCACGAGTAAAATGCACTATTAAACTTCTATGATAGGGCAATCAGAGACCCGATTAGATCATTTTATATTTTGGTTAATATAAGAATTCAGCGAAATTCTACCACATTTGTTCAATTTACGTCGCTCCTATTTCAGATAGCGTATTGGGCTAAGCGGCATCTTAAAGCGCGTGGAAGGGCGAGTAAAATGCACTACTAAACTTCTATGATAGGGCAATCAGAGTCCCGTTTAGATCATTTTATATTTTCTTTAATATAAGATTTCAGGGAAATTCTATCACATTTGTTCAATTTACGTCGCTCCTATTTCAGATAGCTATTGGGCTAAGCGGCATCTCAAAGCGCATGAAATGACGAGAGAAATGTACTATTAAACTTCTAGGGTAGGGCGAACAGAGACCCGATTACATCATTTTATATTATGGTTAGTTTAAGAATTCCGCAAAATCCTATCACATTTGTTCAATTTACATCGCTGCTATTTCAGATAGCGTATTGGGCTAAGCGGCATCTCAAAGCGCATGGAATGACGAGTAAAATGCACTAATAAACTTCTAGGATAAGGCAAACGGAGATCCGATTAGACCATTTTATATTACGGTTAATATAAGAATTCAGCGTAATTCTATCACATTTGTTCAACTTACGTCGCTCCTGTTTCAGATAGCGTACTGGGCTTGGCGGCATCTCAAAGCGCGTGGAATGGCGAGTAAAATGCACTCTTAAACATCTATGATAGGGCAATCAGAGACCCGATTAGATCATTTTATATTTTGGTTAATATAAGAATTCAGCGAAATTCTATCACATTTGTTCAATTTACGTCGCTCCTATTTCGGATAGCGTATTGGGCTAAGCTGCATCTCAAAGCGCAAGAAATGGCTCGTAAAATGCACTATTAAACTTCTAGGGTAGGGCAATCAGAGACCAGATTAGATCATTTTATATTATGGTTAATTTAAGAATTCAGCAAAATTCTATCACATTTGTTCAATTTACGTCGTTCCTATTTCAGATAGCATACTGGGCTAGGCGACATCTTAAAGCGCGTGGAATGGCGAGTAAAATGCACTATTAAGCTTCTACGATAGGGCAAACAGAGACCCGATTAGATCATTTTATATTACGGTTAATATAAGAATTCAGCGTAATTCTATCACATTTGTTCAACATGCGTCGCTCCTATTTCAGATAGTGTACTGGGCTAGGCGGCATCTTATAGCGCGTGGAAGGGCGAGTAAAATGCACTACTAAACTTCTATGGTAAGGCAATCAGAGTCCCGTTTAGATCATTTCATGTATTGTTTAATATACGATTTCAGGGAAATTCTATCACATTTGTTCAATTTACGTCGCTCCTATTTCAGATAGCGTATTGGGCTAAGCGGCATCTCAAAGCGCAAGAAATGGCGAGTAAAATGCACTATTAAACTTCTAGGATAAGGCAAACGGAGACCCGATTAGACGATTTTATATTACGGTTAATATAAGAATTCAGCGTTATTCTATCACATTTGTTCAACTGACGTCGCTCCTATTTCAGATAGCGTGCTCTGATAGGCGGCATCCTAAAGCGCGTGGAATGGCGAGTAAAATGCACTATTAAACTTCTAGGGTAATGCAAACAGAGACCCGATTAGATCATTTCATATTACGGTTAATATAAGATTTCAGGGAAAATCTATCACATTTGTTCAATTTACGTCGCTCCTATTTCAGATAGCTATTGGGCTAAGCGGCATCTCAAAGCGCATGAAATGACGAGAGAAATGCACTATTAAACTTCTTGGGTACGGCGAACAGAGACCCGATTACATCATTTTATATTATGATTAATATAAGAATTCAGCGATATTCTATCGCATTAGTTCAATTTGCGTCGCTCCTATTTCAGATAGCGTATGGGGCTAAGCGGCATCTCAAAGCGCATGAAATGACGAATAAAATGCACTATTAAGCTTCTACGCTAGGGCGAACAGAGACCCGATTAGATCATTTAACATTATGGTAAATAAAAGAATTCAGCGAAATTCTATCACATTTGTTCAATTTACGTCGCTCCTATTTCAGATAGCGTATTGGGCTAAGCGGCATCTCAAAGCGCACGAAAGGGCGAGTAAAATGCACTATTGAGCTTCTAGGGTGGGGCAATCAGAGACCCGATAAGATCATTCTATATTACGGTTAATATAAGAATTCAGCGAAGTTCTATCACATTTGTTCAATTTACGTCGCTCCTATTTCAGATAGCTTATTGGGCTAAGCGGCAACTCAAAGCGCATGAAATGACGTGTGAAATGCACTATTAAACTTCTAGGGTAGGGCGAACAAAGACCCGATTAGATTATTTTACATTAAGGTTAAAATAAGAATTCAGCGAAATTCTATCACATTTGTTCAATTTACGTCGCTCCTATTTCAGATAGCGTATTGGGCTAAGCTGCATCTCAAAGCGCAAGAAATGGCTCGTACAGTGCACTATTCAACTTCTAGGGTAGAGCAAACAGAGACCGGATTAGATCATTTTATATTACGGTTAATATAAGAATTCAGCGTAATTCTGTGACATTTGTTCAACTTACGTAGCTCCTATTTCAGATAGCGTGCTGGGCTAGACGGCAACTTAAAGCGCGCGGAATGGCGAGTAAAATGCACTGTTAAACTTCTATGATAGGGCAATCAGAGACCCGATTAGATCATTTTATATTTTGGTTAATATAAGAATTCGGCGAAATTCTATCACATTTGTTCAATATACGTCGCTCCAATTTCAGATAGCTTATTGGGCTAAGCGGCATCGCAAAGCGCATGAAATGACGAGTGAAATGCACTATTAAACTTCTTGGGTAGGGCGAACAAAGACCCGATTAGATCATTTTACATTAAGGTTAATATAAGAATTCAGCGAAATTCTATCACATTTGTTCAATTTACATCGCTCCTGTTTCAGATAGCGACTTGTGCTAAGTGGCATCTCAAAGCACAAGAAATGGCGAGTAAAATGCACTATTAAACTTGTAGGGTAGGGCAAACAGAGACCCCATTAGATCATTTTATATTATGGTTAATTTAATAATTCAGCGAAATTCTATCACATTTGTTCAATTTACGTCGCTCCTATTTCAGATAGCGTATTGGGCTAAGCGGCATCTCAAAGCGCATGAAATGGCGAGTAAAATGCACTATTAAACTTCTAGGATAAGGCAAACAGAGACCCGATTAGATCATTTTATATTACGGTTAATATAAGAATTCAGCGTAATTCTGTGACATTTGTTCAACTTACGTAGCTCCTATTTCAGATAGCGTGCTGGGCCAGGCGGCAACTTAAAGCGCGTGGAATGGCGAGTAAAATGCACTGTTAAACTTCTATGATAGGGCAATCAGGGACCCGATTAGATCATTTTATATTTTGGTTAATATAAGAATTCAGCGAAATTCTATCACATTTGTTCAATTTACGTCGCTCCTATTTCAGATAGCTTATTGGGCTAAGCGGCATCGCAAAGCGCATGAATTGACGAGTAAAATGCACTATTAAACTTCTAGGATAAGGCAAACAGAGACCCGATTAGATCATTTTATATTGCGGTTAATATAAGAATTCAGCGTAATTCTGTGACATTTGTTCAACTTACGTAACTCCTATTTCAGATAGCGTACTGGGCTAGGCGGCAACTTAAAGCGCGTGGAATGGCGAGTAAAATGCACTGTTAAACTTCTATGATAGGGCAATCAGAGACCCGATTAGATCATTTTATATTTTGGTTAATATAAGAATGCAGCGTAATTCTATCACATTTTTTCAATTTACGTCGCTCCTATTTCAGATAGTGTACTGGGCTAGGCGGCATCTTAAGGCACGTGGAAGGGCGAGTAAAATGCACTACTAAACGTCTATGATAGGGCAATCAGAGTCCCGCTTAGATCATTTTATATTTTCTTTAATATAAGATTTCAGGGAAATTCTATCACATTTGTTCAATTTACGTCGCTCCTATTTCAGATAGCTATTGCGCTAAGCGGCATCTCAAAGCGCATGAAATGACGAGAGAAATGCACTATTAAACTTCTTGGGTAGGGCGAACAGAGACCCGATTACATCATTTTATATTATGGTTAATTTAAGAATTCAGCAAAATTCTATCACATTTGTTCAATTTACATCGCTCCTATTTCAGATAGCGTATTGGGCTAAGCGGCATCTCAAAGCGCATGGAATGACGAGTAAAATGCACTAATAAACTTCTAGGATAAGGCAAACGGAGATCCGATTAGACCATTTTATATTACGGTTAATATAAGAATTCAGCGTTATTCTATCACATTTGTTAACTTACGTCGCTCCTATTTCAGATAGCGTACTCGGATAGGCGGCATCTTAAAGCGCGTGGAAAGGCGAGTAAAATGCACTATTAAACTTCTAGGGTAATGCAAACAGAGACCCGATTAGATCATTTTATATTAAGGTTAATATAAGATTTCAGGGAAATTCTATCACATTTGTTCAATTTACGTCGCTCCTATTTCAGATAGCTATTGGGCTAAGCGGCATCTCAAAGCGCATGACATGACGAGAGAAATGCACTATTAAACTTCTTGGGTAGGGCGAACAGAGACCCGATTACATCATTTTATATTAAGGTTAATATAAGTATTCAGGGAACTTCTATCACATTTGTTCAATTTACGTCGCTCCTATTTCAGACAGCGTATTGGGCTAAGCGGCATCTCAAAGCGCACGAAAGGGCGAGTAAAATGCACTATTAAACTTCTAGGGTAGGGCAAACAGAGACCCCATTACATCATTTTATATTTTGGTTAATATAAGAATTCAGCGAAATTCTATCACATTTGTTCAATTTACGTCGTTCCTATTTCAGATAGCATACTGGGCTAGGCGGCATCTTAAAGCGCGTGGAATGGCGAGTAAAATGCACTATTAAACTTCTAGGGTAAGGCAAACAGAGACCCGATTAGATCATTTTATATTACGGTTAATATAAGAATTCAGCGAAATTCTATCACATTTGTTCAATTTACGTCGTTCCTATTTCAGATAGCATACTGGGCTAGGCGGCATCTTAAAGCGCGTGGAATGGCGAGTAAAATGCACTATTAAACTTCTAGGGTAAGGCAAACAGAGACCCGATTAGATCATTTTATATTACGGTTAATATAAGAATACAGCGAAATTCTATCACATTTGTTCAATTTACGTCGCTCCTATTTCTGATAGCGTATTGGGCTAAGCGGCATCTCAAAGCGCACGAAAGGGCGAGTAAAATGCACTATTAAACTTCTAGGGTAGGGCAATCAGAGACCCGATTAGATCATTTTACATGAAGGTTAAGATAAGAATTCTGCGAAATTCTATCACATTTTTTCAATTTACGTCGCTCCTATTTCAGATAGTGTACTGGTCTAGGCGACATCTTAAAGCGCGTGGAAGGGCGAGTAAAATGCACTACTAAACTTCTATGATAGGGCAATCAGAGTCCCGTTTAGATCATTTTATATTTTCTTTAATATAATATTTCAGGGAAATTCTATCACATTTGTTCAATTAACGTCGCTCCTATGTCAGATAGCTATTGGGCTAAGCGGCATCTCAAAGCGCACGAAATGACGAGAGAAATGTACTATTAAACTTCTAGGGTTGGGCACATAGAGACCCGATTAGATCATTTTATATTATGGTTAATTTAAGAATTCAGCGAAATCCTATCACATTTGTTCATTTTACGTCGCTCCTATTTCAGATAGCGTATTGGGCTAAGCGGCATCTCAAAGCGCATGAAATGGCGAGTAAAATGCACTATTAAACTTCTAGGGCATGGCGAACAGAGACCCGATTAGATCATTTTACATTAAGGTTAATATAAGTATTCAGGGAACTTCTATCACATTTGTTCAATTTACGTCGCTCCTATTTCAGACAGCTTATTGGGCTAAGCGGCATCTCAAAGCGCATGAAATGACGAGTAAAATGCACTATTAAACTTCTAGGGTAGGGCAATCAGAGACCCGATTAGATCATTTTATATTATGGTTAATTTGAGAATTCAGCAAAATTCTATCACGTTTGTTCAATTTACGTCGCTCCTATATCAGATAGCATATTGGGCTAAGCGGCATCTCAAAGCGCATGAAATGGCGAGTAAAATGCACTATTAAACTTCTAGGGTAAGGCAAACAGAGACCCGATTAGATCATTTTATATTACGGTTAATATAAGAATTCAGCGAAATTCTATCACATTTTTTCAATTTACGTCGCTCCTATTTCAGATAGCGTATTGGGCTATGCGGCATCTCAAAGCGCATGAAATGACGAGAGAAATGCACTATTAAACTTCTTGGGTAGGGCGAACAGAGACCCGATTACATCATTTTATATTATGGTTAATTTAAGAATTCAGCAAAATTCTATCACATTTGTTTAATTTACGTCGCTCCTATTTCAGATAGCGTACTGGGCTACGCGGTATCTTAAAGCGCGTGGAATGGCGAGTAAAATGCACTATTAAACTTCTAGCATAAGGCAAACGGAGACCCGATTAGACCATTTTATATTACGGTTAATATAATAATTCAGCGTTATTCTATCACATTTGTTCAACTTACGTCGCTCCTATTTCAGAAAGCGTACTCGGATAGGCGGCATCTTAAAGCGCGTGGAATGGCGACTAAAATGCACTATTAAACTTCTCGGGTAATGCAAACAGAGACCCGATTAGATCATTTTATATTACGGTTAATATAAGATTTCAGGGAAATTCAATCACATTTGTTCAATTTACGTCGCTCCTATTTCAGATAGCTATTGGGCTAAGCGGCATCTCAAAGCGCATGAAATGTCGAGAGAAATGCACTATTAAACTTCTTGGGTAGGGCGAACAGAGACCCGATTACATCATTTTATATTATGGTTAATATAAGAATTCAGCGAAATTCTATCACATTTGTTCAATTTGCGTCGCTCCTATTTCAGATAGCGTATTGGGCTAAGCGGCATCTCAAAGCGCATGAAATGACGAATAAAATGCACTATTAAACTTCTAGGGTAGGGCAAACAGAGACCCGATTAGGTCATTTCATATTATGGTTAATTTAAGAATTCAGCGAAATTCTATCACATTTGTTCAAGTTACATCGCTCCTATTTCAGTTAGCTTATTGGGCTAAGCGGCATCTCAAAGCGCATGAAATGGCGAGTAAAATGCACTATTAGACTTCTAGGATAAGGCAAACAGAGACCCGATTAGATCATTTTATATTACGGTTA
This sequence comes from Macropis europaea, assembly GCA_916610135.2. Taxonomy (NCBI): domain Eukaryota; kingdom Metazoa; phylum Arthropoda; class Insecta; order Hymenoptera; family Melittidae; genus Macropis; species Macropis europaea. Next base: position 9,866 of record CAKAJE020001533.1, on the reverse strand, counting down.
ATATAACAATTCAGCGTAATTCTGTCACATTTGTTCAAGTTACGTAGCTCCTATTTCAGATAGCTTATTGGGCTAAGCGGCATCGCAAAGCGCATGAATTGACGAGTGAAATGCACTATTAAACTTCTTGGGTAGGGCGAACAAAGACCCGATTAGATCATTTTACATTAAGGTTAATATAAGAATTCAGCGAAATTCTATCACATTTGTTCAATTTACATCGCTCCTATTTCTGATAGCGACTTGTGCTAAGCGGCATCTCAAAGCGCAAGAAATGGCGAGTAAAATGCACTATTACACTTCTAGGGTAGGGCAAACAGAGACCCCATTAGATCATTTTATATTATGGTTAATTTAAGAATGAAGCGAAATTCTATCACATTTGTTCAATTTGCGTCGCTCCTATTTCAGATAGCGTATTGGGCTAAGCGGCATCTCAAAGCGCATGAAATGACGAATAAAATGCACTATTAAGCTTGTACGCTAGGGCGAACAGAGACCCGATTAGATCATTTAACATTACGGTAAATAAAAGAATTCAGCGAAATTCTATCACATTTGTTCAATTTACGTCGCTCCTATTTCAGATAGCGTACTGGGCTAGGCGGCATCTCAAAGCGCATGAAATGACGAGTAAAATGCTCTATTAAACTTCTAGGGTAGGGCAAACAGAGACCCGATTAGGTCATTTCATATTATGGTTAATTTAAGAATTCAGCGAAATTCTATCACATTTGTTCAAGTTACATCGCTCCTATTTCAGATAGCTTATTGGGCTAAGCGGCATCTCAAAGCGCATGAAATGGCGAGTAAAATGCACTATTAAACTTCTAGGATAAGGCAAACAGAAACCCGATTAGATCATTTTATATTACGGTTAATATAAGAATTCAGCGTAATTCTGTCACATTTGTTCAAGTTACGTAGCTCCTATTTCAGATAGCATACTGGGCTAGGCGGCAACTTAAACCGCGTGGAATGGCGAGTAAAATGCACTATTAAACTTCTATGATAGGGCAATCAGAGACCCGATTAGTTCATTTTATATTTTGGTTAATATAAGAATCCAGCGAAATTCTATCACATTTGTTCAGTTTACGTCGCTCCTATTTCAGTTAGCGTATTGGGCTAAGCGGCATCTCAAAGAGCACGAAAGGGCGAGTAAAATGCACTATTAAACTTCTAGGGTGGGGCAAGCAGAGACCCGATCAGATCATTTTATATTACGGTTAATATAAGAATTCAGCGAAGTTCTATCACATTTGTTCAATTTACGTCGCTCCTATTTCAGATAGCGACTTGTGCTAAGCGGCATCTCAAAGCGCAAGAAATGGCGAGTAAAATGCACTATTAAACTTCTAGGGTAGGGCAAACAGAGACCCGATTAGGTCATTTCATATTATGGTTAATTTAAGAATTCAGCGAAATTCTATCACATTTGTTCAATTTACGTCGCTCCTATTTCAGTTAGCGTATTGGGCTAAGCGGCACCTCAAAGCGCCTGAAATGGCGTGTAAAATGCACTATTAAGCTTCTACGCTAGGGCGAAGAGAGACCCGATTAGATCATTTAACATTATGGTTAATAAAAGAATTCAGCGAAATTCTACCACGTTTGTTCAATTTACGTCGCTACTATTTCAGATAGCGTATTGGGCTAAGCGGCATCTCAAAGCGCATGAAATGGCGACTAAAATGCACTGTTAAACTTCTAGGGTAGGGCAAACAGAGACCCGATTAGATCATTTCATATTATGGTTTATTTAAGAATTCAGAAAAATTCTATCACATTTGTTCAGTTTACGTCGCTCCTATTTCAGATAGCTTATTGGGCTAAGCGGCATCTCAAAGCGCATTGAATGACGAGTGAAATGCACTATTGAACTTCTAGGATAAGGCAAACAGAGACCCGATCAGATCATTTTATATTACGGTTAATATAAGAATTCAGCGTAATTCTAACCCCTTTGTTCAATTTACGTCGCTGATATTTCAGATAGCGTATTGGGCTAAGCGGCATCTCAAAGCGCAAGAAATGGCGAGTAAAATGCACTATTAAACTTCTAGGGTAGGGCAAACAGAGACCCGATAAGATCATTTTATATTATGGTTAATTTAAGAATTCAGCGAAACTCTATCACATTTGTTCAATTTATGTCGCTCCTATTTCAGATAGCGTATTGGGCTAAGCGGCATCTCAATGCGCATGAAATGGCAAGTAAAATGCACTATTAAACTTCTAGGATAAGGCAAACGGAGACCCGATTAGATCATTTTATATTACGGTTAATATAAGAATTCAGCGTAATTCTATCACATTTGTTCAACTTACGTCGCTCCTATTTCAGAAAGCATACTGGGCTAGGCGGCATCTTAAAGCGCGTGGAATGGCGAGTAAAATGCACTGTTAAACTTCTATGATAGGGCTATCAGAGACCCGATTAGATCATTTTATATTTTGGTTAATATAAGAATTTAGCGAAATTCTGTCACATTCGTTCAATTTACGTCGCTCCTATTTCAGATAGCGTATTGGGCTAAGCGGCATCTCAAAGCGCATGAAATGGCGAGTAAAATGCACTATTAAACTTCTAGGGTTGGGCGAACAAAGACCCGATTAGATCATTTTACATTAAGGTTAATATAAGTATTCAGGCCAATTCTATCACATTTGTTCAATTTACGTCGCTCCTATTTCAGATAGCGTATTGGGCTAAGCGCCATCTCAAAGCGCATGAAATGGCGAGTAAAATGCACTGTTAAACTTCTAGGGTAGGGCAAACAGAGACCCGATTAGATCATTTTATATTATGGTTAATTTAAGAATTCAGCCAAATTCTATCACATTTGTTCAATTTACGTCGCTCCTATTTCAGATAGCGTACTGCGCTAGGCGGAATCTTAAAGCGCGTGGATTGGCGAGTAAAATGCACTATTAAACTTCTAGGGTAAGGCAATCAGAGACCCGATTAGATGATTTTATATTATGGTTAATTTAAGAATTCAGCAAAATTCTATTACATTTGTTCAATTTACGTCGTTCCTATTTCAGATAGCATACTGGGCTAGGCGGCATCTTAAAGCGCATGGAATGGCGAGTAAAATGCACTATTAATCTTCTATGATAGGGCAATCAGAGACCCGATTAGATCATTTTATATTTTGGTTAATATAAGAATTCAGCGAAATTCTATCACATTTGTTCAATTTACGTCGCTCCTATTTCCGATAGCGTATTGGGCTAAGCGGCATCTTAAAGCGCGCGGAATGGCGAGTAAAATGCACTATTAAACTTCTAGGGTTGGGCGAACAAAGACCCGATTAGATCATTTTACATTAAGGTTAATATAAGTATTCAGGCCAATTCTATCACATTTGTTCAATTTACGTCGCTCCTATTTCAGATAGCGTATTGGGCTAAGCGCCATCTCAAAGCGCATGAAATGGCGAGTAAAATGCACTGTTAAACTTCTAGGGTAGGGCAAACAGAGACCCGATTAGATCATTTTATATTTTGGTTAATAAATGAATTCATCGAAATTCTATCACATTTGTTCAATTTACATCGCTCCTATCTCAGATAGCGTACTGGGCTAAGCGGCATCTCAAAGCGCAAGAAATGGCGAGTAAAATGCACTATTAAACTTCTAGGATAAGGCAAACAGAGACCCGATTAGATCATTTTATATTACAGTTAATATAAGAATTCAGCGTAATTCTGTGACATTTGTTCAACTTACGTAGCTCCTATTTCAGATAGCGTGCTGGGCTAGGCGGCAACTTAAAGCGCGTGGAATGGCGAGTAAAATGCACTGTTAAACTTCTATGATAGGGCAATCAGAGACCCGATTAGATCATTTTATATTTTGGTTAATATAAGAATTCAGCGTAATTCTGTGACATTTGTTCAACTTACGTAGCTCCTATTTCAGAGAGCGTACTGGGCTGGGCGTCAACTTAAAGCGCGTGGAATGGTGAGTAAAATGCACTATTAAACTTCTAGGGTAGGGCAATCAGAGACCCGATTAGATCATTTTATATTATGGTTAATATAAGAATTCAGCGAAGTTCTATCACATTTGTTTAATTTACGTCGCTCCTATTTCAGATAGCGTATTGGGCTAAGCGGCATCTCAAAGCGCATGAAATGGCGAGTAAAATGCACTATTAAACTTCTAGGGTAGGGCAATCAGAGACCCGATTAGATCATTTTATATTTTGGTTAATATAAGAATTCAGCGAAATTCTATCACATTTGTTCAATTTACGTCGCTCCTATTTCAGATAGCGTATTGGGCTAAGCGGCATCTCAAAGCGCATGAAATGGCGAGTAAAATGCACTATTAAACTTCTAGGAGAAGGCAAACAGAGACCCGATTAGATCATTTTATATTACGGTTAATATAAGAAATCAGCGTAATTCTGTCACATTCGCTCAACTTACGTAGCTCCTATTTCAGATAGCGTACTGGGCTAGGCGGCATCTTAAAGCGCGTGGAATGGCGAGTAAAATGCACTATTAAACTTCTATGATAGGGCAATCAGAGACCCGATAAGATCATTTTATATTTTGGTTAATATAAGAATTCAGCGAAATTCTATCACATTTGTTCAATATACGTCGCTCCAATTTCAGATAGCTTATTGGGCTAAGCGGCATCGCAAAGCGCATGAAATGACGAGTGAAATGCACTATTAAACTTCTTGGGTAGGGCGAACAAAGACCCGATTAGATCATTTTACATTAAGGTTAATATAAGAATTCAGCGAAATTCTATCACATTTGTTCAATTTACATCGCTCCTGTTTCAGATAGCGACTTGTGCTAAGTGGCATCTCAAAGCGCAAGAAATGGCGAGTAGAATGCACTATTAAACTTCTAGGGTAGGGCAAACAGAGACCCCATTAGATCATTTTATATTATGGTTAATTTAAGAATTCAGCGAAATTCTATCACATTTGTTCAATTTACGTCGCTCCTATTTCAGATAGCGTATTGGGCTAAGCGGCATCTCAAAGCGCATGAAATGGCGAGTAAAATGCACTATTAAACTTCTAGGATAAGGCAAACAGAGACCCGATTAGATCATTTTATATTACGGTTAATATAAGAATTCAGCGTAATTCTGTGACATTTGTTCAACTTACGTAGCTCCTATTTCAGATAGCGTGCTGGGCCAGGCGGCAACTTAAAGCGCGTGGAATGGCGAGTAAAATGCACTGTTAAACTTCTATGATAGGGCAATCAGGGACCCGATTAGATCATTTTATATTTTGGTTAATATAAGAATTCAGCGAAATTCTATCACATTTGTTCAATTTACGTCGCTCCTATTTCAGATAGCTTATTGGGCTAAGCGGCATCGCAAAGCGCATGAATTGACGAGTAAAATGCACTATTAAACTTCTAGGATAAGGCAAACAGAGACCCGATTAGATCATTTTATATTGCGGTTAATATAAGAATTCAGCGTAATTCTGTGACATTTGTTCAACTTACGTAACTCCTATTTCAGATAGCGTACTGGGCTAGGCGGCAACTTAAAGCGCGTGGAATGGCGAGTAAAATGCACTGTTAAACTTCTATGATAGGGCAATCAGAGACCCGATTAGATCATTTTATATTTTGGTTAATATAAGAATGCAGCGTAATTCTATCACATTTTTTCAATTTACGTCGCTCCTATTTCAGATAGTGTACTGGGCTAGGCGGCATCTTAAGGCACGTGGAAGGGCGAGTAAAATGCACTACTAAACGTCTATGATAGGGCAATCAGAGTCCCGCTTAGATCATTTTATATTTTCTTTAATATAAGATTTCAGGGAAATTCTATCACATTTGTTCAATTTACGTCGCTCCTATTTCAGATAGCTATTGCGCTAAGCGGCATCTCAAAGCGCATGAAATGACGAGAGAAATGCACTATTAAACTTCTTGGGTAGGGCGAACAGAGACCCGATTACATCATTTTATATTATGGTTAATTTAAGAATTCAGCAAAATTCTATCACATTTGTTCAATTTACATCGCTCCTATTTCAGATAGCGTATTGGGCTAAGCGGCATCTCAAAGCGCATGGAATGACGAGTAAAATGCACTAATAAACTTCTAGGATAAGGCAAACGGAGATCCGATTAGACCATTTTATATTACGGTTAATATAAGAATTCAGCGTTATTCTATCACATTTGTTAACTTACGTCGCTCCTATTTCAGATAGCGTACTCGGATAGGCGGCATCTTAAAGCGCGTGGAAAGGCGAGTAAAATGCACTATTAAACTTCGAGGGTAATGCAAACAGAGACCCGATTAGATCATTTTATATTAAGGTTAATATAAGATTTCAGGGAAATTCTATCACATTTGTTCAATTTACGTCGCTCCTATTTCAGATAGCTATTGGGCTAAGCGGCATCTCAAAGCGCATGACATGACGAGAGAAATGCACTATTAAACTTCTTGGGTAGGGCGAACAGAGACCCGATTACATCATTTTATATTAAGGTTAATATAAGTATTCAGGGAACTTCTATCACATTTGTTCAATTTACGTCGCTCCTATTTCAGACAGCGTATTGGGCTAAGCGGCATCTCAAAGCGCACGAAAGGGCGAGTAAAATGCACTATTAAACTTCTAGGGTAGGGCAAACAGAGACCCCATTACATCATTTTATATTTTGGTTAATATAAGAATTCAGCGAAATTCTATCACATTTGTTCAATTTACGTCGTTCCTATTTCAGATAGCATACTGGGCTAGGCGGCATCTTAAAGCGCGTGGAATGGCGAGTAAAATGCACTATTAAACTTCTAGGGTAAGGCAAACAGAGACCCGATTAGATCATTTTATATTACGGTTAATATAAGAATTCAGCGAAATTCTATCACATTTGTTCAATTTACGTCGTTCCTATTTCAGATAGCATACTGGGCTAGGCGGCATCTTAAAGCGCGTGGAATGGCGAGTAAAATGCACTATTAAACTTCTAGGGTAAGGCAAACAGAGACCCGATTAGATCATTTTATATTACGGTTAATATAAGAATACAGCGAAATTCTATCACATTTGTTCAATTTACGTCGCTCCTATTTCAGATAGCGAATTGGGCTAAGCGGCATCTCAAAGCGCACGAAAGGGCGAGTAAAATGCACTATTAAACTTCTAGGGTAGGGCAATCAGAGACCCGATTAGATCATTTTACATGAAGGTTAAGATAAGAATTCTGCGAAATTCTATCACATTTTTTCAATTTACGTCGCTCCTATTTCAGATAGTGTACTGGTCTAGGCGACATCTTAAAGCGCGTGGAAGGGCGAGTAAAATGCACTACTAAACTTCTATGATAGGGCAATCAGAGTCCCGTTTAGATCATTTTATATTTTCTTTAATATAATATTTCAGGGAAATTCTATCACATTTGTTCAATTAACGTCGCTCCTATGTCAGATAGCTATTGGCTAAGCGGCATCTCAAAGCGCACGAAATGACGAGAGAAATGTACTATTAAACTTCTAGGGTTGGGCACATAGAGACCCGATTAGATCATTTTATATTATGGTTAATTTAAGAATTCAGCGAAATCCTATCACATTTGTTCATTTTACGTCGCTCCTATTTCAGATAGCGTATTGGGCTAAGCGGCATCTCAAAGCGCATGAAATGGCGAGTAAAATGCACTATTAAACTTCTAGGGCATGGCGAACAGAGACCCGATTAGATCATTTTACATTAAGGTTAATATAAGTATTCAGGGAACTTCTATCACATTTGTTCAATTTACGTCGCTCCTATTTCAGACAGCTTATTGGGCTAAGCGGCATCTCAAAGCGCATGAAATGACGAGTAAAATGCACTATTAAACTTCTAGGGTAGGGCAATCAGAGACCCGATTAGATCATTTTATATTATGGTTAATTTGAGAATTCAGCAAAATTCTATCACGTTTGTTCAATTTACGTCGCTCCTATATCAGATAGCATATTGGGCTAAGCGGCATCTCAAAGCGCATGAAATGGCGAGTAAAATGCACTATTAAACTTCTAGGGTAAGGCAAACAGAGACCCGATTAGATCATTTTATATTACGGTTAATATAAGAATTCAGCGAAATTCTATCACATTTTTTCAATTTACGTCGCTCCTATTTCAGATAGCGTATTGGGCTAAGCGGCATCTCAAAGCGCATGAAATGACGAGAGAAATGCACTATTAAACTTCTTGGGTAGGGCGAACAGAGACCCGATTACATCATTTTATATTATGGTTAATTTAAGAATTCAGCAAAATTCTATCACATTTGTTTAATTTACGTCGCTCCTATTTCAGATAGCGTACTGGGCTACGCGGTATCTTAAAGCGCGTGGAATGGCGAGTAAAATGCACTATTAAACTTCTAGCATAAGGCAAACGGAGACCCGATTAGACCATTTTATATTACGGTTAATATAATAATTCAGCGTTATTCTATCACATTTGTTCAACTTACGTCGCTCCTATTTCAGAAAGCGTACTCGGATAGGCGGCATCTTAAAGCGCGTGGAATGGCGACTAAAATGCACTATTAAACTTCTCGGGTAATGCAAACAGAGACCCGATTAGATCATTTTATATTACGGTTAATATAAGATTTCAGGGAAATTCAATCACATTTGTTCAATTTACGTCGCTCCTATTTCAGATAGCTATTGGGCTAAGCGGCATCTCAAAGCGCATGAAATGTCGAGAGAAATGCACTATTAAACTTCTTGGGTAGGGCGAACAGAGACCCGATTAGATCATTTTATATTATGGTTAATATAAGAATTCAGCGAAATTCTATCACATTTGTTCAATTTGCGTCGCTCCTATTTCAGATAGCGTATTGGGCTAAGCGGCATCTCAAAGCGCATGAAATGACGAATAAAATGCACTATTAAACTTCTAGGGGTAGGGCAAACAGAGACCCGATTAGGTCATTTCATATTATGGTTAATTTAAGAATTCAGCGAAATTCTATCACATTTGTTCAAGTTACATCGCTCCTATTTCAGTTAGCTTATTGGGCTAAGCGGCATCTCAAAGCGCATGAAATGGCGAGTAAAATGCACTATTAGACTTCTAGGATAAGGCAAACAGAGACCCGATTAGATCATTTTATATTACGGTTAATATAAGAACTCAGCGTAATTCTGTCACATTTGTTCAAGTTACGTAGCTCCTATTTCAGATAGCTTATTGGGCTAAGCGGCATCGCAAAGCGCATGAATTGACGAGTGAAATGCACTATTAAACTTCTTGGGTAGGGCGAACAAAGACCCGATTAGATCATTTACATTAAGGTTAATATAAGAATTCAGCGAAATTCTATCACATTTGTTCAATTTACATCGCTCCTATTTCAGATAGCGACTTGTGCTAAGCGGCATCTCAAAGCGCAAGAAATGGCGAGTAAAATGCACTATTACACTTCTAGGGGTAGGGCAAACAGAGACCCCATTAGATCATTTTATATTATGGTTAATTTAAGAATGATGCGAAATTCTATCACATTTGTTCAATTTGCGTCGCTCCTATTTCAGATAGCGTATTGGGCTAAGCGGCATCTCAAAGCGCATGAAATGACGAATAAAATGCACTATTAAGCTTGTACGCTAGGGCGAACAGAGACCCGATTAGATCATTTAACATTACGGTAAATAAAAGAATTCAGCGAAATTCTATCACATTTGTTCAATTTACGTCGCTCCTATTTCAGATAGCGTACTGGGCTAGGCGGCATCTCAAAGCGCATGAAATGACGAGTAAAATGCTCTATTAAACTTCTAGGGTAGGGCAAACAGAGACCCGATTAGGTCATTTCATATTATGGTTAATTTAAGAATTCAGC
>CAKAJE020001532.1:0-48999 GCA_916610135.2 Macropis europaea | reverse complement strand
AAATAGGAGCGACGTAAATTGAACAAATGTGATAGAATTTCCCTGAAATCTTATATTAAACAAAATATAAAATGATCTAATCGGGTCTCTGATTGCCCTAGCATAGAAGTTTAATAGTGCATTTTACTCGCCATTCCGCGCGCTTTAGGATGCCGCCTAGCACAGTGCGCTATCTGAAATAGGAGCGACGTAAATTGAACAAATGTGATAGAATTTTGCTGAATTCTTAAATTAACCATAACATAAAATGATCTAATCGGGTCTCTGTTTGCCCTACCCTAGAAGTTTAGTAGTGCATTTTACTCGCCCTTCCACGCGCTTTAAGATGCCGCCTAGCCCTGTACTCTATCTGAAGTAGGAGCGATGTAAGTTGAACAAATGTGATAGAATTACGCTGAATTCTTATATTAACCGTAATATAAAATGATCTAATCGGGTATCTGTTTGCCTTACCCTAGAAGTTTAATAGTGCATTTTACTCGCCATTTCATGCGCTTTGAGATGCCACTTAGCCCAATACGCTATCTGAAATAGGAGCGACGTAAATTGAACAAATGTGATAGAATTTCGCTGAATTCTTATATTAACCAAAATATAAAATGACCTAATCGGGTCTCTGCTTGCCCTAACATAGTAGTTTAGTAGTGCATTTTACTCGCCATTCCACGCGCTTTAAGATGCCACCTAGCCCAGTACGCTATCTGAAATAGGAGCGACGTAAGTTGAACAAATGTGATAGAATTACGCTGAATTCTTATATTAACCGTAATATAAAATGATCTAATCGGGTCTCTGGTTGCCCTATCATAGAAGTTTAATATTGCATTTTGCTCGCCTTTCCGCGCGCTTTAGGATGCCGCCTAGCACAGTACGCTATCTGAAATAGGAGCGACGTAAATTGAACAAATGTGATAGAATTTCCCTGAATTCTTATATTAACCTTAATGTAAAATGATCTAATTGGGTCTTTCTTCGACCAACCCTAGAAGTTTAATAGTGCATTTCACTCGTCACTTCATGCGCTTTGAGATGCCGCTAAGCACAATAAGCTATATGTAATAGGAGCGACGTAAATTGAACAAATGTGATAGAATTTCGCTGAATTCTTATATTAACCAAAATATAAATTGACCTAATCGGGTCTCTGATTGCCCTATCATAGTAGTTTAGTAGTGCATTTTACTCGCCATTCCACGCGCTTTAAGATGCCACCTAGCCCAGTACGCTATCTGAAATAGGAGCGACGTAAGTTGAACAAATGTGATAGAATTACGCTGAATTCTTATATTAACCGTAATATAAAATGACCTAATCGGGTCTCTGTTCGCCCTAGCCTCGAAGTTTAATAGCTCATTTTATTCGCCATTTCATGCGCTTTGAGATGCCGCTTAGCCCAATACGCTATCTGAAATAGGAGCGACGTAAATTGAACAAATGTGATAGAATTTCCCTGAATTCTTATATTAACCTTAATGTAAAATGATCTAATTGGGTCTTTCTTCGACCAACCCTAGAAGTTTAATAGTGCATTTCACTCGTCACTTCATGCGCTTTGACATGCCGCTAAGCACAATAAGCTATCTGTAATAGGAGCGACGTAAATTGAACAAATGTGATAGAATTTCACTGAATTCTTATATTAACCAAAATATAAAATGATCTAATCGGGTCTCTGATAGCCCTATCATAGAAGTTTAATAGTGCATTTTACTCGCCATTCCACGCGCTTTAAGATGCCGCCTAGCCCAGTACGCTATCTGAAAGAGGAGCGACGTAAGTTGAACAAATGTGATAGAATTACGCTGAATTCTTATATTACCCGTAATATAAAATGATCTAATCGGGTCTCTGATTGCGCTATCATAGAAGTTTAATAGTGCATTTTACTCGCCTTTCCACGCGCTTTAAGATGCCGCCTAGCCCAGTACGCTATCTGAAATAGGAGCGACGTAAATTGAACAAATGTGATAGAATTTCCCTGAAATCTTATATTAAACAAAATATAAAATGATCTAATCGGGTCTCTGATTGCCCTAGCATAGAAGTTTAATAGTGCATTTTACTCGCCATTCCGCGCGCTTTAGGATGCCGCCTAGCCCAGTACGCTATCTGAAATAGGAGCGACGTAAATTGAACAAATGTGATAGAATTTTGCTGAATTCTTAAATTAACCGTAATATAAAATGATCTAATCGGGTCTCTGTTTGCCCTAGCCTAGAAGTTTAATAGTGCATTTTATTCGCCATTTCATGCGCTTTGAGATGCCGCTTAGCCCAATACGCTATCAGAAATAGGAGCGAAATAAATTGAACAAATGTGATAGAATTTCACTGAATTCTTATATTAACCAAAATGTAAAATGATCTAATCGGGTCTCTGATTGCCCTATCATAGAAGTTTAAGAGTGCATTTTACTCGCCATTTCTTGCGCTTTGAGATGCCGCATTGCCCAATACGCTATCTGAAATATCAGCGACATAAGTTGAACAAATGTGATAGAATTTCGCTGAATTCTTTTATTAAACAAAATATAAAATGATCTAATCGGGTCTGTGATTGCCCTATCATAGAAGTTTAATAGTGCATTTTACTCGCCATTTCATGCGCTTTGAGATGCCGCTTAGCCCAATACGCTATCTGCAATAGGAGCGACGTAAGTTGAACAAATGTGATAGAATTTCGCTGAATTCTTTTATTAACCATAATGTAAAATGATCTAATCGGGTCTCTGTTCGCCCTAGCCTCTAAGTTTAATAGCTCATTTTATTCGCCATTTCATGCGCTTTGAGATGCCGCTTAGCCCAATACGCTATCTGAAATAGGAGCGACGTAAATTGAACAAATGTGATAGAATTTCCCTGAATTCTTATATTAACCTTAATGTAAAATGATCTAATTGGGTCTTTCTTCGACCAACCCTAGAAGTTTAATAGTGCATTTCACTCGTCACTTCATGCGCTTTGAGATGCCGCTAAGCACAATAAGCTATCTGTAATAGGAGCGACGTAAATTGAACAAATGTGATCGAATTTCGCTGAATTCTTATATTAACCAAAATGTAAAATGATCTAATCGGGTCTCTGATTTCCCTATCATAGAAGTTTATCAGTGCATTTGACTCGCCATTTCATGCGCTTTGAGATGCCGCTTAGCCCAATACGCTATCTGCAATAGGAGCGACGTGAATTGAACAAATGTGATAGAATTTCGCTGAATTCTTAAATTAACCATAATATAAAATGATTTAATCGGGTCTTTGTTTGCCCTGCCCTAGAAGTTTAATAGTGCATTTTACTCGCCATTTCATGCGCTTTGAGATGCCGCTTAGCCCAATACGCTATCTGAAATACGAGCGACGTAAGTTGAACAAATGTGCTAGAATTTCGCTGAATTCTTTTATTAACCATAATGTAAAATGATCTTATCGGGTCTCTGTTTGCCCTACCCTAGAAGTTTAATAGTGCATTTTATTCGCCATTTCATGCTCTTTGAGATGCCGCTTAGCCGAATACGCTAACTGAAATAGGAGCGACGTAAATTGAACAAATGAGATAGAATTTCCCTGAAATCTTATATTAAACAAAATATAAAATGATCTAATCGAGTGCCTGATTGCCCTATCATAGAAGTTTAGTAGGGCATTTTACTCGCCATTCCACGCGCTTTAAGATGCCGCCTAGCCCAGTACGCTATCAGAAATAGGAGCGACGTAACTTGAACAAATGTGATAGAATTACGCTGAATTCTAATATTAACCGTAACATAAAATGATCTAATCGGGTCTCTGTTTGCCTTATCCTAGAAGTTTAATAGTGCATTATACTCGCCATTTCATGCGCTATTAGATGCCGCTTAGCCCAGGACGCTATCTGAAATAGGAACGACGTAAATTGAACAAATGTGATAGAATTTTGCTGAATTCTTAAATTAACCATAATATAAAATGATCTAATCGGGTCTCTGTTTGCCCTACCCTAGAAGTTTAATAGTGCATTTCACTCGTCACTTCATGCGCTTTGAGATGCCGCTAAGCACAATAAGCTATCTGTAATAGGAGCGACGTAAATTGAGCAAATGTGATAGAATTTCGCTGAATTCTTTTATTAACCAAAATGTAAAATGATCTAATCGGGTCTCTGTTCGCCCTCGCCTAGAAGTTTAATAGTGCATTTTATTCGCCATTTCATGCGCTTTGAGATGCCGCTTAGCCCAATACGCTATCTGAAATAGCAGCGACGTAAATTAAACAAATGTGATAGAATGTCCCTGAAATCTTATATTAAACAAAATGTAAAATGATCTAATCGGGTCTCTGATTGCCCTATCATGGATGATTAGTAGTGCATTTTACTCACCCTTCCACGCGCTTTAAGATGCCGCCTAGCCCAGTACGCTATCTGAAATAGGAGCTACGTAAGTTGAACAAATGTGATAGAATTTTGCTGAATTCTTAAATTAACCATAATATAAAATGATCTTATCGGGTCTCTGTTTGCCCTACCCTAGAAGTTTAATTGTGCATTTCAATAGTCACTTCATGCGCTTTGAGATGCCGCTAAGCCCAATAAGCTATCTGAAATAGGAGCGACGTAAATTGAAGAAATGAGAAAGAATTATGCTGAATTCTTAAATTGACCATAATAAAAAATGATCTAATCGGGTCTCTGTTTGCCCTACCCTCGAAGTTTAATATTGCATTTCACTCGCCATTTCATGCGCTTTGAGGTGCCGCTTAGCCCAATATGCTATCTGAAATAGGAGCGACGTAAATTGAACAAATGTGATAGAATTTTGCTGAATTCTTAAATTAACCATAATATAAAATGATCTTATCGGGTCTCTGTTTGCCCTACCATAGAAGTTTAATGGTGCATTTTACTTGCCATTCCACGCGCTTTAAGTTGCCGCCTAGCCCAGTACGCTATCTGAAATAGGAGCTACGTAAGTTGAACAAATGTGACAGAATTACGCTGAATTCTTATATTTACCGTAATATAAAATGATCTAATCGGGTCTCTGTTTGCCTTATCCTAGAAGTTTAATAGTGCATTTTACTCGCTATTTCATGCGCTTTGAGATGCCGCTTAGCCCAATACGCTATCTGAAATAGGAGCTACGTAAATTGAACAAATGTGATAGAATTTCGCTGAATTCTTAAATTAACCATAATATAAAATGATTTCATCGGGTCTTTGTTTGCCCTACCCTAGAAGTTTAATAGTGCATTTTACTCGCCATTTCATGCGCTTTGAGATGCCGCTTAGCCCAATACGCTATCTGAAATACGAGCGACGTAAGTTGAACAAATGTGATAGAATTTCGCTGAATTCTTTTATTAACCATAATGTAAAACGATCTTATCGCGTCTCTGTTTACCCTACCCTAGAAGTTTAATAGTGCATTTTACTCGCCATTTCATGCGCTTTGAGATGCCGCTTAGCCCAATACGCTATCTGAAATAGGAGCGACGTAAATTGAACAAATGTGATAGAATTTCGCTGAATTCTTAAATTAACCATAATATAAAATGATCTTATCGGGACTCTGTTTGCCCTACCCTAGAAGTTTAATAGTGCATTTTACTCGCCATTTCATGCGCTTTGAGATGCCGTGTAGCCCAATACGCTATCTGAAATACGAGCGACGTAAGAGGAACAAATGTGATAGAATTTCGCTGAATTCTTTTATTAACCATAATGTAAAATGATCTAATCGGGTCTCTGTTCGCCCTAGCCTAGAAGTTTACTAGTGCATTTTATTCGCCATTTCATGCTCTTTGAGATGCCGCTTAGCCGAATACGCTAACTGAAATAGGAGCGACGTAAATTGAACAAATGAGATAGAATTTCCCTGAAATCTTATATTAAACAAAATATAAAATGATCTAATCGAGTGCCTGATTGCCCTATCATAGAAGTTTAGTAGTGCATTTTACTCGCCATTCCACGCGCTTTAAGATGCCGCCTAGCCCAGTACGCTATCTGAAATAGGAGCGACGTAACTTGAACAAATGTGATAGAATTACACTGAATTCTTATATTAACCATAACATAAAATGATCTAATCGGGTCTCTGTTTGCCTTATCCTAGAAGTTTAATAGTGCATTATACTCGCCATTTCATGCGCTATTAGATGCCGCTTAGCCCAGGACGCTATCTGAAGTAGGAACGACGTAAATTGAACAAATGTGATAGAATTTTGCTGAATTCTTAAATTAACCATAATATAAAATGATCTAATCGGGTCTCTGTTTGCTCTACCCTAGAAGTTTAATAGTGCATTTCACTCGTCACTTCATGCGCTTTGAGATGCCGCTAAGCACAATAAGCTATCTGTAATAGGAGCGACGTAAATTGAGCAAATGTGATAGAATTTCGCTGAATTCTTTTATTAAGCAAAATATAAAATGATCTAATCGGGTCTCTGTTCGCCCTCGCCTAGAAGTTTAATAGTGCATTTTACTCGCCATTTCATGCGCTTTGAGATGCCGCTTAGCCCAATACGCTATCTGAAATAGTAGCGACGTAAATTAAACAAATGTGATAGAATGTCCCTGAAATCTTATATTAAATAAAATGTAAAATGATCTAATCGGGTCTCTGATTGCCCTAGCATAGAAATTTAATAGTGCATTTTACTCGCCATTCCGCGCGCTTTAGGATGCCGCATAGCCCAGTACGCTATCTGAAATAGGAGCGACGTAAATTGAACAAATGTGATAGAATTTTGCTGAATTCTTAAATTAACCATAATATAAAATGATCTAATCGGGTCTCTGTTTGCCCTCGCCTAGAAGTTTAATAGTGCATTTTATTCGCCATTTCATGCGCTTTGAGATGCCGCTTAGCCCAATACGCTATCAGAAATAGGAGCGAAATAAATTGAACAAATGTGATAGATTTTCACTGAATTCTTATACTAACCAAAATGTAAAATGATCTAATCGGGTCTCTGATTGCCCTATCATAGAAGTTTAAGAGTGCATTTTACTCGCCATTTCTTGCGCTTTGAGATGCCGCATAGCCCAATACGCTATCTGAAATATCAGCGACATAAGTTGAACAAATGTGATAGAATTTCGCTGAATTCTTTTATTAAACAAAATATAAAATGATCTAATCGTGTCTCTGATTGCCCTATCATAGAAGTTTAATAGTGCATTTTACTCGCCATTTCATGCGCTTTGAGATGCCACTTAGCCCAATACGCTATCTGCAATAGGAGCGACGTAAGTTGAACAAATGTGATAGAATTTCGCTGAATTCTTTTATTAACCATAATGTAAAGTGATCTAATCCGGTCTCTGTTCGCCCTAGCCTAGAAGTTGAATAGCTCATTTTATTCGCCATTTCATGCGCTTTGAGATGCCGCTTAGCCCAATACGCTATCTGAAATAGGAGCGACGTAAATTGAACAAATGTGATAGAATTTCCCTGAATTCTTATATTAACCTTAATGTAAAATGATCTAATCGGGTCTTTCTTCGACCAACCCTAGAAGTTTAATAGTGCATTTCACTCGTCACTTCATGCGCTTTGAGATGCCGCTAGGCACAATAAGCTATCTGTAATAGGAGCGACGTAAATTGAACAAATGTGATAGAATTGCGCTGAATTCTTATATTAACCAAAATATAAAATGACCTAATCGGGTCTCTGATTGCCCTATCATAGTAGTTTAGTAGTGCATTTTACACGCCATTCCACGCGCTTTAAGATGCCGCCTAGCCCAGTACGCTATCTGAAATAGGAGCGACGTAAGTTGAACAAATGTGATAGAATTACGCTGAATTCTTATATTAACCGTAATATAAAATGATCTAATCGGGTCTCTGATTGCCCTATCATAGAAGTTTAATAGTGCATTTTACTCGCCTTTCCACGCGCTTTAAGATGCCGCCTAGCCCAGTACGCTATCTGAAATAGGAGCGACGTAAATTGAGCAAATGTGATAGAATTTCCCTGAAATCTTATATTAAACACAATATAAAATGATCTAATCGGGTCTCTGATTGCCCTAGCATAGAAGTTTAATAGTGCATTTTACTCGCCATTTCATGCGCTTTCAGATGCCGCTTAGCCCAATACGCTATCTTTAATAGGAGCGACGTAAATTGAACAAATGTGATAGAATTTCGCTGAATTCTTTTATTAACCATAATGTAAACTGATCTAATCGGGTCTCTGTTCGCCCTAGCCTAGAAGTTTAATAGCTCATTTTATTCGCCATTTCATGCGCTTTGAGATGCCGCTTAGCCCAATACGCTATCTGAAATAGGAGCGACGTAAATTGAACAAATGTGATAGAATTTCCCTGAATTCTTATATTAACCTTAATGTAAAATGATCTAATCGGGTCTTTCTTCGACCAACCCTAGAAGTTTAATAGTGCATTTCACTCGTCACTTCATGCGCTTTGAGATGCCGCTAAGCACAATAAGCTATCTGTAATAGGAGCGACGTAAATTGAACAAATGTGATAGAATTTCGCTGAATTCTTATATTAACCAAAATATAAAATGACCTAATCGGGTCTCTGATTGCCCTATCATAGTAGTTTAGTAGTGCATTTTACACGCCATTCCACGCGCTTTAAGATGCCGCCTAGCCCAGTACGCTATCTGAAATAGGAGCGACGTAAGTTGAACAAATGTGATAGAATTACGCTGAATTCTTATATTAACCGTAATATAAAATGATCTAATCGGGTCTCTGATTGCCCTATCATAGAAGTTTAATAGTGCATTTTACTCGCCATTTCATGCGCTTTGAGATGCCACTTAGCCCAATACGCTATCTGCAATAGGAGCGACGTAAGTTGAACAAATGTGATAGAATTTCGCTGAATTCTTTTATTAACCATAATGTAAAATGATCTAATCGGGTCTCTGTTCGCCCTAGCCTGGAAGTTTAATAGCTCATTTTATTCGCCATTTCATGCGCTTTGAGATGCCGCTTCGCCCAATACGCTATCTGAAATGGGAGCGACGTAAATTGAACAAATGTGATAGAATTTCCCTGAAATCTTATATTAAACAAAATATAAAATAATCTAATCAGGTCTCTGTTTGCCCTATCCTAGAAGTTTAGTAGTGCATTTTACTCGCCATTCCTCGCGTTTTAAGCTGCCGCCAAGCCCAGTACGCTAGCTGAAATAGGAACGACGTAAATTGAAAAAATGTGATAGAATTTTGCTGAATTCTTAAATTAACCATTATATAAAATGATCTAATCGGGTCTCTGTTTGCCCTACCCTAGAAGTATAATAGTACATTTTACTCGCCATTTCATGCACTTTGAGATGCTGCTTAGCCCAATACGCTAACTGAAATAGGAGCGACGTAAATTGAACAAATGTGATAGAATTTCACTGAATTCTTATATTAACCAAAATATAAAATGATCTAATCGGGTCTCTGATAGCCCTATCATAGAAGTTTAATAGTGCATTTTACTCGCCATTCCACGCGCTTTAAGATGCCGCCTAGCCCAGTACGCTATCTGAAAGAGGAGCGACGTAACTTGAACAAATGTGATAGAATTACGCTGAATTCTAATATTAACCGTCACATAAAATGATCTAATCGGGTCTCTGTTTGCCTTATCCTAGAAGTTTAATAGTGCATTATACTCGCCATTTCATGCGCTATTAGATGCCGCTTAGCCCAGGACGCTATCTGAAATAGGAACGACGTAAATTGAACAAATGTGATAGAATTTTGCTGAATTCTTAAATTAACCATAATATAAAATGATCTAATCGGGTCTCTGTTTGCCCTACCCTAGAAGTTTAATAGTGCATTTCACTCGTCACTTCATGCGCTTTGAGATGCCGCTACGCACAATAAGCTATCTGTAATAGGAGCGATGTAAATTGAGCAAATGTGATAGAATTTCGCTGAATTCTTTTATTAACCAAAATGTAAAATGATCTAATCGGGTCTCTGTTCGCCCTCGCCTAGAAGTTTAATAGTGCATTTTATTCGCCATTTCATGCGCTTTGAGATGCCGCTTAGCCCAATACGCTATCTGAAATAGCAGCGACGTAAATTAAACAAATGTGATAGAATGTCCCTGAAATCTTATATTAACCAAAATATAAAATGATCGAATCAGGTCTCTGATTGCCCTATCATAGAAGTTTAATAGTGCATTGTACTCGCCATTCCACGCGCTTTAAGATGCCGCCTAGCCCAGTACGCTATCTGAAATAGGAGCGACGTAAATTGAACGAATGTGATAGAATTTGGCTGAATTCTTATATTAACCATAATATAAAATGATCTAATCGGGTCTCTGTTTGCCCTACCCTAGAAGTTTAATAGTGCATTTTACTCGACATTTCTTGCGCTTTGAGATGCCGCTTAGCCCAATACGCTGTCTGAAATATCAGCGACGTAAATTGAACAAATGTGAGAGAATTTCGCTGAATTCTTATATTAACCAAAATATAAAAAGATCTAATCGGGTCTCTGATTGCCCTGTCATAGAAGTTTAGTAGTGCATTTTACTCGCCTTTCCACGCGCTTTGAGATGCCGCTTAGCCCAATACGATATCTGAAATAGGAACGACGTAAATTGAACAAATGTGATAGAATTTTGCTGACTTCTTAAATTAATCATAATATAAAATGATCTAATCGGGTCTCTGTTTGCCCTACCCTAGAAGTTTAATAGTGCATTTTACTCGCCATTTCATGCGCTTTCAGATGCCGCTTAGCCCAATACGCTATCTTTAATAGGAGCGACGTAAATTGAACAAATGTGATAGAATTTCGCTGAATTCTTATATTAACCAAAATATAAAATGACCTAATCGGGTCTCTGATTGCCCTATCATAGTAGTTTAGTAGTGCATTTTACTCGCCATTCCACGCGCTTTAAGTTGCCGCCTAGCCCAGTACGCTATCTGAAATAGGAGCTACGTATGTTGAACAAATGTGACAGAATTACGCTGAATTCTTATATTAACCGTAATATAAAATGATCTAATCGGGTCTCTGTTTGCCTTATCCAAGAAGTTTAATAGTGCATTTTACTCGCCATTCCACGCGCTTTAAGATGCCGCCTAGCCCAGGACGCTATCTGAAATAGGAGCTACGTAAGTTGAACAAATGTGACAGAGTTACGCTGAATTCTTATATTAACCGCAATATAAAATGATCTAAACGGGTCTCTGTTTGCCTACCCTAGAAGTTTAGTAGTGCATTTTACTCGCCATGTCTTGCGCTTTGAGTTGCAACTTACCCCAATACGCTATCTGAAATAGGAGCGACGTAAATTGAACAAATGTGATAGAATTTCGCTGAATTCTTATATTAACCAAAACATGAAATGATCTAATCGGGTCTCTGATTGCCCTATCATAGAAGTTTAATAGTGCATTTTTCCCGCCATTCCACGCGCTTTAAGATGCCGCCTAGCCCAGTACGCTATCTGAAATAGGAGCTACGTAAGTTGAACAAATGTGTCAGAGTTACGCTGAATTCTTATATTAACCGCAACATAAAATGATCTAATCGTGTCTCTGTTTGCCTTATCCTACAAGTTTAATAGTGCATTTTACTCGCCATTTCATGCGCTTTGAGATGCCGCTTAGCCCAATACGCTATCTGAAATAGGAGCTACGTAAGTTGAACAAATGTGACAGAATTACGCTGAATTCTTATATTTACCGTAATATAAAATGATCTAATCGGTTCTCTGATTGCCCTACCATAGAAGTTTAATGGTGCATTTTACTCGCCATTCCACGCGCTTTAAGTTGCCGCCTAGCCCAGTACGCTATCTGAAATAGGAGATACGTAAGTTGAACAAATGTGACAGAATTACGCTGAATTCTTATATTTACCGTAATATAAAATGATCTACTCGGGTCTCTGTTTGCCTTATCCTAGAAGTTTAATAGTGCATTTTACTCGCCATTTCATGCGCTTTGAGGTGCCGCTTAGCCCAATACGCTATCTGAAATAGGAGCGACGTAAATTGAACAAATGTGATAGAATTTCGCTGAATTCTTATATTAACCTCCATGTAAAATGATCTAATCGGGTCTTTGTTCGCCCTACCCTAGAAGTTTAATAGTGCATTTCACTCGTCATTTCATGCGCTTTGAGATGCCGCTTAGCCCAATAAGCTATCTGAAATAGGAACGACGTAAATTGACCAAATGTGATAGAATTTCGCTGAATTCTTGTATTAACCAAAATATAAAATGATCTAATCGGGTCTCTGATTGCCCTATCATAGAAGTTTAATAGTGAATTTTACTCGCCATTCCACGCGCTTTTAGATGCCGCTTAGCCCAATACGCTATCTGAAATAGGAGCGACGTAAATTGAACAAATGTGATAGAATTTCGCTGAATTCTTAAATTAACCATAATATAAAATGATCTAATCCAGTCTCTGTTTGCCCTACCCTAGAAGTTGAATAGTGCATTTTACTCGCCATTGCATGCGCTTTGAGATGCCGCTCAGCCCAATACGCTATCTGAAATAGGAGCGACGTAAATTGAACAAATGTGATAGAATTTCGCTGAATTCTTAAATTAACCATAATATAAAATGATCTAATGGGGTCTCTGTTTGCCCTACCCTAGAAGTTTAATAGTGCATTTTACTCGTTATTTCATGCGCTTTGAGATGCCGCTTAGCACAATACGCAATCTGAAATAGGAGCGATGGAAATTGATCAAATGTGATAGAATTTCGCTGAATTCTTTTATTAACCATAACGTAAAATGATCTAATCGGGTCTCTGTTCGCCCTAGCGTAGAAGCTTAATTGTGCATTTTATTCGTCATTTCATGCGCTTTGAGATGCCGCTTAGCCCAATACGCTATCTGAAATAGGAGCGACGTAAATTGAACAAATGTGATAGAATTTCGCTGAATTCTTATATTAACCAAAATATAAAATGATCTAATCGGGTCTCTGTTTGCCCTACCCTAGAAGTTTAATAGTGCATTTTACTCGCCATTTCTCGCGCTTTGAGATGCCGCTTAGCCCAATACGCTATCTGAAATATCAGCGACGTAAATTGAACAAATGTGAGAGAATTTCGCTGAATTCTTAAATTAACCATAATATAAAATGAGCTAATCGGGTCTCTGTTTGCCCTACCCTAGAAGTTTAATAGTGCATTTCACTCGTCACTTCATGCGCTTTGAGATGCCGCTAAGCCCATAAGCTATCTGCAATAGGAGCGACGTAAGTTGAACAAATGTGATAGAATTTCGCTGAATTCTTTTATTAACCATAATGTAAAATGATCTAATCGGGTCTCTGTTCGCCCTAGCCTGGAAGTTTAATAGCTCATTTTATTCGCCATTTCATGCGCTTTGAGATGCCGCTTCGCCCAATACGCTATCTGAAATGGGAGCGACGTAAATTGAACAAATGTGATAGAATTTCCCTGAAATCTTATATTAAACAAAATATAAAATAATCTAATCAGGTCTCTGATTTCCCTATCATAGAAGTTTAGTAGTGCATTTTACTCGCCATTCCTCGCGTTTTAAGCTGCCGCCAAGCCCAGTACGCTAGCTGAAATAGGAACGACGTAAATTGAAAAAATGTGATAGAATTTTGCTGAATTCTTAAATTAACCATTATATAAAATGATCTAATCGGGTCTCTGTTTGCCCTACCCTAGAAGTATAATAGTACATTTTACTCGCCATTTCATGCACTTTGAGATGCTGCTTAGCCCAATACGCTAACTGAAATAGGAGCGACGTAAATTGAACAAATGTGATAGAATTTCACTGAATTCTTATATTAACCAAAATATAAAATGATCTAATCGGGTCTCTGATAGCCCTATCATAGAAGTTTAATAGTGCATTTTACTCGCCATTCCACGCGCTTTAAGATGCCGCCTAGCCCAGTACGCTATCTGAAAGAGGAGCGACGTAACTTGAACAAATGTGATAGAATTACGCTGAATTCTAATATTAACCGTAACATAAAATGATCTAATCGGGTCTCTGTTTGCCTTATCCTAGAAGTTTAATAGTGCATTATACTCGCCATTTCATGCGCTATTAGATGCCGCTTAGCCCAGGACGCTATCTGAAATAGGAACGACGTAAATTGAACAAATGTGATAGAATTTTGCTGAATTCTTAAATTAACCATAATATAAAATGATCTAATCGGGTCTCTGTTTGCCCTACCCTAGAAGTTTAATAGTGCATTCCACTCGTCACTTCATGCGCTTTGAGTTGCCGCTACGCACAATAAGCTATCTGTAATAAGAGCGATGTAAATTGAGCAAATGTGATAGAATTTCGCTGAATTCTTTTATTAACCAAAATGTAAAATGATCTAATCGGGTCTCTGTTCGCCCTCGCCTAGAAGTTTAATAGTGCATTTTATTCGCCATTTCATGCGCTTTGAGATGCCGCTTAGCCCAATACGCTATCTGAAATAGCAGCGACGTAAATTAAACAAATGTGATAGAATGTCCCTGAAATCTTATATTAACCAAAATATAAAATGATCGAATCAGGTCTCTGATTGCCCTATCATAGAAGTTTAATAGTGCATTGTACTCGCCATTCCACGCGCTTTAAGATGCCGCCTAGCCCAGTACGCTATCTGAAATAGGAGCGACGTAAATTGAACAAATGTGATAGAATTTGGCTGAATTCTTATATTAACCATAATATAAAATGATATAATCGGGTCTCTGTTTGCCCTACCCTAGAAGTTTAATAGTGCATTTCACTCGACATTTCTTGCGCTTTGAGATGCCGCTTAGCCCAATACGCTGTCTGAAATATCAGCGACGTAAATTGAACAAATGTGAGAGAATTTCGCTGAATTCTTATATTAACCAAAATATAAAAAGATCTAATCGGGTCTCTGATTGCCCTATCATAGAAGTTTAGTAGTGCATTTTACTCGCCTTTCCACGCGCTTTGAGATGCCGCTTAGCCCAATACGATATCTGAAATAGGAACGACGTAAATTGAACAAATGTGATAGAATTTTGCTGACTTCTTAAATTAATCATAATATAAAATGATCTAATCGGGTCTCTGTTTGCCCTACCCTAGAAGTTTAATAGTGCATTTTACTCGCCATTTCATGCGCTTTCAGATGCCGCTTAGCCCAATACGCTATCTTTAATAGGAGCGACGTAAATTGAACAAATGTGATAGAATTTCGCTGAATTCTTATATTAACCAAAATATAAAATGACCTAATCGGGTCTCTGATTGCTCTATCATAGTAGTTTAGTAGTGCATTTTACTCGCCATTCCACGCGCTTTAAGTTGCCGCCTAGCCCAGTACGCTATCTGAAATAGGAGCTACGTATGTTGAACAAATGTGACAGAATTACGCTGAATTCTTATATTAACCGTAATATAAAATGATCTAATCGGGTCTCTGTTTGCCTTATCCAAGAAGTTTAATAGTGCATTTTACTCGCCATTCCACGCGCTTTAAGATGCCGCCTAGCCCAGGACGCTATCTGAAATAGGAGCTACGTAAGTTGAACAAATGTGACAGAGTTACGCTGAATTCTTATATTAACCGCAATATAAAATGATCTAAACGGGTCTCTGTTTGCCTACCCTAGAAGTTTAGTAGTGCATTTTACTCGCCATGTCTTGCGCTTTGAGTTGCAACTTACCCCAATACGCTATCTGAAATAGGAGCGACGTAAATTGAACAAATGTGATAGAATTTCGCTGAATTCTTATATTAACCAAAACATGAAATGATCTAATCGGGTCTCTGATTGCCCTATCATAGAAGTTTAATAGTGCATTTTTCCCGCCATTCCACGCGCTTTAAGATGCCGCCTAGCCCAGTACGCTATCTGAAATAGGAGCTACGTAAGTTGAACAAATGTGTCAGAGTTACGCTGAATTCTTATATTAACCGCAACATAAAATGATCTAATCGGGTCTCTGATTGCCCTATCATAGAAGTTTAATAGTGAATTTTACTCGCCATTCCACGCGCTTTAAGATGCCGCTTAGCCCAATACGCTATCTGCAATAGGAGCGACGTAAATTGAACAAATGTGATAGAATTTCGCTGAATTCTTAAATTAACCATAATATAAAATGATCTAATCCAGTCTCTGTTTGCCGTACCCTAGAAGTTGAATAGTGCATTTTACTCGCCATTGCATGCGCTTTGAGATGCCGCTCAGCCCAATACGCTATCTGAAATAGGAGCGACGTAAATTGAACAAATGTGATAGAATTTCGCTGAATTCTTAAATTAACCATAATATAAAATGATCTAATGGGGTCTCTGTTTGCCCTACCCTAGAAGTTTAATAGTGCATTTTACTCGTTATTTCATGCGCTTTGAGATGCCGCTTAGCACAATACGCAATCTGAAATAGGAGCGATGGAAATTGATCAAATGTGATAGAATTTCGCTGAATTCTTTTATTAACCATAACGTGAAATGATCTAATCGGGTCTCTGTTCGCCCTAGCGTAGAAGCTTAATTGTGCATTTTATTCGTCATTTCATGCGCTTTGAGATGCCGCTTAGCCCAATACGCTATCTGAAATAGGAGCGACGTAAATTGAACAAATGTGATAGAATTTCGCTGAATTCTTATATTAACCAAAATATAAAATGATCTAATCGGGTCTCTGTTTGCCCTACCCTAGAAGTTTAATAGTGCATTTTACTCGCCATTTCTCGCGCTTTGAGATGCCGCTTAGCCCAATACGCTATCTGAAATATCAGCGACGTAAATTGAACAAATGTGAGAGAATTTCGCTGAATTCTTAAATTAACCATAATATAAAATGAGCTAATCGGGTCTCTGTTTGCCCTACCCTAGAAGTTTAATAGTGCATTTCACTCGTCACTTCATGCGCTTTGAGATGCCGCTAAGCCCAATAAGCTATCTGAAATAGGAGCGACGTAAATTGAAGAAATGAGAAAGAGTTATGCTGAATTCTTAAATTGACCATAATATAAAATGATCTAATCGGGTCTCTGTTTGCCCTACCCTAGAAGTTTAATATTGCATTTCACTCGCCATTTCATGCGCTTTGAGGTGCCGCTTAGCCCAATATGCTATCTGAAATAGGAGCGACGTAAATTGAACAAATGTGATAGAATTTCCCTGAAATCTTATATAAAACAAAATATAAAATGATCTAATCGGGTCTCTGATTGCCCTATCATGGAAGATTAGTAGTGCATTTTACTCGCCCTTCCACGCGCTTTGAGATGCCGCCTAGCCCAGTACGCTATCTGAAATAGGAGCGACGTAAATTGAACAAATGTGATAGAATTTCGCTGAATTCTTAAATTAACCATAATATAAAATGATTTTATCGGGTCTCTGTTTGCCCTACCCTAGAAGTTTAATAGTGCATTTTACTCCACATTTCTTGCGCTTTGAGATGCCGCTTAGCCCAATACGCTATCTGAAATATCAGTGACGTAAATTGAACAAATGTGATAGAATTTCGCTGAATTCTTATATTAACCAAAATATAAAATGATCTAATCGGGTGTCTGATTGCCCTATCATAGAAGTTTGATAGTGCATTTTACTCGACATTCCACGCGCTTTAAGTTGCCGCCTAGCCCAGTACGCTATCTAATATAGGAGCTACGTAAGTTGAACAAATGTGACAGAATTACGCTGCATTCTTATATTAACCGCAATATAAAATGATCTAATCGGGTCTTTGTTTGCCCTACCCTAGAAGTTTAATAGTGCATTTTAATCGCCATTTCATGGGCTTTGAGATGCCGCCTAGCCCAGTACGCTATCTGAAATAGGAGCGACGTAAATTGAACAAATGTGATAGAATTTTGCTGAATTCTTAAATTAACCATAATATAAAATGATCTAATCAGGTCTCTGATTGCCCTATCATAGAAGTTCAATAGTGCATTTTACTCGCCATTTCATGCGCTTTGAGATGCCGCTTAGCTCAATACGCTATCTGAAATAGGAGCGACGTAAATTGTACAAATGTGATAGAATTTCGCTGAAATCTTTTATTAACCATAATGTAAAATGATTTAATCAGCTCTCTGTTCGCCCTAGCCTAGAAGTTTAATAGTGCATTTTATTCGACATTCCATGCGCTTTGAGATGCCGCCTAGCCCAGTACGCTATCTGAAATAGGAGCGACGTAAATTGAACAAATGTGATAGAATTTGGCTGAATTCTTATATTAACCATAATATAAAATGATCTAATCGGGTCTCTGTTTGCCCTACCCTAGAAGTTTAATAGTGCATTTTACTCGACATTTCATGGGCTTTGAGATGCCGCCTAGCCCAGTACGCTATCTGAAATAGGAGCGACGTAAATTGAACAAATATGATAGAATTTTGCTGAATTCTTAAATTAACCATAATATAAAATGATCTAATCAGGTCTCTGATTGCCCTATCATAGAAGTTCAATAGTGCATTTTACTCGCCATTTCATGCGCTTTGAGATGCCGCTTAGCTCAATACGCTATCTGAAATAGGAGCGACGTAAATTGTACAAATGTGATAGAATTTCGCTGAAATCTTTTATTAACCATAATGTAAAATGATTTAATCAGCTCTCTGTTCGCCCTAGCCTAGAAGTTTAATAGTGCATTTTATTCGACATTCCATGCGCTTTGAGATTCCGCTTAGCCCAATACGCTATCTGAAATAGGAGCGACGTAAATTGAACAAATGTGATAGAATTTCCCTCAATTCTTATATTAACCAAAATATAAAATGATCGAATCAGGTCTCTGATTGCCCTATCATAGAAGTTTAGTAGTGCATTTTACTCGCCTTTCCACGCGCTTTGAGATTCCGCCTAGCCCAGTACGCTATCTGAAATAGGAGCGACGTAAATTGAACAAATGTGATAGAATTTCGCTGAATTCTTAAATTAACCATAATATAAAATGATCTTATCGGGTCTCTGTTTGCCCTACCCTAGAAGTTTAATAGTGCATTTTACTCCACATTTCTTGCGCTTTGCGATGCCGCTTAGCCCAATACGCTATCTGAAATATCAGCGACGTAAATTGAACAAATGTGAGAGAATTTCGCTGAATTCTTATATTAACCAAAGTATAAAATGATGTAATCGGGTCTCTGATTGCCCGATCATAGAAGTTTAGTAGTGCATTTTACTGGCCCTTCCACGCGCTTTGAGATTCCGCCTAGCCCAGTACGCTATCTGAATTAGGAGCGACGTAAGTTGAACAAATGTGATAGAATTACGCTAAATTCTTATATTAACCGTAGTATAAAATGATCTAATCGGGTCTCTGTTTGCCCTACCCTAGAAGTTTAATAGTGCATTTTACTCGTCATTTCATGCGCTTTGAGATGTCGCATAGCCCAATACGCTATCTGAAATAGGAACGACGTAAATTGAACAAATGTGATAGAATTTCCCTGAAATCTTATATATAACAAAATATAAAATGATCTAATCGGGTCTCTGATTGCCCTACCCTAGAAGTTTAATATTGCATTTCACTCGCCATTTCATGCTCTTTGAGGTGCCGCTTAGCCCAATATGCTATCTGAAATAGGAGCGACGTAAATTGAACAAATGTGATAGAATTTCCCTGAAATCTTATATATAACAAAATATAAAATGATCTAATCGGGTCTCTGATTGCCCTATCATGGAAGATTAGTAGTGCATTTTACTCACCCTTCCACGCGCTTTAAGATGCCGCCTAGCCTAGTACGCTATCTGAAATAGGAGCGACGTAAATTGAACAAATGTGATAGAATTTTGCTGAATTCTTAAATTAACCATAATATAAAACGATCTAATCGGGTCTCTGTTTGCCCTACCCTAGAAGTTTAGTAGTGCATTATACTCGCCATTTCATACGCTTTCAGATGCCGCTTAGCCCAATACGCTATCTGAAATAGGAGCGACGTAAATTGAACAAATGTGATAGAATTTCGCTGAATTCTTATATTAACCAAAACATGAAATGATCTAATCGGGTCTCTGATTGCCCTATTATAGAAGTTTAATAGTGCATTTTTCCCGTCATTCCACGCGCTTTAAGATGCCGCCTAGCCCAGTACGCTATCTGAAATAGGAGCTACGTAAGTTGAACAAATGTGTCAGAGTTACGCTGAATTCTTATATTAACCGCAACATAAAATGATCTAATCGTGTCTCTGTTTCCCTTATCCTACAAGTTTAATAGTGCATTTTACTCGCCATTTCATGCGCTTTGAGATGCCGCTTAGCCCAATACGCTATCTGAAATAGGAGCTACGTAAGTTGAACAAATGTGACAGAATTACGCTGAATTCTTATATTTACCGTAATATAAAATGATCTAATCGGTTCTCTGATTGCCCTACCATAGAAGTTTAATGGTGCATTTTACTCGCCATTCCACGCGCTTTAAGTTGCCGCCTAGCCCAGTACGCTATCTGAAATAGGAGATACGTAAGTTGAACAAATGTGACAGAATTACGCTGAATTCTTATATTTACCGTAATATAAAATGATCTACTCGGGTCTCTGTTTGCCTTAGCCTAGAAGTTTAATAGTGCATTTTACTCGCCATTTCATGCGCTTTGAGGTGCCGCTTAGCCCAATACGCTATCTGAAATAGGAGCGACGTAAATTGAACAAATGTGATAGAATTTCGCTGAATTCTTATATTAACCTCCATGTAAAATGATCTAATCGGGTCTTTGTTCGCCCTACCCTAGAAGTTTAATAGTGCATTTCACTCGTCATTTCATGCGCTTTGAGATGCCGCTTAGCCCAATAAGCTATCTGAAATAGGAACGACGTAAATTGACCAAATGTGATAGAATTTCGCTGAATTCTTGTATTAACCAAAATATAAAATGATCTAATCGGGTCTCTGATTGCCCTATCATAGAAGTTTAATAGTGAATTTTACTCGCCATTCCACGCGCTTTAAGATGCCGCTTAGCCCAATACGCTATCTGCAATAGGAGCGACGTAAATTGAACAAATGTGATAGAATTTCGCTGAATTCTTAAATTAACCATAATATAAAATGATCTAGTCCAGTCTCTGTTTGCCCTACCCTAGAAGTTGAATAGTGCATTTTACTCGCCATTTCATGCGCTTTGAGATGCCGCTCAGCCCAATACGCTAGCTGAAATAGGAGCGACGTAAATTGAACAAATGTGATAGAATTTCGCTGAATTCTTAAATTAACCATAATATAAAATGATCTAATGGGGTCTCTGTTTGCCCTACCCTAGAAGTTTAATAGTGCATTTTACTCGTTATTTCATGCGCTTTGAGATGCCGCTTAGCACAATACGCTATCTGAAATAGGAGCGATGGAAATTGATCAAATGTGATAGAATTTCGCTGAATTCTTTTATTAACCATAACGTAAAATGATCTAATCGGGTCTCTGTTCGCCCTAGCGTAGAAGCTTAATTGTGCATTTTATTCGTCATTTCATGCGCTTTGAGCTGCCGCTTAGCCCAATACGCTATCTGAAATAGGAGCGACGTAAATTGAACAAATGTGATAGAATTTCGCTGAATTCTTATATTAACCAAAATATAAAATGATCTAATCGGGTCTCTGTTTGCCCTACCCTAGAAGTTTAATAGTGCATTTTACTCGCCATTTCTCGCGCTTTGAGATGCCGCTTAGCCCAATACGCTATCTGAAATATCAGCGACGTAAATTGAACAAATGTGAGAGATTTTCGCTGAATTCTTAAGTTAACCATAATATAAAATGAGCTAATCGGGTCTCTGTTTGCCCTACCCTAGAAGTTTAATAGTGCATTTCACTCGTCACTTCATGCGCTTTGAGATGCCGCTAAGCCCAATAAGCTATCTGCAATAGGAGCGACGTAAGTTGAACAAATGTGATAGAATTTCGCTGAATTCTTTTATTAACCATAATGTAAAATGATCTAATCGGGTCTCTGTTCGCCCTAGCCTGGAAGTTTAATAGCTCATTTTATTCGCCATTTCATGCGCTTTGAGATGCCGCTTCGCCCAATACGCTATCTGAAATGGGAGCGACGTAAATTGAACAAATGTGATAGAATTTCCCTGAAATCTTATATTAAACAAAATATAAAATAATCTAATCAGGTCTCTGATTTCCCTATCATAGAAGTTTAGTAGTGCATTTTACTCGCCATTCCTCGCGTTTTAAGCTGCCGCCAAGCCCAGTACGCTAGCTGAAATAGGAACGACGTAAATTGAAAAAATGTGATAGAATTTTGCTGAATTCTTAAATTAACCATTATATAAAATGATCTAATCGGGTCTCTGTTTGCCCTACCCTAGAAGTATAATAGTACATTTTACTCGCCATTTCATGCACTTTGAGACGCTGCTTAGCCCAATACGCTAACTGAAATAGGAGCGACGTAAATTGAACAAATGTGATAGAATTTCACTGAATTCTTATATTAACCAAAATATAAAATGATCTAATCGGGTCTCTGATAGCCCTATCATAGAAGTTTAATAGTGCATTTTACTCGCCATTCCACGCGCTTTAAGATGCCGCCTAGCCCAGTACGCTATCTGAAAGAGGAGCGACGTAACTTGAACAAATGTGAT
Source organism: Macropis europaea (assembly GCA_916610135.2). Lineage (NCBI taxonomy): Eukaryota > Metazoa > Arthropoda > Insecta > Hymenoptera > Melittidae > Macropis > Macropis europaea. Next base: position 26,441 of record CAKAJE020001532.1, on the reverse strand, counting down.
AGAATTACGCTGAATTCTAATATTAACCGTAACATAAAATGATCTAATCGGGTCTCTGTTTGCCTTATCCTAGAAGTTTAATAGTGCATTATACTCGCCATTTCATGCGCTATTAGATGCCGCTTAGCCCAGGACGCTATCTGAAATAGGAACGACGTAAATTGAACAAATGTGATAGAATTTTGCTGAATTCTTAAATTAACCATAATATAAAATGATCTAATCGGGTCTCTGTTTGCCCTACCCTAGAAGTTTAATAGTGCATTCCACTCGTCACTTCATGCGCTTTGAGATGCCGCTACGCACAATAAGCTATCTGTAATAGGAGCGATGTAAATTGAGCAAATGTGATAGAATTTCGCTGAATTCTTTTATTAACCAAAATGTAAAATGATCTAATCGGGTCTCTGTTCGCCCTCGCCTAGAAGTTTAATAGTGCATTTTATTCGCCATTTCATGCGCTTTGAGATGCCGCTTAGCCCAATACGCTATCTGAAATAGCAGCGACGTAAATTAAACAAATGTGATAGAATGTCCCTGAAATCTTATATTAACCAAAATATAAAATGATCGAATCAGGTCTCTGATTGCCCTATCATAGAAGTTTAATAGTGCATTGTACTCGCCATTCCACGCGCTTTAAGATGCCGCCTAGCCCAGTACGCTATCTGAAATAGGAGCGACGTAAATTGAACAAATGTGATAGAATTTGGCTGAATTCTTATATTAACCATAATATAAAATGATATAATCGGGTCTCTGTTTGCCCTACCCTAGAAGTTTAATAGTGCATTTCACTCGACATTTCTTGCGCTTTGAGATGCCGCTTAGCCCAATACGCTGTCTGAAATATCAGCGACGTAAATTGAACAAATGTGAGAGAATTTCGCTGAATTCTTATATTAACCAAAATATAAAAAGATCTAATCGGGTCTCTGATTGCCCTATCATAGAAGTTTAGTAGTGCATTTTACTCGCCTTTCCACGCGCTTTGAGATGCCGCTTAGCCCAATACGATATCTGAAATAGGAACGACGTAAATTGAACAAATGTGATAGAATTTTGCTGACTTCTTAAATTAATCATAATATAAAATGATCTAATCGGGTCTCTGTTTGCCCTACCCTAGAAGTTTAATAGTGCATTTTACTCGCCATTTCATGCGCTTTCAGATGCCGCTTAGCCCAATACGCTATCTTTAATAGGAGCGACGTAAATTGAACAAATGTGATAGAATTTCGCTGAATTCTTATATTAACCAAAATATAAAATGACCTAATCGGGTCTCTGATTGCTCTATCATAGTAGTTTAGTAGTGCATTTTACTCGCCATTCCACGCGCTTTAAGTTGCCGCCTAGCCCAGTACGCTATCTGAAATAGGAGCTACGTATGTTGAACAAATGTGACAGAATTACGCTGAATTCTTATATTAACCGTAATATAAAATGATCTAATCGGGTCTCTGTTTGCCTTATCCAAGAAGTTTAATAGTGCATTTTACTCGCCATTCCACGCGCTTTAAGATGCCGCCTAGCCCAGGACGCTATCTGAAATAGGAGCTACGTAAGTTGAACAAATGTGACAGAGTTACGCTGAATTCTTATATTAACCGCAATATAAAATGATCTAAACGGGTCTCTGTTTGCCTACCCTAGAAGTTTAGTAGTGCATTTTACTCGCCATGTCTTGCGCTTTGAGTTGCAACTTACCCCAATACGCTATCTGAAATAGGAGCGACGTAAATTGAACAAATGTGATAGAATTTCGCTGAATTCTTATATTAACCAAAACATGAAATGATCTAATCGGGTCTCTGATTGCCCTATCATAGAAGTTTAATAGTGCATTTTTCCCGCCATTCCACGCGCTTTAAGATGCCGCCTAGCCCAGTACGCTATCTGAAATAGGAGCTACGTAAGTTGAACAAATGTGTCAGAGTTACGCTGAATTCTTATATTAACCGCAACATAAAATGATCTAATCGTGTCTCTGTTTGCCTTATCCTACACGTTTAATAGTGCATTTTACTCGCCATTTCATGCGCTTTGAGATGCCGCTTAGCCCAATACGCTATCTGAAATAGGAGCTACGTAAGTTGAACAAATGTGACAGAATTACGCTGAATTCTTATATTTACCGTAATATAAAATGATCTAATCGGTTCTCTGATTGCCCTACCATAGAAGTTTAATGGTGCATTTTACTCGCCATTCCACGCGCTTTAAGTTGCCGCCTAGCCCAGTACGCTATCTGAAATAGGAGATACGTAAGTTGAACAAATGTGACAGAATTACGCTGAATTCTTATATTTACCGTAATATAAAATGATCTACTCGGGTCTCTGTTTGCCTTATCCTAGAAGTTTAATAGTGCATTTTACTCGCCATTTCATGCGCTTTGAGGTGCCGCTTAGCCCAATACGCTATCTGAAATAGGAGCGACGTAAATTGAACAAATGTGATAGAATTTCGCTGAATTCTTATATTAACCTCCATGTAAAATGATCTAATCGGGTCTTTGTTCGCCCTACCCTAGAAGTTTAATAGTGCATTTCACTCGTCATTTCATGCGCTTTGAGATGCCGCTTAGCCCAATAAGCTATCTGAAATAGGAACGACGTAAATTGACCAAATGTGATAGAATTTCGCTGAATTCTTGTATTAACCAAAATATAAAATGATCTAATCGGGTCTCTGATTGCCCTATCATAGAAGTTTAATAGTGAATTTTACTCGCCATTCCACGCGCTTTAAGATGCCGCTTAGCCCAATACGCTATCTGCAATAGGAGCGACGTAAATTGAACAAATGTGATAGAATTTCGCTGAATTCTTAAATTAACCATAATATAAAATGATCTAATCCAGTCTCTGTTTGCCGTACCCTAGAAGTTGAATAGTGCATTTTACTCGCCATTGCATGCGCTTTGAGATGCCGCTCAGCCCAATACGCTATCTGAAATAGGAGCGACGTAAATTGAACAAATGTGATAGAATTTCGCTGAATTCTTAAATTAACCATAATATAAAATGATCTAATGGGGTCTCTGTTTGCCCTACCCTAGAAGTTTAATAGTGCATTTTACTCGTTATTTCATGCGCTTTGAGATGCCGCTTAGCACAATACGCAATCTGAAATAGGAGCGATGGAAATTGATCAAATGTGATAGAATTTCGCTGAATTCTTTTATTAACCATAACGTAAAATGATCTAATCGGGTCTCTGTTCGCCCTAGCGTAGAAGCTTAATTGTGCATTTTATTCGTCATTTCATGCGCTTTGAGATGCCGCTTAGCCCAATACGCTATCTGAAATAGGAGCGACGTAAATTGAACAAATGTGATAGAATTTCGCTGAATTCTTATATTAACCAAAATATAAAATGATCTAATCGGGTCTCTGTTTGCCCTACCCTAGAAGTTTAATAGTGCATTTTACTCGCCATTTCTCGCGCTTTGAGATGCCGCTTAGCCCAATACGCTATCTGAAATATCAGCGACGTAAATTGAACAAATGTGAGAGAATTTCGCTGAATTCTTAAATTAACCATAATATAAAATGAGCTAATCGGGTCTCTGTTTGCCCTACCCTAGAAGTTTAATAGTGCATTTCACTCGTCACTTCATGCGCTTTGAGATGCCGCTAAGCCCAATAAGCTATCTGAAATAGGAGCGACGTAAATTGAAGAAATGAGAAAGAGTTATGCTGAATTCTTAAATTGACCATAATATAAAATGATCTAATCGGGTCTCTGTTTGCCCTACCCTAGAAGTTTAATATTGCATTTCACTCGCCATTTCATGCGCTTTGAGGTGCCGCTTAGCCCAATATGCTATCTGAAATAGGAACGACGTAAATTGAACAAATGTGATAGAATTTCCCTGAAATCTTATATAAAACAAAATATAAAATGATCTAATCGGGTCTCTGATTGCCCTATCATGGAAGATTAGTAGTGCATTTTACTCACCCTTCCACGCGCTTTAAGATGCCGCCTAGCCCAGTAAGCTATCTGAAATAGGAGCGACGTAAATTGAACAAATGTAATCGAATTTCGCTGAATTCTTAAATTAACCATAATATAAAATGAGCTAATCGGGTCTCTGTTTGCCCTACCCTAGAAGTTTAATAGTGCATTTCACTCGTCACTTCATGCGCTTTGAGATGCCTCTAAGCCCAATAAGCTATCTGAAATAGGAGCGACGTAAATTGAAGAAATGAGAAAGAATTATGCTGACTTCTTAAATTGACCATAATATAAAATGATCTAATCGGGTCTCTGTTTGCCCTACCCTAGAAGTTTAATATTGCATTTCACTCGCCATTTCATGCGCTTTGAGGTGCCGCTTAGCCCAATATGCTATCTGAAATAGGAGCGACGTAAATTGAACAAATGTGATAGAATTTCCCTGAAATCTTATATAAAACAAAATATAAAATGATCTAATCGGGTCTCTGATTGCCCTATCATGGAAGATTAGTAGTGCATTTTACTCGCCCTTCCACGCGCTTTGAGATGCCGCCTAGCCCAGTACGCTATCTGAAATAGGAGCGACGTAAATTGAACAAATGTGATAGAATTTCGCTGAATTCTTAAATTAACCATAATATAAAATGATTTTATCGGGTCTCTGTTTGCCCTACCCTAGAAGTTTAATAGTGCATTTTACTCCACATTTCTTGCGCTTTGAGATGCCGCTTAGCCCAATACGCTATCTGAAATATCAGTGACGTAAATTGAACAAATGTGATAGAATTTCGCTGAATTCTTATATTAACCAAAATATAAAATGATCTAATCGGGTGTCTGATTGCCCTATCATAGAAGTTTGATAGTGCATTTTACTCGACATTCCACGCGCTTTAAGTTGCCGCCTAGCCCAGTACGCTATCTAATATAGGAGCTACGTAAGTTGAACAAATGTGACAGAATTACGCTGCATTCTTATATTAACCGCAATATAAAATGATCTAATCGGGTCTTTGTTTGCCCTACCCTAGAAGTTTAATAGTGCATTTTAATCGCCATTTCATGGGCTTTGAGATGCCGCCTAGCCCAGTACGCTATCTGAAATAGGAGCGACGTAAATTGAACAAATGTGATAGAATTTTGCTGAATTCTTAAATTAACCATAATATAAAATGATCTAATCAGGTCTCTGATTGCCCTATCATAGAAGTTCAATAGTGCATTTTACTCGCCATTTCATGCGCTTTGAGATGCCGCTTAGCTCAATACGCTATCTGAAATAGGAGCGACGTAAATTGTACAAATGTGATAGAATTTCGCTGAAATCTTTTATTAACCATAATGTAAAATGATTTAATCAGCTCTCTGTTCGCCCTAGCCTAGAAGTTTAATAGTGCATTTTATTCGACATTCCATGCGCTTTGAGATGCCGCCTAGCCCAGTACGCTATCTGAAATAGGAGCGACGTAAATTGAACAAATGTGATAGAATTTGGCTGAATTCTTATATTAACCATAATATAAAATGATCTAATCGGGTCTCTGTTTGCCCTACCCTAGAAGTTTAATAGTGCATTTTACTCGACATTTCATGGGCTTTGAGATGCCGCCTAGCCCAGTACGCTATCTGAAATAGGAGCGACGTAAATTGAACAAATATGATAGAATTTTGCTGAATTCTTAAATTAACCATAATATAAAATGATCTAATCAGGTCTCTGATTGCCCTATCATAGAAGTTCAATAGTGCATTTTACTCGCCATTTCATGCGCTTTGAGATGCCGCTTAGCTCAATACGCTATCTGAAATAGGAGCGACGTAAATTGTACAAATGTGATAGAATTTCGCTGAAATCTTTTATTAACCATAATGTAAAATGATTTAATCAGCTCTCTGTTCGCCCTAGCCTAGAAGTTTAATAGTGCATTTTATTCGACATTCCATGCGCTTTGAGATTCCGCTTAGCCCAATACGCTATCTGAAATAGGAGCGACGTAAATTGAACAAATGTGATAGAATTTCCCTCAATTCTTATATTAACCAAAATATAAAATGATCGAATCAGGTCTCTGATTGCCCTATCATAGAAGTTTAGTAGTGCATTTTACTCGCCTTTCCACGCGCTTTGAGATTCCGCCTAGCCCAGTACGCTATCTGAAATAGGAGCGACGTAAATTGAACAAATGTGATAGAATTTCGCTGAATTCTTAAATTAACCATAATATAAAATGATCTTATCGGGTCTCTGTTTGCCCTACCCTAGAAGTTTAATAGTGCATTTTACTCCACATTTCTTGCGCTTTGCGATGCCGCTTAGCCCAATACGCTATCTGAAATATCAGCGACGTAAATTGAACAAATGTGAGAGAATTTCGCTGAATTCTTATATTAACCAAAGTATAAAATGATGTAATCGGGTCTCTGATTGCCCGATCATAGAAGTTTAGTAGTGCATTTTACTGGCCCTTCCACGCGCTTTGAGATTCCGCCTAGCCCAGTACGCTATCTGAATTAGGAGCGACGTAAGTTGAACAAATGTGATAGAATTACGCTAAATTCTTATATTAACCGTAGTATAAAATGATCTAATCGGGTCTCTGTTTGCCCTACCCTAGAAGTTTAATAGTGCATTTTACTCGTCATTTCATGCGCTTTGAGATGTCGCATAGCCCAATACGCTATCTGAAATAGGAACGACGTAAATTGAACAAATGTGATAGAATTTTTCTGAATTCTTAAATTAACCATAATATAAAATGATCTAATCGGGTCTCTGTTTGCCCTACCATTGAAGTTTAATAGTGCATTTCACTCGCCATTTTATGCGCTTTGAGATGCCGCTAAGCCCAATACGCTATCTGAAATAGGAGCGACGTAAATTGAAGAAATGAGAAAGAATTATGCTGAATTCTTAAATTGACCATAATATAAAATGATCTAATCGGGTCTCTGTTTGCCCTACCCTAGAAGTTTAATATTGCATTTCACTCGCCATTTCATGCTCTTTGAGGTGCCGCTTAGCCCAATATGCTATCTGAAATAGGAGCGACGTAAATTGAACAAATGTGATAGAATTTCCCTGAAATCTTATATATAACAAAATATAAAATGATCTAATCGGGTCTCTGATTGCCCTATCATGGAAGATTAGTAGTGCATTTTACTCACCCTTCCACGCGCTTTAAGATGCCGCCTAGCCTAGTACGCTATCTGAAATAGGAGCGACGTAAATTGAACAAATGTGATAGAATTTTGCTGAATTCTTAAATTAACCATAATATAAAACGATCTAATCGGGTCTCTGTTTGCCCTACCCTAGAAGTTTAGTAGTGCATTTTACTCGCCATTTCATGCGCTTTGAGATGCCGCTTAGCCCAATACGCTGTCTGAAATAGGAGCGACGTAAGTTGAACAAATGTGATAGAATTACGCTGAATTCTTATATTAACCGTAATATAAAATGATCTAATCGTGTCTCTGTTTGCCTTATCCTACAAGTTTAATAGTGCATTTTACTCGCCATTTCATGCGCTTTGAGATGCCGCTTAGCCCAATACGCTATCTGAAATAGGAGCTACGTAAGTTGAACAAATGTGACAGAATTACGCTGAATTCTTATATTTACCGTAATATAAAATGATCTAATCGGTTCTCTGATTGCCCTACCATAGAAGTTTAATGGTGCATTTTACTCGCCATTCCACGCGCTTTAAGTTGCCGCCTAGCCCAGTACGCTATCTGAAATAGGAGATACGTAAGTTGAACAAATGTGACAGAATTACGCTGAATTCTTATATTTACCGTAATATAAAATGATCTACTCGGGTCTCTGTTTGCCTTATCCTAGAAGTTTAATAGTGCATTTTACTCGCCATTTCATGCGCTTTGAGGTGCCGCTTAGCCCAATACGCTATCTGAAATAGGAGCGACGTAAATTGAACAAATGTGATAGAATTTCGCTGAATTCTTATATTAACCTCCATGTAAAATGATCTAATCGGGTCTTTGTTCGCCCTACCCTAGAAGTTTAATAGTGCATTTCACTCGTCATTTCATGCGCTTTGAGATGCCGCTTAGCCCAATAAGCTATCTGAAATAGGAACGACGTAAATTGACCAAATGTGATAGAATTTCGCTGAATTCTTGTATTAACCAAAATATAAAATGATCTAATCGGGTCTCTGATTGCCCTATCATAGAAGTTTAATAGTGAATTTTACTCGCCATTCCACGCGCTTTAAGATGCCGCTTAGCCCAATACGCTATCTGCAATAGGAGCGACGTAAATTGAACAAATGTGATAGAATTTCGCTGAATTCTTAAATTAACCATAATATAAAATGATCTAATCGGGTCTCTGTTTGCCCTACCCTAGAAGTTTAACAGTGCATTTTACTCGCCATATCATGCGCTTTGAGATGCCGCTTAGCCCAATACGCTATCTGAAATAGGAACGACGTAAATTGAACAAATGTGATAGAATTTTGCTGAATTCTTAAATTAACCATAATATAAAATGATCTAATCGTGTCTCTGTTTGCCCTACCCTAGAAGTTTAATAGTGCATTTCACTCGTCACTTCATGCGCTTTGAGATGCCGCTAAGCCCAATAAGCTATCTGAAATAGGAGCGACGTAAATTGAAGAAATGAGAAAGAATTATGCTGAATTCTTAAATTGACCATAATATAAAATGATCTAATCGGGTCTCTGTTTGCCCTACCCTAGAAGTTTAATATTGCATTTCACTCGCCATTTCATGCGCTTTGAGGTGCCGCTTAGCCCAATATGCTATCTGAAATAGGAGCGACGTTAATTGAACAAATGTGATAGAATTTCCCTGAAATCTTATATAAAACAAAATATAAAATGATCTAATCGGGTCTCTGATTGCCCTATCATGGAAGATTGTAGTGCATTTTACTCACCCTTCCACGCGCTTTAAGATGCCGCCTAGCCCAGTACGCTATCTGAAATAGGAGCGACGTAAATTGAACAAATGTGATAGAATTTTGCTGAATTCTTAAATTAACCATAATATAAAATGATCTAATCGGGTCTCTGTTTGCTCTACCCTAGAAGTTTAGTAGTGCATTTTACTCGACATTCCACGCGCTTTAAGATGCCGCCTAGCCCAGTACGCTATCTGAAATAGGAGCGACGTAAATTGAACAAATGTGATAGAATTTCCCTGAAATCTTATATTAAACAAAATATAAAATGATCTAATCGGGTCTCTGATTGCCCTAGCATAGAAGTTTAATAGTGCATTTTACTCGCCATTCCGCGCGCTTTAGGATGCCGCCTAGCACAGTACGCTATCTGAAATAGGAGCGACGTAAATTGAACAAATGTGATAGAATTTTGCTGAATTCTTAAATTAACCATAACATAAAATGATCTAATCGGGCCTCTGTTTGCCCTACCCTAGAAGTTTAACAGTGCATTTTACTCGCCATATCATGCGCTTTGAGATGCCGCTTAGCCCAATACGCTATCTGAAATAGGAACGACGTAAATTGAACAAATGTGATAGAATTTTGCTGAATTCTTAAATTAACCATAATATAAAATGATCTAATCGTGTCTCTGTTTGCCCTACCCTAGAAGTTTAATAGTGCATTTCACTCGTCACTTCATGCGCTTTGAGATGCCGCTAAGCCCAATTAGCTATCTGAAATAGGAGCGACGTAAATTGAAGAAATGAGAAAGAATTATGCTGAATTCTTAAATTGACCATAATATAAAATGATCTAATCGGGTCTCTGTTTGCCCTACCCTAGAAGTTTAATATTGCATTTCACTCGCCATTTCATGCGCTTTGAGGTGCCGCTTAGCCCAATATGCTATCTGAAATAGGAGCGACGTAAATTGAACAAATGTGATAGAATTTCCCTGAAATCTTATATAAAACAAAATATAAAATGATCTAATCGGGTCTCTGATTGCCCTATCATGGAAGATTGTAGTGCATTTTACTCACCCTTCCACGCGCTTTAAGATGCCGCCTAGCCCAGTACGCTATCTGAAATAGGAGTGACGTAAATTGAACAAATGTGATAGAATTTTGCTGAATTCTTAAATTAACCATAATATAAAATGATCTAATCGGGTCTCTGTTTGCTCTACCCTAGAAGTTTAGTAGTGCATTTTACTCGACTTTCCACGCGCTTTAAGATGCCGCCTAGCCCAGTACGCTATCTGAAATAGGAGCGACGTAAATTGAACAAATGTGATAGAATTTCCCTGAAATCTTATATTAAACAAAATATAAAATGATCTAATCGGGTCTCTGATTGCCCTAGCATAGAAGTTTAATAGTGCATTTTACTCGCCATTCCGCGCGCTTTAGGATGCCGCCTAGCACAGTACGCTATCTGAAATAGGAGCGACGTAAATTGAACAAATGTGATAGAATTTTGCTTAATTCTTAAATTAACTATAACATAAAATGATCTAATCGGGTCTCTGTTTGCCCTACCCTAGAAGTTTAACAGTGCATTTTACTCGCCATATCATGCGCTTTGAGATGCCGCTTAGCCCAATACGCTATCTGAAATAGGAACGACGTAAATTGAACAAATGTGATAGAATTTTGCTGAATTCTTAAATTAACCATAATATAAAATGATCTAATCGTGTCTCTGTTTGCCCTACCCTAGAAGTTTAATAGTGCATTTCACTCGTCACTTCATGCGCTTTGAGATGCCGCTAAGCCCAATAAGCTATCTGAAATAGGAGCGACGTAAATTGAAGAAATGAGAAAGAATTATGCTGAATTCTTAAATTGACCATAATATAAAATGATCTAATCGGGTCTCTGTTTGCCCTACCCTAGAAGTTTAATATTGCATTTCACTCGCCATTTCATGCGCTTTGAGGTGCCGCTTAGCCCAATATGCTATCTGAAATAGGAGCGACGTAAATTGAACAAATGTGATAGAATTTCCCTGAAATCTTATATAAAACAAAATATAAAATGATCTAATCGGGTCTCTGATTGCCCTATCATGGAAGATTGTAGTGCATTTTACTCACCCTTCCACGCGCTTTAAGATGCCGCCTAGCCCAGTACGCTATCTGAAATAGGAGCGACGTAAATTGAACAAATGTGATAGAATTTTGCTGAATTCTTAAATTAACCATAATATAAAATGATCTAATCGGGTCTCTGTTTGCTCTACCCTAGAAGTTTAGTAGTGCATTTTACTCGACTTTCCACGCGCTTTAAGATGCCGCCTAGCCCAGTACGCTATCTGAAATAGGAGCGACGTAAATTGAACAAATGTGATAGAATTTCCCTGAAATCTTATATTAAACAAAATATAAAATGATCTAATCGGGTCTCTGATTGCCCTAGCATAGAAGTTTAATAGTGCATTTTACTCGCCATTCCGCGCGCTTTAGGATGCCGCCTAGCACAGTACGCTATCTGAAATAGGAGCGACGTAAATTGAACAAATGTGATAGAATTTTGCTGAATTCTTAAATTAACCATAACATAAAATGATCTAATCGGGTCTCTGTTTGCCCTACCCTAGAAGTTTAGTAGTGCATTTTACTCGCCCTTCCACGCGCTTTAAGATGCCGCCTAGCCCTGTACTCTATCTGAAGTAGGAGCGATGTAAGTTGAACAAATGTGATAGAATTACGCTGAATTCTTATATTAACCGTAATATAAAATGATCTAATCGGGTATCTGTTTGCCTTACCCTAGAAGTTTAATAGTGCATTTTACTCGCCATTTCATGCGCTTTGAGATGCCACTTAGCCCAATACGCTATCTGAAATAGGAGCGACGTAAATTGAACAAATGTGATAGAATTTCGCTGAATTCTTATATTAACCAAAATATAAAATGACCTAATCGGGTCTCTGCTTGCCCTAACATAGTAGTTTAGTAGTGCATTTTACTCGCCATTCCACGCGCTTTAAGATGCCACCTAGCCCAGTACGCTATCTGAAATAGGAGCGACGTAAGTTGAACAAATGTGATAGAATTACGCTGAATTCTTATATTAACCGTAATATAAAATGATCTAATCGGGTCTCTGGTTGCCCTATCATAGAAGTTTAATATTGCATTTTGCTCGCCTTTCCGCGCGCTTTAGGATGCCGCCTAGCACAGTACGCTATCTGAAATAGGAGCGACGTAAATTGAACAAATGTGATAGAATTTCCCTGAATTCTTATATTAACCTTAATGTAAAATGATCTAATTGGGTCTTTCTTCGACCAACCCTAGAAGTTTAATAGTGCATTTCACTCGTCACTTCATGCGCTTTGAGATGCCGCTAAGCACAATAAGCTATATGTAATAGGAGCGACGTAAATTGAACAAATGTGATAGAATTTCGCTGAATTCTTATATTAACCAAAATATAAATTGACCTAATCGGGTCTCTGATTGCCCTATCATAGTAGTTTAGTAGTGCATTTTACTCGCCATTCCACGCGCTTTAAGATGCCACCTAGCCCAGTACGCTATCTGAAATAGGAGCGACGTAAGTTGAACAAATGTGATAGAATTACGCTGAATTCTTATATTAACCGTAATATAAAATGACCTAATCGGGTCTCTGTTCGCCCTAGCCTCGAAGTTTAATAGCTCATTTTATTCGCCATTTCATGCGCTTTGAGATGCCGCTTACCCCAATACGCTATCTGAAATAGGAGCGACGTAAATTGAACAAATGTGATAGAATTTCCCTGAATTCTTATATTAACCTTAATGTAAAATGATCTAATTGGGTCTTTCTTCGACCAACCCTAGAAGTTTAATAGTGCATTTCACTCGTCACTTCATGCGCTTTGACATGCCGCTAAGCACAATAAGCTATCTGTAATAGGAGCGACGTAAATTGAACAAATGTGATAGAATTTCACTGAATTCTTATATTAACCAAAATATAAAATGATCTAATCGGGTCTCTGATAGCCCTATCATAGAAGTTTAATAGTGCATTTTACTCGCCATTCCACGCGCTTTAAGATGCCGCCTAGCCCAGTACGCTATCTGAAAGAGGAGCGACGTAAGTTGAACAAATGTGATAGAATTACGCTGAATTCTTATATTACCCGTAATATAAAATGATCTAATCGGGTCTCTGATTGCGCTATCATAGAAGTTTAATAGTGCATTTTACTCGCCTTTCCACGCGCTTTAAGATGCCGCCTAGCCCAGTACGCTATCTGAAATAGGAGCGACGTAAATTGAACAAATGTGATAGAATTTCCCTGAAATCTTATATTAAACAAAATATAAAATGATCTAATCGGGTCTCTGATTGCCCTAGCATAGAAGTTTAATAGTGCATTTTACTCGCCATTCCGCGCGCTTTAGGATGCCGCCTAGCCCAGTACGCTATCTGAAATAGGAGCGACGTAAATTGAACAAATGTGATAGAATTTTGCTGAATTCTTAAATTAACCGTAATATAAAATGATCTAATCGGGTCTCTGTTTGCCCTCGCCTAGAAGTTTAATAGTGCATTTTATTCGCCATTTCATGCGCTTTGAGATGCCGCTTAGCCCAATACGCTATCAGAAATAGGAGCGAAATAAATTGAACAAATGTGATAGAATTTCACTGAATTCTTATATTAACCAAAATGTAAAATGATCTAATCGGGTCTCTGATTGCCCTATCATAGAAGTTTAAGAGTGCATTTTACTCGCCATTTCTTGCGCTTTGAGATGCCGCATTGCCCAATACGCTATCTGAAATATCAGCGACATAAGTTGAACAAATGTGATAGAATTTCGCTGAATTCTTTTATTAAACAAAATATAAAATGATCTAATCGGGTCTGTGATTGCCCTATCATAGAAGTTTAATAGTGCATTTTACTCGCCATTTCATGCGCTTTGAGATGCCACTTAGCCCAATACGCTATCTGCAATAGGAGCGACGTAAGTTGAACAAATGTGATAGAATTTCGCTGAATTCTTTTATTAACCATAATGTAAAATGATCTAATCGGGTCTCTGTTCGCCCTAGCCTCTAAGTTTAATAGCTCATTTTATTCGCCATTTCATGCGCTTTGAGATGCCGCTTAGCCCAATACGCTATCTGAAATAGGAGCGACGTAAATTGAACAAATGTGATAGAATTTCCCTGAATTCTTATATTAACCTTAATGTAAAATGATCTAATTGGGTCTTTCTTCGACCAACCCTAGAAGTTTAATAGTGCATTTCACTCGTCACTTCATGCGCTTTGAGATGCCGCTAAGCACAATAAGCTATCTGTAATAGGAGCGACGTAAATTGAACAAATGTGATCGAATTTCGCTGAATTCTTATATTAACCAAAATGTAAAATGATCTAATCGGGTCTCTGATTTCCCTATCATAGAAGTTTATCAGTGCATTTGACTCGCCATTTCATGCGCTTTGAGATGCCGCTTAGCCCAATACGCTATCTGCAATAGGAGCGACGTAAATTGAACAAATGTGATAGAATTTCGCTGAATTCTTAAATTAACCATAATATAAAATGATTTAATCGGGTCTTTGTTTGCCCTGCCCTAGAAGTTTAATAGTGCATTTTACTCGCCATTTCATGCGCTTTGAGATGCCGCTTAGCCCAATACGCTATCTGAAATACGAGCGACGTAAGTTGAACAAATGTGCTAGAATTTCGCTGAATTCTTTTATTAACCATAATGTAAAATGATCTTATCGGGTCTCTGTTTGCCCTACCCTAGAAGTTTAATAGTGCATTTTATTCGACATTTCATGCTCTTTGAGATGCCGCTTAGCCGAATACGCTAACTGAAATAGGAGCGACGTAAATTGAACAAATGAGATAGAATTTCCCTGAAATCTTATATTAAACAAAATATAAAATGATCTAATCGAGTGCCTGATTGCCCTATCATAGAAGTTTAGTAGGGCATTTTACTCGCCATTCCACGCGCTTTAAGATGCCGCCTAGCCCAGTACGCTATCAGAAATAGGAGCGACGTAACTTGAACAAATGTGATAGAATTACGCTGAATTCTAATATTAACCGTAACATAAAATGATCTAATCGGGTCTCTGTTTGCCTTATCCTAGAAGTTTAATAGTGCATTATACTCGCCATTTCATGCGCTATTAGATGCCGCTTAGCCCAGGACGCTATCTGAAATAGGAACGACGTAAATTGAACAAATGTGATAGAATTTTGCTGAATTCTTAAATTAACCATAATATAAAATGATCTAATCGGGTCTCTGTTTGCCCTACCCTAGAAGTTTAATAGTGCATTTCACTCGTCACTTCATGCGCTTTGAGATGCCGCTAAGCACAATAAGCTATCTGTAATAGGAGCGACGTAAATTGAGCAAATGTGATAGAATTTCGCTGAATTCTTTTATTAACCAAAATGTAAAATGATCTAATCGGGTCTCTGTTCGCCCTCGCCTAGAAGTTTAATAGTGCATTTTATTCGCCATTTCATGCGCTTTGAGATGCCGCTTAGCCCAATACGCTATCTGAAATAGCAGCGACGTAAATTAAACAAATGTGATAGAATGTCCCTGAAATCTTATATTAAACAAAATGTAAAATGATCTAATCGGGTCTCTGATTGCCCTATCATGGATGATTAGTAGTGCATTTTACTCACCCTTCCACGCGCTTTAAGATGCCGCCTAGCCCAGTACGCTATCTGAAATAGGAGCTACGTAAGTTGAACAAATGTGACAGAATTACGCTGAATTCTTATATTTACCGTAATATAAAATGATCTAATCGGGTCTCTGTTTGCCTTATCCTAGAAGTTTAATAGTGCATTTTACTCGCTATTTCATGCGCTTTGAGATGCCGCTTAGCCCAATACGCTATCTGAAATAGGAGCTACGTAAATTGAACAAATGTGATAGAATTTCGCTGAATTCTTAAATTAACCATAATATAAAATGATTTCATCGGGTCTTTGTTTGCCCTACCCTAGAAGTTTAATAGTGCATTTTACTCGCCATTTCATGCGCTTTGAGATGCCGCTTAGCCCAATACGCTATCTGAAATACGAGCGACGTAAGTTGAACAAATGTGATAGAATTTCGCTGAATTCTTTTATTAACCATAATGTAAAACGATCTTATCGCGTCTCTGTTTACCCTACCCTAGAAGTTTAATAGTGCATTTTACTCGCCATTTCATGCGCTTTGAGATGCCGCTTAGCCCAATACGCTATCTGAAATAGGAGCGACGTAAATTGAACAAATGTGATAGAATTTCGCTGAATTCTTAAATTAACCATAATATAAAATGAGCTAATCGGGTCTCTGTTTGCCCTACCCTAGAAGTTTAATTGTGCATTTCACTAGTCACTTCATGCGCTTTGAGATGCCGCTAAGCCCAATAAGCTATCTGAAATAGGAGCGACGTAAATTGAAGAAATGAGAAAGAATTATGCTGAATTCTTAAATTGACCATAATAAAAAATGATCTAATCGGGTCTCTGTTTGCCCTACCCTCGAAGTTTAATATTGCATTTCACTCGCCATTTCATGCGCTTTGAGGTGCCGCTTAGCCCAATATGCTATCTGAAATAGGAGCGACGTAAATTGAACAAATGTGATAGAATTTTGCTGAATTCTTAAATTAACCATAATATAAAATGATCTTATCGGGTCTCTGTTTGCCCTACCATAGAAGTTTAATGGTGCATTTTACTTGCCATTCCACGCGCTTTAAGTTGCCGCTAGCCCAGTACGCTATCTGAAATAGGAGCTACGTAAGTTGAACAAATGTGACAGAATTACGCTGAATTCTTATATTTACCGTAATATAAAATGATCTAATCGGGTCTCTGTTTGCCTTATCCTAGAAGTTTAATAGTGCATTTTACTCGCTATTTCATGCGCTTTGAGATGCCGCTTAGCCCAATACGCTATCTGAAATAGGAGCTACGTAAATTGAACAAATGTGATAGAATTTCGCTGAATTCTTAAATTAACCATAATATAAAATGATTTCATCGGGTCTTTGTTTGCCCTACCCTAGAAGTTTAATAGTGCATTTTACTCGCCATTTCATGCGCTTTGAGATGCCGCTTAGCCCAATACGCTATCTGAAATACGAGCGACGTAAGTTGAACAAATGTGATAGAATTTCGCTGAATTCTTTTATTAACCATAATGTAAAACGATCTTATCGCGTCTCTGTTTACCCTACCCTAGAAGTTTAATAGTGCATTTTACTCGCCATTTCATGCGCTTTGAGATGCCGCTTAGCCCAATACGCTATCTGAAATAGGAGCGACGTAAATTGAACAAATGTGATAGAATTTCGCTGAATTCTTAAATTAACCATAATATAAAATGATCTTATCGGGACTCTGTTTGCCCTACCCTAGAAGTTTAATAGTGCATTTTACTCGCCATTTCATGCGCTTTGAGATGCCGTGTAGCCCAATACGCTATCTGAAATACGAGCGACGTAAGAGGAACAAATGTGATAGAATTTCGCTGAATTCTTTTATTAACCATAATGTAAAATGATCTAATCGGGTCTCTGTTCGCCCTAGCCTAGAAGTTTACTAGTGCATTTTATTCGCCATTTCATGCTCTTTGAGATGCCGCTTAGCCGAATACGCTAACTGAAATAGGAGCGACGTAAATTGAACAAATGAGATAGAATTTCCCTGAAATCTTATATTAAACAAAATATAAAATGATCTAATCGAGTGCCTGATTGCCCTATCATAGAAGTTTAGTAGTGCATTTTACTCGCCATTCCACGCGCTTAAGATGCCGCCTAGCCCAGTACGCTATCTGAAATAGGAGCGACGTAACTTGAACAAATGTGATAGAATTACACTGAATTCTTATATTAACCATAACATAAAATGATCTAATCGGGTCTCTGTTTGCCTTATCCTAGAAGTTTAATAGTGCATTATACTCGCCATTTCATGCGCTATTAGATGCCGCTTAGCCCAGGACGCTATCTGAAGTAGGAACGACGTAAATTGAACAAATGTGATAGAATTTTGCTGAATTCTTAAATTAACCATAATATAAAATGATCTAATCGGGTCTCTGTTTGCTCTACCCTAGAAGTTTAATAGTGCATTTCACTCGTCACTTCATGCGCTTTGAGATGCCGCTAAGCACAATAAGCTATCTGTAATAGGAGCGACGTAAATTGAGCAAATGTGATAGAATTTCGCTGAATTCTTTTATTAAGCAAAATATAAAATGATCTAATCGGGTCTCTGTTCGCCCTCGCCTAGAAGTTTAATAGTGCATTTACTCGCCATTTCATGCGCTTTGAGATGCCGCTTAGCCCAATACGCTATCTGAAATAGTAGCGACGTAAATTAAACAAATGTGATAGAATGTCCCTGAAATCTTATATTAAATAAAATGTAAAATGATCTAATCGGGTCTCTGATTGCCCTAGCATAGAAATTTAATAGTGCATTTTACTCGCCATTCCGCGCGCTTTAGGATGCCGCATAGCCCAGTACGCTATCTGAAATAGGAGCGACGTAAATTGAACAAATGTGATAGAATTTTGCTGAATTCTTAAATTAACCATAATATAAAATGATCTAATCGGGTCTCTGTTTGCCCTCGCCTAGAAGTTTAATAGTGCATTTTATTCGCCATTTCATGCGCTTTGAGATGCCGCTTAGCCCAATACGCTATCAGAAATAGGAGCGAAATAAATTGAACAAATGTGATAGATTTTCACTGAATTCTTATACTAACCAAAATGTAAAATGATCTAATCGGGTCTCTGATTGCCCTATCATAGAAGTTTAAGAGTGCATTTTACTCGCCATTTCTTGCGCTTTGAGATGCCGCATAGCCAATACGCTATCTGAAATATCAGCGACATAAGTTGAACAAATGTGATAGAATTTCGCTGAATTCTTTTATTAAACAAAATATAAAATGATCTAATCGTGTCTCTGATTGCCCTATCATAGAAGTTTAATAGTGCATTTTACTCGCCATTTCATGCGCTTTGAGATGCCACTTAGCCCAATACGCTATCTGCAATAGGAGCGACGTAAGTTGAACAAATGTGATAGAATTTCGCTGAATTCTTTTATTAACCATAATGTAAAGTGATCTAATCCGGTCTCTGTTCGCCCTAGCCAAGAAGTTGAATAGCTCATTTTATTCGCCATTTCATGCGCTTTGAGATGCCGCTTAGCCCAATACGCTATCTGAAATAGGAGCGACGTAAATTGAACAAATGTGATAGAATTTCCCTGAATTCTTATATTAACCTTAATGTAAAATGATCTAATCGGGTCTTTCTTCGACCAACCCTAGAAGCTTAATAGTGCATTTCACTCGTCACTTCATGCGCTTTGAGATGCCGCTAGGCACAATAAGCTATCTGTAATAGGAGCGACGTAAATTGAACAAATGTGATAGAATTTCGCTGAATTCTTATATTAACCAAAATATAAAATGACCTAATCGGGTCTCTGATTGCCCTATCATAGTAGTTTAGTAGTGCATTTTACACGCCATTCCACGCGCTTTAAGATGCCGCCTAGCCCAGTACGCTATCTGAAATAGGAGCGACGTAAGTTGAACAAATGTGATAGAATTACGCTGAATTCTTATATTAACCGTAATATAAAATGATCTAATCGGGTCTCTGATTGCCCTATCATAGAAGTTTAATAGTGCATTTTACTCGCCTTTCCACGCGCTTTAAGATGCCGCCTAGCCCAGTACGCTATCTGAAATAGGAGCGACGTAAATTGAGCAAATGTGATAGAATTTCCCTGAAATCTTATATTAAACACAATATAAAATGATCTAATCGGGTCTCTGATTGCCCTAGCATAGAAGTTTAATAGTGCATTTTACTCGCCATTTCATGCGCTTTCAGATGCCGCTTAGCCCAATACGCTATCTTTAATAGGAGCGACGTAAATTGAACAAATGTGATAGAATTTCGCTGAATTCTTTTATTAACCATAATGTAAACTGATCTAATCGGGTCTCTGTTCGCCCTAGCCTAGAAGTTTAATAGCTCATTTTATTCGCCATTTCATGCGCTTTGAGATGCCGCTTAGCCCAATACGCTATCTGAAATAGGAGCGACGTAAATTGAACAAATGTGATAGAATTTCCCTGAATTCTTATATTAACCTTAATGTAAAATGATCTAATCGGGTCTTTCTTCGACCAACCCTAGAAGTTTAATAGTGCATTTCACTCGTCACTTCATGCGCTTTGAGATGCCGCTAAGCACAATAAGCTATCTGTAATAGGAGCGACGTAAATTGAACAAATGTGATAGAATTTCGCTGAATTCTTATATTAACCAAAATATAAAATGACCTAATCGGGTCTCTGATTGCCCTATCATAGTAGTTTAGTAGTGCATTTTACACGCCATTCCACGCGCTTTAAGATGCCGCCTAGCCCAGTACGCTATCTGAAATAGGAGCGACGTAAGTTGAACAAATGTGATAGAATTACGCTGAATTCTTATATTAACCGTAATATAAAATGATCTAATCGGGTCTCTGATTGCCCTATCATAGAAGTTTAATAGTGCATTTTACTCGCCATTTCATGCGCTTTGAGATGCCACTTAGCCCAATACGCTATCTGCAATAGGAGCGACGTAAGTTGAACAAATGTGATAGAATTTCGCTGAATTCTTTTATTAACCATAATGTAAAATGATCTAATCGGGTCTCTGTTCGCCCTAGCCTGGAAGTTTAATAGCTCATTTTATTCGCCATTTCATGCGCTTTGAGATGCCGCTTCGCCCAATACGCTATCTGAAATGGGAGCGACGTAAATTGAACAAATGTGATAGAATTTCCCTGAAATCTTATATTAAACAAAATATAAAATAATCTAATCAGGTCTCTGATTTCCCTATCATAGAAGTTTAGTAGTGCATTTTACTCGCCATTCCTCGCGTTTTAAGCTGCCGCCAAGCCCAGTACGCTAGCTGAAATAGGAACGACGTAAATTGAAAAAATGTGATAGAATTTTGCTGAATTCTTAAATTAACCATTATATAAAATGATCTAATCGGGTCTCTGTTTGCCCTACCCTAGAAGTATAATAGTACATTTTACTCGCCATTTCATGCACTTTGAGATGCTGCTTAGCCCAATACGCTAACTGAAATAGGAGCGACGTAAATTGAACAAATGTGATAGAATTTCACTGAATTCTTATATTAACCAAAATATAAAATGATCTAATCGGGTCTCTGATAGCCCTATCATAGAAGTTTAATAGTGCATTTTACTCGCCATTCCACGCGCTTTAAGATGCCGCCTAGCCCAGTACGCTATCTGAAAGAGGAGCGACGTAACTTGAACAAATGTGATAGAATTACGCTGAATTCTAATATTAACCGTCACATAAAATGATCTAATCGGGTCTCTGTTTGCCTTATCCTAGAAGTTTAATAGTGCATTATACTCGCCATTTCATGCGCTATTAGATGCCGCTTAGCCCAGGACGCTATCTGAAATAGGAACGACGTAAATTGAACAAATGTGATAGAATTTTGCTGAATTCTTAAATTAACCATAATATAAAATGATCTAATCGGGTCTCTGTTTGCCCTACCCTAGAAGTTTAATAGTGCATTTCACTCGTCACTTCATGCGCTTTGAGATGCCGCTACGCACAATAAGCTATCTGTAATAGGAGCGATGTAAATTGAGCAAATGTGATAGAATTTCGCTGAATTCTTTTATTAACCAAAATGTAAAATGATCTAATCGGGTCTCTGTTCGCCCTCGCCTAGAAGTTTAATAGTGCATTTTATTCGCCATTTCATGCGCTTTGAGATGCCGCTTAGCCCAATACGCTATCTGAAATAGCAGCGACGTAAATTAAACAAATGTGATAGAATGTCCCTGAAATCTTATATTAACCAAAATATAAAATGATCTAATCAGGTCTCTGATTGCCCTATCATAGAAGTTTAATAGTGCATTGTACTCGCCATTCCACGCGCTTTAAGATGCCGCCTAGCCCAGTACGCTATCTGAAATAGGAGCGACGTAAATTGAACGAATGTGATAGAATTTGGCTGAATTCTTATATTAACCATAATATAAAATGATCTAATCGGGTCTCTGTTTGCCCTACCCTAGAAGTTTAATAGTGCATTTTACTCGACATTTCTTGCGCTTTGAGATGCCGCTTAGCCCAATACGCTGTCTGAAATATCAGCGACGTAAATTGAACAAATGTGAGAGAATTTCGCTGAATTCTTATATTAACCAAAATGTAAAAAGATCTAATCGGGTCTCTGATTGCCCTGTCATAGAAGTTTAGTAGTGCATTTTACTCGCCTTTCCACGCGCTTTGAGATGCCGCTTAGCCCAATACGATATCTGAAATAGGAACGACGTAAATTGAACAAATGTGATAGAATTTGCTGACTTCTTAAATTAATCATATATAAAATGATCTAATCGGGTCTCTGTTTGCCCTACCCTAGAAGTTTAATAGTGCATTTTACTCGCCATTTCATGCGCTTTCAGATGCCGCTTAGCCCAATACGCTATCTTTAATAGGAGCGACGTAAATTGAACAAATGTGATAGAATTTCGCTGAATTCTTATATTAACCAAAATATAAAATGACCTAATCGGGTCTCTGATTGCTCTATCATAGTAGTTTAGTAGTGCATTTTACTCGCCATTCCACGCGCTTTAAGTTGCCGCCTAGCCCAGTACGCTATCTGAAATAGGAGCTACGTATGTTGAACAAATGTGACAGAATTACGCTGAATTCTTATATTAACCGTAATATAAAATGATCTAATCGGGTCTCTGTTTTGCCTTATCCAAGAAGTTTAATAGTGCATTTTACTCGCCATTCCACGCGCTTTAAGATGCCGCCTAGCCCAGGACGCTATCTGAAATAGGAGCTACGTAAGTTGAACAAATGTGACAGAGTTACGCTGAATTCTTATATTAACCGCAATATAAAATGATCTAAACGGGTCTCTGTTTGCCTACCCTAGAAGTTTAGTAGTGCATTTTACTCGCCATGTCTTGCGCTTTGAGTTGCAACTTACCCCAATACGCTATCTGAAATAGGAGCGACGTAAATTGAACAAATGTGATAGAATTTCGCTGAATTCTTATATTAACCAAAACATGAAATGATCTAATCGGGTCTCTGATTGCCCTATCATAGAAGTTTAATAGTGCATTTTTCCCGCCATTCCACGCGCTTTAAGATGCCGCCTAGCCCAGTACGCTATCTGAAATAGGAGCTACGTAAGTTGAACAAATGTGTCAGAGTTACGCTGAATTCTTATATTAACCGCAACATAAAATGATCTAATCGTGTCTCTGTTTGCCTTATCCTACAAGTTTAATAGTGCATTTTACTCGCCATTTCATGCGCTTTGAGATGCCGCTTAGCCCAATACGCTATCTGAAATAGGAGCTACGTAAGTTGAACAAATGTGACAGAATTACGCTGAATTCTTATATTTACCGTAATATAAAATGATCTAATCGGTTCTCTGATTGCCCTACCATAGAAGTTTAATGGTGCATTTTACTCGCCATTCCACGCGCTTTAAGTTGCCGCCTAGCCCAGTACGCTATCTGAAATAGGAGATACGTAAGTTGAACAAATGTGACAGAATTACGCTGAATTCTTATATTTACCGTAATATAAAATGATCTACTCGGGTCTCTGTTTGCCTTATCCTAGAAGTTTAATAGTGCATTTTACTCGCCATTTCATGCGCTTTGAGATGCCGCTTAGCCCAATACGCTATCTGAAATAGGAGCGACGTAAATTGAACAAATGTGATAGAATTTCGCTGAATTCTTATATTAACCTCCATGTAAAATGATCTAATCGGGTCTTTGTTCGCCCTACCCTAGAAGTTTAATAGTGCATTTCACTCGTCATTTCATGCGCTTTGAGATGCCGCTTAGCCCAATAAGCTATCTGAAATAGGAACGACGTAAATTGACCAAATGTGATAGAATTTCGCTGAATTCTTGTATTAACCAAAATATAAAATGATCTAATCGGGTCTCTGATTGCCCTATCATAGAAGTTTAATAGTGAATTTTACTCGCCATTCCACGCGCTTTAAGATGCCGCTTAGCCCAATACGCTATCTGCAATAGGAGCGACGTAAATTGAACAAATGTGATAGAATTTCGCTGAATTCTTAAATTAACCATAATATAAAATGATCTAATCCAGTCTCTGTTTGCCCTACCCTAGAAGTTTAGTAGTGCATTTTACTCGCCATTGCATGCGCTTTGAGATGCCGCTCAGCCCAATACGCTATCTGAAATAGGAGCGACGTAAATTGAACAAATGTGATAGAATTTCGCTGATTCTTAAATTAACCATAATATAAAATGATCTAATGGGGTCTCTGTTTGCCCTACCCTAGAAGTTTAATAGTGCATTTTACTCGTTATTTCATGCGCTTTGAGATGCCGCTTAGCACAATACGCAATCTGAAATAGGAGCGATGGAAATTGATCAAATGTGATAGAATTTCGCTGAATTCTTTTATTAACCATAACGTAAAATGATCTAATCGGGTCTCTGTTCGCCCTAGCGTAGAAGCTTAATTGTGCATTTTATTCGTCATTTCATGCGCTTTGAGATGCCGCTTAGCCCAATACGCTATCTGAAATAGGAGCGACGTAAATTGAACAAATGTGATAGAATTTCGCTGAATTCTTATATTAACCAAAATATAAAATGATCTAATCGGGTCTCTGTTTGCCCTACCCTAGAAGTTTAATAGTGCATTTTACTCGCCATTTCTCGCGCTTTGAGATGCCGCTTAGCCCAATACGCTATCTGAAATATCAGCGACGTAAATTGAACAAATGTGAGAGAATTTCGCTGAATTCTTAAATTAACCATAATATAAAATGAGCTAATCGGGTCTCTGTTTGCCCTACCCTAGAAGTTTAATAGTGCATTTCACTCGTCACTTCATGCGCTTTGAGATGCCGCTAAGCCCAATAAGCTATCTGCAATAGGAGCGACGTAAGTTGAACAAATGTGATAGAACTTCGCTGAATTCTTTTATTAACCATAATGTAAAATGATCTAATCGGGTCTCTGTTCGCCCTAGCCTGGAAGTTTAATAGCTCATTTTATTCGCCATTTCATGCGCTTTGAGATGCCGCTTCGCCCAATACGCTATCTGAAATGGGAGCGACGTAAATTGAACAAATGTGATAGAATTTCCCTGAAATCTTATATTAAACAAATATAAAATAATCTAATCAGGTCTCTGATTTCCCTATCATAGAAGTTTAGTAGTGCATTTTACTCGCCATTCCTCGCGTTTTAAGCTGCCGCCAAGCCCAGTACGCTAGCTGAAATAGGAACGACGTAAATTGAAAAAATGTGATAGAATTTTGCTGAATTCTTAAATTAACCATTATATAAAATGATCTAATCGGGTCTCTGTTTGCCCTACCCTAGAAGTATAATAGTACATTTTACTCGCCATTTCATGCACTTTGAGATGCTGCTTAGCCCAATACGCTAACTGAAATAGGAGCGACGTAAATTGAACAAATGTGATAGAATTTCACTGAATTCTTATATTAACCAAAATATAAAATGATCTAATCGGGTCTCTGATAGCCTATCATAGAAGTTTATAGTGCATTTTACTCGCCATTCCACGCGCTTTAAGATGCCGCCTAGCCCAGTACGCTATCTGAAAGAGGAGCGACGTAACTTGAACAAATGTGATAGAATTACGCTGAATTCTAATATTAACCGTAACATAAAATGATCTAATCGGGTCTCTGTTTGCCTTATCCTAGAAGTTTAATAGTGCATTATACTCGCCATTTCATGCGCTATTAGATGCCGCTTAGCCCAGGACGCTATCTGAAATAGGAACGACGTAAATTGAACAAATGTGATAGAATTTTGCTGAATTCTTAAATTAACCATAATATAAAATGATCTAATCGGGTCTCTGTTTGCCCTACCCTAGAAGTTTAATAGTGCATTCCACTCGTCACTTCATGCGCTTTGAGATGCCGCTACGCACAATAAGCTATCTGTAATAAGAGCGATGTAAATTGAGCAAATGTGATAGAATTTCGCTGAATTCTTTTATTAACCAAAATGTAAAATGATCTAATCGGGTCTCTGTTCGCCCTCGCCTAGAAGTTTAATAGTGCATTTTATTCGCCATTTCATGCGCTTTGAGATGCCGCTTAGCCCAATACGCTATCTGAAATAGCAGCGACGTAAATTAAACAAATGTGATAGAATGTCCCTGAAATCTTATATTAACCAAAATATAAAATGATCGAATCAGGTCTCTGATTGCCCTATCATAGAAGTTTAATAGTGCATTGTACTCGCCATTCCACGCGCTTTAAGATGCCGCCTAGCCCAGTACGCTATCTGAAATAGGAGCGACGTAAATTGAACAAATGTGATAGAATTTGGCTGAATTCTATATTAACCATAATATAAAATGATATAATCGGGTCTC
>CAKAJE020001531.1:0-61210 GCA_916610135.2 Macropis europaea | reverse complement strand
AAAATGCACTATTAAACTTCTATGATAGGGCAATCAGAGACCCGATTAGATCATTTTATATTTTGGTTAATATAAGAATTCAGCGAAATTCTATCACATTTGTTCAATTTACGTCGCTCCTATTTCAGATAGCGTATTGGGCTAAGCGGCATCTCAAGGCGCATGAAATGACGAATAAAATGCACTATTAAGCTTCTACGCTAGGGCGAAGAGAGACCCGATTAGATCATTTAACATTATGGTTAATAAAAGAATTCAGCGAAATTCTATCACATTTGTTCAATTTACATTTCTCCCATTTCAGATAGCGTATTGGGCTAAGCGCCATCTCAAAGCGCATGAAATGACGAATAAAATGCGCTATTAAGCTTCTACGCTAGGGCGAACAGAGACCCGATTAGATCATTTTATATTACGGTTAATATAAGAATTCAGCGTAATTCTGTCACATTTGTTCAACTTACGTCGCTCCTATTTCAGATAGCGTACTGGGCTGGGCGGCATCTTAAATCGCGTGGAAGGGCGAGTAAAATGCACTACTAAACTTCTATGATAGGGCAATCAGAGAGCCGATTAGATCATTTTATCTTTTGGTTAATATAAGAATTCAGCGAAATTCTGTCACATTCGTTCAATTTACGTCGCTCCTATTTCAGATTGCGTATTGGGCTAAGCGGCATCTCAAAGCGCATGAAATGACGAGTGAAAGGCACTATTAAACTTCTAGGGTAGGGCGAACAGAGAACCGATTAGATCATTTTACATTAAGGTTAATATAAGAATTCAGGGAAATTCTATCACGTTTGTTCAATTTACGTCGCTACTATTTCAGACAGCGTATTGGGCTATGCGGCATCTCAAAGCGCATGAAATGGCGACTAAAATTCACTGTTAAACTCTTAGGGTAGGGCAAACAGAGACCCGATTAGATCATTTCATATTATGGTTTATTTAAGAATTCAGAAAAATTCTATCACATTTGTTCAATTTACGTCGCTCCTATTTCAGATAGCTTATTGGGCTAAGCGGCATCTCAAAGCGCATTAAATGACGAGTGAAATGCACTATTGAACTTCTAGGATAAGGCAAACAGAGACCCGACCAGATCATTTTATATTACGGTTAATATAAGAATTCAGCGTAATTCTATCACATTTGTTCAATTTACGTCGCTGATATTTCAGATAGCGTATTGGGCTAAGCGGCATCTCAAAGCGCAAGAAATGGTGAGTAAAATGCACTATTAAACTTCTAGGGTAGGGCAAACAGAGACCCGATAAGATCATTTTATATTATGGTTAATTTAAGAATTCAGCGAAACTCAATCACATTTGTTCAATTTATGTCGCTCCTATTTCAGATGGCGTATTGGGCTAAGCGGCATCTCAATGCGCATGAAATGGCGAGTAAAATGCACTATTAAACTTCTAGGATAAGGCAAACAGAGACCCGATTAGATCATTTTATATTACGGTTAATATAAGAATGCAGCGTAATTCTATCACATTTGTTCAACTTACGTCGCTCCTATTTCAGATAGCATACTGGGCTAGGCGGCATCTTAAAGCGCGTGGAATGGCGAGTAAAATGCACTATTACACTTCTATGATAGGGCTATCAGAGACCCGATTAGATCATTTTATATTTTGGTTAATATAAGAATTCAGCGAAATTCTGTCACATTCGTTCAATTTACGTCGCTCCTATTTCAGATAGCGTATTGGGCTAAGCGGTATCTCAAAGCGCATGAGGTGGCGAGTAAAATGCACTATTAAACTTCTAGGGTTGGGCGAACAAAGACCCGATTAGATCATTTTACATTAAGGTTAATATAAGAATTCAGGCAAATTCTATCACATTTGTTCAATTTACGTCGCTCCTATTTCAGATAGCGTATTGGGCTAAGCGCCATCTCAAAGCGCATGAAATGGCGAGTAAAATGCACTATTAAACTTCTAGGGTAGGGCAAACAGAGACCCCATTAGATCATTTTATATTATGGTTAATTTAAGAATTCAGCGAAATTCTATCACATTTGTTCAATTTACGTCGCTCCTATTTCAGATAGCGTATTGGGCTAAGCGGCATCACAATGCGCATGAAATGGCGAGTAAAATGCACTATTAAACTTCCAGGGTAGGGCAATCAGAGACCCGATTAGATCATTTTATATTTTGGTTAATAAATGAATTCATCGAAATTCTATCACATTTGTTCAATTTACATCGCTCCTATTTCAGATAGCGTACTGGGCTAAGCGGCATCTCAAAGCGCATGAAATGGCGAGTAAAATGCACTATTAAACTTCTAGGATAAGGCAAACAGAGACCCGATTAGATCATTTTATATTACGGTTAATATAAGAATTCAGCGTAATTCTGTGACATTTGTTCAACTTACGTAGCTCCTATTTCAGATAGCGTGCTGGGCTAGGCGGCAACTTAAAGCGCGTGGAATGGCGAGTAAAATGAACTGTTAAACTTCTATGATAGGGCAATCAGAGACCCGATTAGATCATTTTATATTTTGGTTAATATAAGAATTCAGCGAAATTCTATCACATTTGTTCAATTTACGTCGCTCCTATTTCAGATAGCTTATTGGGCTAAGCGGCATCGCAAAGCGCATGAATTGACGAGTAAAATGCACTATTAAACTTCTAGGATAAGGCAAACAGAGACCCGATTAGATCATTTTATATTACGGTTAATATAAGAAATCAGCGTAATTCTGTCACATTCGTTCAACTTACGTAGCTCCTATTTCAGATAGCGTACTGGGCTAGGCGGCATCTTACAGCGCGTGGAATGGCGAGTAAAATGCACTATTAAACTTCTAGGATAAGGCAAACAGAGACCCGATTAGATCATTTTATATTACGGTTAACATAAGAATTCAGCGTAATTCTGTGACATTTGTTCAACTTACGTAGCTCCTATTTCAGATAGCGTACTGGGCTAGGCGGCAACTTAAAGCGCGTGGAATGGCGAGTAAAATGCACTATTAAACTTCTATGATAGGGCAATCAGAGACCCGATTAGATCATTTTATATTTTGGTTAATATAAGAATCCAGCGAAATTCTACCACATTTGTTCAATTTACGTCGCTCCTATTTCAGATAGCGTATTGGGCTGAGCGTCATCTCACAGCGCACGAAAGGGCGAGTAAAATGCACTATTAAACTTCTAGGGTAGGGCAATCAGTGACCCGATAAGATCATTTCATATTTTGGTTAATATAAGAATTCAGCGAAATTCTATCACATTTGTTCAATTTACGTCGCTCCTATTTCAGATAGCGTATTGGGCTAAGCGGCATCTCAAAGCGCAAGAAATGGCGAGTAAAATGCACTATTAAGCTTCTAGGGTTGGGCACATATAGACCCGATTAGATCATTTTATATTATGGTTAATTTAAGAATTCAGCGAAATCCTATCACATTTGTTCATTTTACGTCGCTCCTATTTCAGATAGCGTATTGGGCTAAGCGGCATCTCAAAGCGCAAGAAATGGCGAGTAAAATTCACTATTAAACTTCTTGGGTAGGGCAAACAGAGACCCCATTAGATCATTTTATATTTTGGTTAATACAAGAATTCAGCGAAATTCTATCACATTTTTTCAATTTACGTCGCTCCTATTTCAGATAGTGTACTGGGCTAGGCGGCATACCTTAAAGCGCGTGGAAGGGCGAGTAAAATGCACTACTAAACTTCTATGGTAGGGCAATCAGAGTCCCGTTTAGATCATTTTATGTATTGTTTAATATAAGATTTCAGGGAAATTCTATCACATTCGTTCAATTTACGTCGCTCCTATTTCAGATAGCGTATTGGGCTAAGCGGCATCTCAAAGCGTATGAAATGACGAGAGAAATGCACTATTAAACTTCTTGGGTAGGGCGAACAGAGACCCGATTAGGTCGTTTCATATTATGGTTAATTTAAGAATTCTGCGAAATTCTATCACATTTGTTCAAGTTACATCGCTCCTATTTCAGATAGCTTATTGGGATAAGCGGCATCTCAAAGCGCATGAAATGGCGAGTAAAATGCACTATTAAACTTCTATGATAGGGCAATCAGAGACCCGATTAGTTCATTTTATATTTTGGTTAATATAAGAATTCAGCGAAATTCTATCACATTTGTTCAACATGCGTCGCTCCTATTTCAGATAGTGTACTGGGCTAGGCGGCAACTTAAAGCGCGTGGAATGGTGAGTAAAATGCACTATTAAACTTCTAGGGTAGGGCAATCAGAGACCCGATTAGATCATTTTATATTATGGTTAATATAAGAATTCAGCGAAGTTCTATCACATTTGTTTAATTTACGTCGCTCCTATTTCAGATAGCGTATTGGGCTAAGCGGCATCTCAAAGCGCATGAAATGGCGAGTAAAATGCACTCTTAAACTTCTAGGATAAGGCAAACAGAGACCCGATCAGATCATTTAATATTACGGTTAACATAAGAATTCAGCTTAATTCTGTGACATTTGTTCAACTTACGTAGCTCCTATTTCAGATAGCGTACTGGGCTAGGCGGCAACTTAAAGCGCATGAAACGGCGAATAAAATGCACTATTAAACTTCTAGGGTAGGGCAATCAGAGACCCGATTAGATCATTTTATATTTTGGTTAATATAAGAATTCAGGGAAATTCTATCACATTTGTTCAATTTACGTCGCTCCTATTTCAGATAGCGTATTGGGCTAAGCGGCATCTTAAAGCGCGTGGAAGGGCGAGTAAAATGCACTTCTAAACTTCTATGATAGGGCAATCAGAGTTCCGAATAGATCATTTTATATTTTGTTTACTATAACATTTCAGGGAAATTCTATCACATTTGTTCAATATACGTCGCTCCTATTTCAGATAGCGTATTGGGCTAAGCGGCGCCTCAAAGCGCAAGAAATGGCGAGTAAAATGCACTATTAAGCTTCTAGGGTTGGGCACATATAGACCCGATTAGATCATTTTATATTATGGTTATTTTAAGAATTCAGCGAAATCCTATCACATTTGTTCATTTTATGTCGCTCCTATTTCAGACAGCGTATTGGGCTAAGCGGCATCTCAAAGCGCAAGAAATGGCGAGTAAAATGCACTATTAAACTTCTAGGGTCGGGCAAACAGAGACCCCATTAGATCATTTTATGTTTTGGTTAATATAAGAATTCAGCGAAATTCTTTCACATTTTTTCAATTTACGTCGCTCCTATTTCAGATAGTGTACTGGGCTAGGCGGCATCTTAAAGCGCGTGGAAGGGCGAGTAAAATGCACTTCTAAACTTCTATGATAGGGCAATCAGAGTTCCGAATAGATCATTTTATATTTTGTTTACTATAACATTTCAGGGAAATTCTATCACATTTGTTCAATTTACGTCGCTCCTATTTCAGATAGCTATTGGGCTAAGCGGCATCTCAAAGCGCATGAAATGACGAGAGAAATGCACTATTAAACTTCTTGGGTGGGTCGAACAGAGACCCGATTACATCATTTTATATTATGGTTAATTTAAGAATTCAGCAAAATTCTATCACATTTGTTCAATTTACATCGCTCCTATTTCAGATAGCGTATTGGGCTAAGCGGCATCTCAAAGCGCATGGAATGACGAGTAAAATGCACTAATAAACTTCTAGGATAAGGCAAACGGAGATCCGATTAGACCATTTTATATTACGGTTAATATAAGAATTCAGCGTTGTTCTATCACATTTGTTCAACTTACGTCGCTCCTATTTCAGATAGCGTACTCGGATAGGCGGCATCTTAAAGCGCGTGGAAAGGCGAGTAAAATGCACTATTAAACTTCGAGGGTAATGCAAACAGAGACCCGATTAGATCATTTTATGTATTGTTTAATATAAGATTTCAGGGAAATTCTATCACATTTGTTCAATTTACGTCGCTCCTATTTCAGATAGCGTATTGAGCTAAGCGGCATCTCAAAGCGCAAGAAATGGCGAGTAAAATGCACTATTAAACTTCTAGGATAAGGCAAACAGAGACCCGATTAGATCATTTTATATTACGGTTAACATAAGAATTCAGCGTAATTCTGTCACATTTGTTCAAGTTACGTAGCTCCTATTTCAGATAGCGTACTGGGCTAGGCGGCAACTTAAACCGCGTGGAATGGCGAGTAAAATGCACTATTAAACTTCATTGATAGGGCAATCAGAGACCCGATTAGTTCATTTTATATTTTGGGTAATATAAGAATCCAGCGAAATTCTATCACATTTGTCCAATTTACGTCGCTCCTATTTCAGATAGCGTATTGGGCTAAGCGGCATCTCAAAGCGCACGAAAGGGCGAGTAAAATAGACTATTAAACTTATAGGGTAGGGCAATCAGAGACCCGATAAGAACATTTTATATTACGGTTAATATAAGAATTCAGCGAAGTTCTATCACATTTGTTCAATTTACGTCGCTCCTATTTCAGATAGCGTATTGGGCTAAGCGGCATCTCAAAGCGCATGAAATGGCGAGTAAAATGCACTATTAAACTTCTTGGGTAGGGCGAACAGAGACCCGATTAGGTCATTTCATATTATGGTTAATTTAAGAATTCAGCGAAATTCTATCACATTTGTTCAATTTACATCGCTCCTATTTCAAATAGCGTATTGGGCTAAGCGGCATCTCCATGCGCATGAAATGGCGAGTAAACTGCACTATTAAACTTCTAGGATAAGGCAAATGGAGACCCGATTAGACCATTTTATATTACGGTTAATATAAGAATTCAGCGTTATTCTATCACATTTGTTCAATTTACGTCGCTCCTATTTCAGATAGCGCACCCGGATAGGCGGCATCTTAAAGCGCGAGGAAAGGCGAGTAAGATGCACTATAAAACTTCTATGATAGGGCAATCAGAGACCCGATTAGATCATTTTATATTTTGGTTAATATAAGAATTCAGCGAAATTCTATCACATTTGTTTAATTTACGTCGCTCCTATTTCAGATAGCGTATTGGGCTAAGCGGCATCTCAAAGCGCATGAAATGGCGAGTAAAATGCACTATTAAACTTCTAGGGTAGGGCAATCAGAGACCCGATTAGATCATTTTATATTTTGGTTAATATAAGAATTCAGCGAAATTCTATCACATTTGTTCAATTTACGTCGCTCCTATTTCAGATAGCGTATTGGGCTAAGCGGCATCTCAAAGCGCATGAAATGGCGTGTAAAATGCACTATTAAACTTCTAGGATAAGGCAAACAGAGACCCGATTAGATCATTTTATATTACGGTTAACATAAGAATTCAGCGTAATTCTGTGACATTTGTTCAACTTACGTAGCTCCTATTTCAGATAGCGTACTGGGGTAGGCGGCAACTTAAAGCGCGTGGAATGGCGTGTAAAATGCACTTTTAAACTTCTATGATAGGGCAATCAGAGATCCGATTAGATCATTTTCTATTTTGGTTAATATAAGAATCCAGCGAAATTCTATCACATTTGTTCAATTTACGTCGCTCCTATTTCAGATAGCGTATTGGGCTAAGCGGCATCTCAAAGCGCACGAAAGGGCGAGTAAAATGCACTATTAAACTTCTAGGGTAGGGCAATCAGAGACCCGATAAGATCATTTTATATTTTGGTTAATATAAGGATTCAGCGAAATTCTATCACATTTGTTCAATTTACGTCGCTCCTATTTCAGATAGCGTATTGGGCTAAGTGGCATCTCAAAGCGCATGGAATGGCGAGTGAAATGCACTATTAAACTTATAGGGTAGGGCGAACAGAGACCCGAATAGATCATTTTATATTACGGTTAATATAAGAATTCAGCGTAATTCTATCACATTTGTTCAACATACGTCGCTCCTATTTCAGATAGTGTACTGGGCTAGGCGGCATCTTAAAGCGCGTGGAAGGGCGAGTAAAATGCACTACTAAACTTCTATGGTAGGGCAATCAGAGTCCCGTTTAGATCATTTTATGTATTGTTTAATATAAGATTTCAGGGAAATTCTATCACATTTGTTCAATTTACGTCGCTCCTATTTCAGATAGCGTATTGGGCTAAGCGGCATTTCAAAGCGTATGAAATGACGAGAGAAATGCACTATTAAACTTCTTGGGTAGGGCGAACAGAGACCCGATTAGGTCATTTCATATTATGGTTAATTTAAGAATTCAGCGAAATTCTATCACATTTGTTCAATTTACATCGCTCCTATTTCAGATAGCTTATTGGGATAAGCGGCATCTCAAAGCGCATGAAATGGCGAGTAAAATGCACTATTAAACTTCTAGGATAAGGCAAACAGAGACCCGATTAGATCATTTTATATTACGGTTAATATAAGAATTCAGCGTAATTCTGTCACATTTGTTCAAGTTACGTTGCTCCTATTTCAGATAGCGTACTGGGCTAGGCGGCAACTTAAACCGCGTGGAATGGCGAGTAAAATGCACTATTAAACTTCTATGATAGGGCAATCAGAGACCCGATTAGTTCATTTTATATTTTGGTTAATATAAGAATCCAGCGAAATTCTATCACATTTGTTCAATTTACGTCGCTCCTATTTCAGATAGCGTATTGGGCTAAGCGGCATCTCAAAGCGCACGAGAGGGCGAGTAAAATGCACTATTAAACTTCTAGGGTGGGGCAATCAGAGACCCGATAAGATCATTTTATATTACGGTTAATATAAGAATTCAGCGAAGTTCTATCACATTTGTTCAATTTACGTCGCTCCTATTTCAGATAGCGTATTGGGCTAAGCGGCATCTCAAAGCGCATGAAATGGCGAGTAAAATGCACTGTTAAACTTCTGGGGTAGGGCAATCAGAGACCCGATTAGATCATTTTATATTTTGGTTAATAAATGAATTCATCGAAATTCTATCACATTTGTTCAATTTACATCGCTCCTATTTCAGATAGCGTACTGGGCTAAGCGGCATCTCAAAGCGCAAGAAATGGCGAGTAAAATGCACTGTTAAACTTCTAGGATAAGGCAAACAGAGACCCGATTAGGTCATTTTATATTTTGGTTAATACAAGAATCCAGCGAAATTCTATCACATTTGTTCAATTTACGTCGCTCCTATTTCAGATAGCGTATTGGGCTAAGCGGCATCTCACAGCGCATGGAATGGCGAGTGAAATGCACTATTAAACTTCTAGGGTAGGGCGAACAGACACCCGAATAGATCATTTTATATTACGGTTAATATAAGAATTCAGCGTAATTCTATCACATTTGTTCAACTAACGTCGCTCCTATTTCAGATAGTGTACTGGGCTAGGCGGCATCTTAAAGCGCGTGGAAGGGCGAGTAAAATGCACTTCTAAACTTCTATGATAGGGCAATCAGAGTTCCGAATAGATCATTTTATATTTTGTTTACTATAACATTTCAGGGAAATTCTATCACATTTGTTCAATTTACGTCGCTCCTATTTCAGATAGCGTTTTGGGCTAAGCGGCGTCTCAAAGCGTAAGAAATGGCGAGCAAAATGCACTATTAAGCTTCTAGGGTTGGGCACATATAGACCCGATTAGATCATTTTATATTATGGTTATTTTAAGAATTCAGCGAAATCCTATCACATTTGTTCATTTTACGTCGCTCAAATTTCAGACAGCGTATTGGGCTAAGCGGCATCTCAATGCGCAAGAAATGGCGAGTAAAATGCACTATTAAACTTCTAGGGTAGGGCAAACTGAGACCCCATTAGATCATTTTATATTTTGGTTAATATAAGAATTCAGCGAAATTCTATCACATTTTTTCAATTTACGTCGCTCCTATTTCAGATAGTGTACTGGGCTAGGCGGCATCTTAAAGCGCGTGGAGGGGCGAGTAAAATGCACTACTAAACGTCTATGATAGGGCAATCAGAGTCCCGTTTAGATCATTTTATATTTTCTTTAATATAAGATTTCAGGGAAATTCTATCACATTTGTTCAATTTACGTCGCTCCTATTTCAGATAGCTATTGGGCTAAGCGGCATCTCAAAGCGCATGAAATGACGAGAGAAATGCACTATTAAACTTCTTGGGTAGGGCGAACAGAGACCCGATTACATCATTTTATATTATGGTTAATTTAAGAATTCAGCAAAATTCTATCACATTTGTTCAATTTACATCGCTCCTATTTCAGATAGCGTATTGGGCTAAGCGGCATCTGAAAGCGCATCGAATGACGAGTAAAATGCACTAATAAACTTCTAGGATAAGGCAAACGGAGATCCGATTAGACCATTTTATATTACGGTTAATATAAGAATTCAACGTTATTCTATCACATTTGTTCAACTTACGTCGCTCCTATTTCAGATAGCGTACTCGGGTAGGCGGCATCTTAAAGCGCGTGGGAAGGTGAGTAAAATGCACTATTAAACTTCGAGGGTAATGCAAACAGAGACCCGATTAGATCATTTTATATTACGGTTAATATAAGATTTCAGGGAAATTCTATCACATTTGTTCAATTTACGTCGCTCCTATTTCAGATAGCTATTGGGATAAGCGGCATCTCAAAGCGCATGAAATGACGAGAGAAATGCACTATTACACTTCTTGGGTAGGGCGAACAGAGACACGATGACATCATTTTAAATTATGGTTAATATAAGAATTCAGCGATATTCTATCGCATTTGTTCAATTTGCGTCGCTCCTATTTCAGATAGCGTATTGGGCTAAGCGGCATCTCAAAGCGAATGAAATGACGAGTAAAATGCCCTATTAAACTTCTAGGATAAGGCAAACAGAGTCCCGATTAGATCATTTTATATTACGGTAAATATAAGAATGCGGCGTAATTCTATCACATTTGTTCAATTTACGTCGCTCCTATTTCAGATAGCTTATTGGGCTAAGCGGCAACTCAAAGCGCATGAAATGACGAGTGAAATGCACTATTAAACTTCTAGGGTTGGGCAAACAGAGACCAGTTTAGATCACTTTATATTATGGTTAATTTAAGAATTCAGCGAAATTCTATCTCATTTGTACAATTTACGTCGATCCTATTGCAGATAGCGTATTGGGCTAAGCGGCATCTCAAAGCGCATGAAATGTCGAGTAAAATGCACTATTAAACTTCTATGTTAATGCAAACAGAGACCCGATTAGATCATTTTATATTAAGGTTAATATAAGAATTTAGCGAAATTCTATCACATTTGTTCAATTTACATCGCTCCTATTTCAGATAACGACTTGTGCTAAGCGGAATCTCACAGCGCAGGAAATGGCGAGTAAAATGCACTATTAAACTTCTAGGGTAGGGCAAACAGAGACCCCATAAGATCATTTTATATTATGGTTAATTTAAGAATTCAGCGAAATTCTCTCACATTTGTTCAATTTACGTCGCTGATATTTCAGATAGCGTATTGGGCTAAGCGGCATCTCAAAGCGCAAGAAATGGCGAGTAAAATGCACTATTAAACTTCTAGGGTAGGGCAAACAGAGACCCCATTAGATCATTTTATATTATGGTTAATTTAAGAATTCAGTAAAATTCTATCACATTTGTTCAATTTACGTCGCTCCTATTTCAGATAGCGTACTGGGCTAAGCGGCATCTCAAAGCGCAAGAAATG
Source organism: Macropis europaea (assembly GCA_916610135.2). Classification (NCBI taxonomy): domain Eukaryota; kingdom Metazoa; phylum Arthropoda; class Insecta; order Hymenoptera; family Melittidae; genus Macropis; species Macropis europaea. Next base: position 49,601 of record CAKAJE020001531.1, on the reverse strand, counting down.
GCGAGTAAAATGCACTATTAAACTTCTAGGGTTGGGCAAACAGAGACCAGTTTAGATCACTTTATATTATGGTTAATTTAAGAATTCAGCGAAATTCTATCTCATTTGTACAATTTACGTCGATCCTATTGCAGATAGCGTGTTGGGCTAAGCGGCATCTCAAAGCGCATGAAATGGCGAGTAAAATGCACTATTAAACTTCTATGGTAATGCAAACAGAGACCCGATTAGATCATTTTATATTATGGTTAATATAAGAATTCAGTGTAATTCTATCACATTTGTTCAACATACGTCGCTCCTATTTCAGATAGTGTACTGGGCTAGGCGGCATCTAAAAGCGCGTGGAAGGGCGAGTAAAATGCACTACTAAACTTCTATGATAGGGCAATCAGAGTCCCGTTTAGATCATTTTATATTTTGTTTAATATAAGATTTCAGGGAAATTCTATCACATTTGTTCAATTTACGTCGCTCCTATTTCAGATAGCTATTGGGCTAAGCGGCATCTCGAAGCGCATGAAATGACGAGAGAAATGCACTATTAAACTTCTTGGGTAGGGCGAACAGAGACCCGATTACATCATTTTATATTATGGTTAATTTAAGAATTCAGCAAAATTCTATCACATTTGTTCAATTTACGTCGCTCCTATTTCAGATAGCGTATTGGGCTAGGCGGCATCTTAAAGCGCGTGGAATGACGAGTAAAATGCACTATTAAAATTCTATGATAGGGCAATCAGAGACCCGATTAGATCATTTTATATTATTGTTAATTTAAGAATTCAGCGAAATTCTATCACATTTGTTCAACATACGTCGCTCCTATTTCAGATAGTGTACTGGGCTAGGCGGCATCTTAAAGCGCGTGGAATGACGAGTAAAATGCACTATTAAACTTCTATGATAGGGCAATCAGAGACCCGATTAGATCATTTTATATTTTGGTTAATATAAGAATTCAGCGAAATTCTATCACATTTGTTCAATTTACGTCGCTGATATTTCAGATAGCGTATTGGGCTAAGCGGCATCTCAAAGCGCAAGAAATGGCGAGTAAAATGCACTATTAAACTTCTAGGGTAGGGCAAACAGAGACCCCATTAGATCATTTTATATTATGGTTAATTTAAGAATTCAGCGAAATTCTCTCACATTTGTTCAATTTACGTCGCTGATATTTCAGATAGCGTATTGGGCTAAGCGGCATCTCAAAGCGCAAGAAATGGCGAGTAAAATGCACTATTAAACTTCTAGGGTAGGGCAAACAGAGACCCGATTAGGTCATTTCATATTATGGTTAATATAAGAATTCAGCGAAATTCTATCACATTTGTTCAACATGCGTCGCTCCTATTTCAGATAGTGTACTGGGCTAGGCGGCAACTTAAAGCGCGTGGAATGGTGAGTAAAATGCACTATTAAACTTCTTGGGTGGGTCGAACAGAGACCCGATTACATCATTTTATATTATGGTTAATTTAAGAATTCAGCAAAATTCTATCACATTTGTTCAATTTACATCGCTCCTATTTCAGATAGCGTATTGGGCTAAGCGGCATCTCAAAGCGCATGGAATGACGAGTAAAATGCACTAATAAACTTCTAGGATAAGGCAAACGGAGATCCGATTAGACCATTTTATATTACGGTTAATATAAGAATTCAGCGTTATTCTATCACATTTGTTCAACTTACGTCGCTCCTATTTCAGATAGCGTACTCGGATAGGCGGCATCTTAAAGCGCGTGGAAAGGCGAGTAAAATGCACTATTAAACTTCGAGGGTAATGCAAACAGAGACCCGATTAGATCATTTTATGTATTGTTTAATATAAGATTTCAGGGAAATTCTATCACATTTGTTCAATTTACGTCGCTCCTATTTCAGATAGCGTATTGAGCTAAGCGGCATCTCAAAGCGCAAGAAATGGCGAGTAAAATGCACTATTAAACTTCTAGGATAAGGCAAACAGAGACCCGATTAGATCATTTTATATTACGGTTAACATAAGAATTCAGCGTAATTCTGTCACATTTGTTCAAGTTACGTAGCTCCTATTTCAGATAGCGTACTGGGCTAGGCGGCAACTTAAACCGCGTGGAATGGCGAGTAAAATGCACTATTAAACTTCATTGATAGGGCAATCAGAGACCCGATTAGTTCATTTTATATTTTGGGTAATATAAGAATCCAGCGAAATTCTATCACATTTGTCCAATTTACGTCGCTCCTATTTCAGATAGCGTATTGGGCTAAGCGGCATCTCAAAGCGCACGAAAGGGCGAGTAAAATAGACTATTAAACTTATAGGGTAGGGCAATCAGAGACCCGATAAGAACATTTTATATTACGGTTAATATAAGAATTCAGCGAAGTTCTATCACATTTGTTCAATTTACGTCGCTCCTATTTCAGATAGCGTATTGGGCTAAGAGGCATCTCAAAGCGCATGAAATGGCGAGTAAAATGCACTATTAAACTTCTTGGGTAGGGCGAACAGAGACCCGATTAGGTCATTTCATATTATGGTTAATTTAAGAATTCAGCGAAATTCTATCACATTTGTTCAATTTACATCGCTCCTATTTCAAATAGCGTATTGGGCTAAGCGGCATCTCCATGCGCATGAAATGGCGAGTAAACTGCACTATTAAACTTCTAGGATAAGGCAAATGGAGACCCGATTAGACCATTTTATATTACGGTTAATATAAGAATTCAGCGTTATTCTATCACATTTGTTCAACTTACGTCGCTCCTATTTCAGATAGCGTACTCGGATAGGCGGCATCTTAAAGCGCGTGGAAATGCGAGTAAAATGCACTATTAAACTTCGAGGGTAATGCAAACAGAGACCCGAATAGATCATTTTATATTACGGTTAATATAAGATTTCAGGGAAATTCTATCACATTTGTTCAATTTACGTCGCTCCTATTTCAGATAGCTTTTGGGCTAAGCGGCATCTCAAAGCGCATGAAATGACGAGAGAAATGCACTATTAAACTTCTTGGGTAGGGCGAACAGAGACCCGATTACATCATTTTATATTATGGTTAATATAAGAATTCAGCGATATTCTATCGCATTTGTTCAATTTGCGTCGCTCCTATTTCAGATAGCGTATTGGGCTAAGCGGCATCTCAAAGCGCAAGAAATGGCGAGTAAAATGCACTATTAAACTTCTAGGGTAGGGCAAACGGAGACCCGATTAGGTCATTTCATATTATGGTTAATTTAAGAATTCAGAAAAATTCTATCACATTTGTTCAATTTACGTCGCTCCTATTTCAGATAGCGCACCCGGATAGGCGGCATCTTAAAGCGCGAGGAAAGGCGAGTAAGATGCACTATAAAACTTCTATGATAGGGCAATCAGAGACCCGATTAGATCATTTTATATTTTGGTTAATATAAGAATTCAGCGAAATTCTATCACATTTGTTTAATTTACGTCGCTCCTATTTCAGATAGCGTATTGGGCTAAGCGGCATCTCAAAGCGCATGAAATGGCGAGTAAAATGCACTATTAAACTTCTAGGGTAGGGCAATCAGAGACCCGATTAGATCATTTTATATTTTGGTTAATATAAGAATTCAGCGAAATTCTATCACATTTGTTCAATTTACGTCGCTCCTATTTCAGATAGCGTATTGGGCTAAGCGGCATCTCAAAGCGCATGAAATGGCGTGTAAAATGCACTATTAAACTTCTAGGATAAGGCAAACAGAGACCCGATTAGATCATTTTATATTACGGTTAACATACGAATTCAGCGTAATTCTGTGACATTTGTTCAACTTACGTAGCTCCTATTTCAGATAGCGTACTGGGCTAGGCGGCAACTTAAAGCGCGTGGAATGGCGTGTAAAATGCACTTTTAAACTTCTATGATAGGGCAATCAGAGATCCGATTAGATCATTTTCTATTTTGGTTAATATAAGAATCCAGCGAAATTCTATCACATTTGTTCAATTTACGTCGCTCCTATTTCAGATAGCGTATTGGGCTAAGCGGCATCTCAAAGCGCACGAAAGGGCGAGTAAAATGCACTATTAAACTTCTAGGGTAGGGCAATCAGAGACCCGATAAGATCATTTTATATTTTGGTTAATATAAGGATTCAGCGAAATTCTATCACATTTGTTCAATTTACGTCGCTCCTATTTCAGATAGCGTATTGGGCTAAGTGGCATCTCAAAGCGCATGGAATGGCGAGTGAAATGCACTATTAAACTTATAGGGTAGGGCGAACAGAGACCCGAATAGATCATTTTATATTACGGTTAATATAAGAATTCAGCGTAATTCTATCACATTTGTTCAACATACGTCGCTCCTATTTCAGATAGTGTACTGGGCTAGGCGGCATCTTAAAGCGCGTGGAAGGGCGAGTAAAATGCACTACTAAACTTCTATGGTAGGGCAATCAGAGTCCCGTTTAGATCATTTTATGTATTGTTTAATATAAGATTTCAGGGAAATTCTATCACATTTGTTCAATTTACGTCGCTCCTATTTCAGATAGCGTATTGGGCTAAGCGGCATTTCAAAGCGTATGAAATGACGAGAGAAATGCACTATTAAACTTCTTGGGTAGGGCGAACAGAGACCCGATTAGGTCATTTCATATTATGGTTAATTTAAGAATTCAGCGAAATTCTATCACATTTGTTCAATTTACATCGCTCCTATTTCAGATAGCTTATTGGGATAAGCGGCATCTCAAAGCGCATGAAATGGCGAGTAAAATGCACTATTAAACTTCTAGGATAAGGCAAACAGAGACCCGATTAGATCATTTTATATTACGGTTAATATAAGAATTCAGCGTAATTCTGTCACATTTGTTCAAGTTACGTTGCTCCTATTTCAGATAGCGTACTGGGCTAGGCGGCAACTTAAACCGCGTGGAATGGCGAGTAAAATGCACTATTAAACTTCTATGATAGGGCAATCAGAGACCCGATTAGTTCATTTTATATTTTGGTTAATATAAGAATCCAGCGAAATTCTATCACATTTGTTCAATTTACGTCGCTCCTATTTCAGATAGCGTATTGGGCTAAGCGGCATCTCAAAGCGCACGAGAGGGCGAGTAAAATGCACTATTAAACTTCTAGGGTGGGGCAATCAGAGACCCGATAAGATCATTTTATATTACGGTTAATATAAGAATTCAGCGAAGTTCTATCACATTTGTTCTATTTACGTCGCTCCTATTTCAGATAGCGTATTGGGCTAAGCGGCATCTCAAAGCGCATGAAATGGCGAGTAAAATGCACTGTTAAACTTCTGGGGTAGGGCAATCAGAGACCCGATTAGATCATTTTATATTTTGGTTAATAAATGAATTCATCGAAATTCTATCACATTTGTTCAATTTACATCGCTCCTATTTCAGATAGCGTACTGGGCTAAGCGGCATCTCAAAGCGCAAGAAATGGCGAGTAAAATGCACTATTAAACTTCTAGGATAAGGCAAACAGAGACCCGATTAGGTCATTTTATATTTTGGTTAATACAAGAATCCAGCGAAATTCTATCACATTTGTTCAATTTACGTCGCTCCTATTTCAGATAGCGTATTGGGCTAAGCGGCATCTCACAGCGCATGGAATGGCGAGTGAAATGCACTATTAAACTTCTAGGGTAGGGCGAACAGACACCCGAATAGATCATTTTATATTACGGTTAATATAAGAATTCAGCGTAATTCTATCACATTTGTTCAACTAACGTCGCTCCTATTTCAGATAGTGTACTGGGCTAGGCGGCATCTTAAAGCGCGTGGAAGGGCGAGTAAAATGCACTTCTAAACTTCTATGATAGGGCAATCAGAGTTCCGAATAGATCATTTTATATTTTGTTTACTATAACATTTCAGGGAAATTCTATCACATTTGTTCAATTTACGTCGCTCCTATTTCAGATAGCGTTTTGGGCTAAGCGGCGTCTCAAAGCGTAAGAAATGGCGAGCAAAATGCACTATTAAGCTTCTAGGGTTGGGCACATATAGACCCGATTAGATCATTTTATATTATGGTTATTTTAAGAATTCAGCGAAATCCTATCACATTTGTTCATTTTACGTCGCTCAAATTTCAGACAGCGTATTGGGCTAAGCGGCATCTCAATGCGCAAGAAATGGCGAGTAAAATGCACTATTAAACTTCTAGGGTAGGGCAAACTGAGACCCCATTAGATCATTTTATATTTTGGTTAATATAAGAATTCAGCGAAATTCTATCACATTTTTTCAATTTACGTCGCTCCTATTTCAGATAGTGTACTGGGCTAGGCGGCATCTTAAAGCGCGTGGAGGGGCGAGTAAAATGCACTACTAAACGTCTATGATAGGGCAATCAGAGTCCCGTTTAGATCATTTTATATTTTCTTTAATATAAGATTTCAGGGAAATTCTATCACATTTGTTCAATTTACGTCGCTCCTATTTCAGATAGCTATTGGGCTAAGCGGCATCTCAAAGCGCATGAAATGACGAGAGAAATGCACTATTAAACTTCTTGGGTAGGGCGAACAGAGACCCGATTACATCATTTTATATTATGGTTAATTTAAGAATTCAGCAAAATTCTATCACATTTGTTCAATTTACATCGCTCCTATTTCAGATAGCGTATTGGGCTAAGCGGCATCTGAAAGCGCATCGAATGACGAGTAAAATGCACTAATAAACTTCTAGGATAAGGCAAACGGAGATCCGATTAGACCATTTTATATTACGGTTAATATAAGAATTCAACGTTATTCTATCACATTTGTTCAACTTACGTCGCTCCTATTTCAGATAGCGTACTCGGGTAGGCGGCATCTTAAAGCGCGTGGGAAGGTGAGTAAAATGCACTATTAAACTTCGAGGGTAATGCAAACAGAGACCCGATTAGATCATTTTATATTACGGTTAATATAAGATTTCAGGGAAATTCTATCACATTTGTTCAATTTACGTCGCTCCTATTTCAGATAGCTATTGGGATAAGCGGCATCTCAAAGCGCATGAAATGACGAGAGAAATGCACTATTACACTTCTTGGGTAGGGCGAACAGAGACACGATGACATCATTTTAAATTATGGTTAATATAAGAATTCAGCGATATTCTATCGCATTTGTTCAATTTGCGTCGCTCCTATTTCAGATAGCGTATTGGGCTAAGCGGCATCTCAAAGCGAATGAAATGACGAGTAAAATGCCCTATTAAACTTCTAGGATAAGGCAAACAGAGTCCCGATTAGATCATTTTATATTACGGTAAATATAAGAATGCGGCGTAATTCTATCACATTTGTTCAATTTACGTCGCTCCTATTTCAGATAGCTTATTGGGCTAAGCGGCAACTCAAAGCGCATGAAATGACGAGTGAAATGCACTATTAAACTTCTAGGGTTGGGCAAACAGAGACCAGTTTAGATCACTTTATATTATGGTTAATTTAAGAATTCAGCGAAATTCTATCTCATTTGTACAATTTACGTCGATCCTATTGCAGATAGCGTATTGGGCTAAGCGGCATCTCAAAGCGCATGAAATGTCGAGTAAAATGCACTATTAAACTTCTATGTTAATGCAAACAGAGACCCGATTAGATCATTTTATATTATGGTTAATATAAGAATTCAGTGTAATTCTATCACATTTGTTCAACATACGTCGCTCCTATTTCAGATAGTGTACTGGACTAGGCGGCATCTAAAAGCGCGTGGAAGGGCGAGTAAAATGCACTACTAAACTTCTATGATAGGGCAATCAGAGTCCCGTTTAGATCATTTTATATTTTGTTTAATATAAGATTTCAGGGAAATTCTATCACATTTGTTCAATTTACGTCGCTCCTATTTCAGATAGCTATTGGGCTAAGCGGCATCTCAAAGCGCATGAAATGACGAGAGAAATGCACTATTAAACTTCTTGGGTAGGGCGAACAGAGACCCGATTACATCATTTTATATTATGGTTAATTTAAGAATTCAGCAAAATTCTATCACATTTGTTCAATTTACGTCGCTCCTATTTCAGATAGCGTATTGGGCTAGGCGGCATCTTAAAGCGCGTGGAATGACGAGTAAAATGCACTATTAAAATTCTATGATAGGGCAATCAGAGACCCGATTAGATCATTTTATATTATTGTTAATTTAAGAATTCAGCGAAATTCTATCACATTTGTTCAACATACGTCGCTCCTATTTCAGATAGTGTACTGGGCTAGGCGGCATCTAAAAGCGCGTGGAATGACGAGTAAAATGCACTATTAAACTTCTATGATAGGGCAATCAGAGACCCGATTAGATCATTTTATATTTTGGTTAATATAAGAATTCAGCGAAATTCTATCACATTTGTTCAATTTACGTCGCTGATATTTCAGATAGCGTATTGGGCTAAGCGGCATCTCAAAGCGCAAGAAATGGCGAGTAAAATGCACTATTAAACTTCTAGGGTAGGGCAAACAGAGACCCCATTAGATCATTTTATATTATGGTTAATTTAAGAATTCAGCGAAATTCTCTCACATTTGTTCAATTTACGTCGCTCCTATTTCAGATAGCGTACCCGGATAGGCGGCATCTTAAAGCTCGAGGAATGGCGGGTAAAATGCACTATTAAACTTCTATGATAGGGCAATCAGAGACCCGATTAGATCACTTTATATTTTGGTTAATATAAGAATTCAGCGAAATTCTATCACATTTGTTCAATTTACATCGCTCCTATTTCAGATAGCGACTTGTGCTAATCGGCATCTCAAAGCGCAAGAAATGGCGAGTAAAATGCACTATTAAACTTCTAGGGTAGGGCAAACAGAGACCCCATTAGATCATTTTATATTATGGTTAATTTAAGAATTCAGCGAAATTCTCTCACATTTGTTCAATTTACGTCGCTGATATTTCAGATAGCGTTTCGGGCTAAGCGGCATCTCAAAGCGCAAGAAATGGCGAGTAAAATGCACTATTAAACTTCTAGGGTAGGGCAAACAGAGACCCGATTAGGTCATTTCATATTATGGTTAATTTAAGAATTCAGCAAAATTCTATCACATTTGTTCAATTTACGTCGCTCCTATTTCAGATAGCGTACTGGGCTAAGCGGCATCTCAAAGCGCAAGAAATGGCGAGTAAAATGCACTATTAAACTTCTAGGGTAGGGCGAACAAAGACCCGATTAGATCATTTTACATTAAGGTTAATATAAGAATTTAGCGAAATTCTATCACATTTGTTCAATTTACATCGCTCCTATTTCAGATAACGACTTGTGCTAAGCGGAATCTCACAGCGCAGGAAATGGCGAGTAAAATGCACTATTAAACTTCTAGGGTAGGGCAAACAGAGACCCCATAAGATCATTTTATATTATGGTTAATTTAAGAATTCAGCGAAATTCTCTCACATTTGTTCAATTTACGTCGCTGATATTTCAGATAGCGTATTGGGCTAAGCGGCATCTCAAAGCGCAAGAAATGGCGAGTAAAATGCACTATTAAACTTCTAGGGTAGGGCAAACAGAGACCCCATTAGATCATTTTATATTATGGTTAATTTAAGAATTCAGTAAAATTCTATCACATTTGTTCAATTTACGTCGCTCCTATTTCAGATAGCGTACTGGGCTAAGCGGCATCTCAAAGCGCAAGAAATGGCGAGTAAAATGCACTATTAAACTTCTAGGGTTGGGCAAACAGAGACCAGTTTAGATCACTTTATATTATGGTTAATTTAAGAATTCAGCGAAATTCTATCTCATTTGTACAATTTACGTCGATCCTATTGCAGATAGCGTGTTGGGCTAAGCGGCATCTCAAAGCGCATGAAATGGCGAGTAAAATGCACTATTAAACTTCTATGGTAATGCAAACAGAGACCCGATTAGATCATTTTATATTATGGTTAATATAAGAATTCAGTGTAATTCTATCACATTTGTTCAACATACGTCGCTCCTATTTCAGATAGTGTACTGGGCTAGGCGGCATCTAAAAGCGCGTGGAAGGGCGAGTAAAATGCACTACTAAACTTCTATGATAGGGCAATCAGAGTCCCGTTTAGATCATTTTATATTTTGTTTAATATAAGATTTCAGGGAAATTCTATCACATTTGTTCAATTTACGTCGCTCCTATTTCAGATAGCTATTGGGCTAAGCGGCATCTCAAAGCGCATGAAATGACGAGAGAAATGCACTATTAAACTTCTTGGGTAGGGCGAACAGAGACCCGATTACATCATTTTATATTATGGTTAATTTAAGAATTCAGCAAAATTCTATCACATTTGTTCAATTTACGTCGCTCCTATTTCAGATAGCGTATTGGGCTAGGCGGCATCTTAAAGCGCGTGGAATGACGAGTAAAATGCACTATTAAAATTCTATGATAGGGCAATCAGAGACCCGATTAGATCATTTTATATTATTGTTAATTTAAGAATTCAGCGAAATTCTATCACATTTGTTCAACATACGTCGCTCCTATTTCAGATAGTGTACTGGGCTAGGCGGCATCTTAAAGCGCGTGGAATGACGAGTAAAATGCACTATTAAACTTCTATGATAGGGCAATCAGAGACCCGATTAGATCATTTTATATTTTGGTTAATATAAGAATTCAGCGAAATTCTATCACATTTGTTCAATTTACGTCGCTGATATTTCAGATAGCGTATTGGGCTAAGCGGCATCTCAAAGCGCAAGAAATGGCGAGTAAAATGCACTATTAAACTTCTAGGGTAGGGCAAACAGAGACCCCATTAGATCATTTTATATTATGGTTAATTTAAGAATTCAGCGAAATTCTCTCACATTTGTTCAATTTACGTCGCTGATATTTCAGATAGCGTATTGGGCTAAGCGGCATCTCAAAGCGCAAGAAATGGCGAGTAAAATGCACTATTAAACTTCTAGGGTAGGGCAAACAGAGACCCGATTAGGTCATTTCATATTATGGTTAATTTAAGAATTCAGAAAAATTCTATCACATTTGTTCAATTTACGTCGCTCCTATTTCAGATAGCGTACCCGGATAGGCGGCATCTTAAAGCTCGAGGAATGGCGGGTAAAATGCACTATTAAACTTCTATGATAGGGCAATCAGAGACCCGATTAGATCACTTTATATTTTGGTTAATATAAGAATTCAGCGAAATTCTATCACATTTATTCAATTTACATCGCTCCTATTTCAGATAGCGACTTGTGCTAATCGGCATCTCAAAGCGCAAGAAATGGCGAGTAAAATGCACTATTAAACTTCTAGGGTAGGGCAAACAGAGACCCCATTAGATCATTTTATATTATGGTTAATTTAAGAATTCAGCGAAATTCTCTCACATTTGTTCAATTTTCGTCGCTGATATTTCAGATAGCGTATTGGGCTAAGCGGCATCTCAAAGCGCAAGAAATGGCGAGTAAAATGCACTATTAAACTTCTAGGGTAGGGCAAACAGAGTCCCGATTAGGTCATTTCATATTATGGTTAATTTAAGAATTCAGCAAAATTCTATCACATTTGTTCAATTTACGTCGCTCCTATTTCAGATAGCGTACTGGGCTAAGCGGCATCTCAAAGCGCAAGAAATGGCGAGTAAAATGCACTATTAAACTTCTAGGGTAGGGCGAACAAAGACCCGATTAGATCATTTTACATTAAGGTTAATATAAGAATTTAGCGAAATTCTATCACATTTGTTCAATTTACATCGCTCCTATTTCAGATAACGACTTGTGCTAAGCGGCATCTCACAGCGCAGGAAATGGCGAGTAAAATGCACTATTAAACTTCTAGGGTAGGGCAAACAGAGACCCCATTAGATCATTTTATATTATGGTTAATTTAAGAATTCAGCGAAATTCTCTCACATTTGTTCAATTTACGTCGCTGATATTTCAGATAGCGTATTGGGCTAAGCGGCATCTCAAAGCGCAAGAAATGGCGAGTACAATGCACTATTAAACTTCTAGGGTAGGGCAAACAGAGACCCCATTAGAACATTTTATATTATGGTTAATTTAAGAATTCAGTAAAATTCTATCACATTTGTTCAATTTACGTCGCTCCTATTTCAGATAGCGTACTGGGCTAAGCGGCATCTCAAAGCGCAAGAAATGGCGAGTAAAATGCACTATTAAACTTCTAGGGTAGGGCAAACAGAGATCCGATTAGACCATTTTATATTACGGTTAATATAAGAATTCAACGTTATTCTATCACATTAGTTCAACTTACGTCGCTCCTATTTCAGATAGCGTACTCGGATAGGCGGCATCTTAAAGCGCGTGGAAAGGTGAGTAAAATGCACTATTAAACTTCGAGGGTAATGCAAACAGAGACCCGATTAGATCATTTTATATTACGGTTAATATAAGATTTCAGGGAAATTCTATCACATTTGTTCAATTTACGTCGCTCCTATTTCAGATAGCTATTGGGATAAGCGGCATCTCAAAGCGCATGAAATGACGAGAGAAATGCACTATTACACTTCTTGGGTAGGGCGAACAGAGACACGATGACATCATTTTAAATTATGGTTAATATAAGAATTCAGCGATATTCTATCGCATTTGTTCAATTTGCGTCGCTCCTATTTCAGATAGCGTATTGGGCTAAGCGGCATCTCAAAGCGAATGAAATGACGAGTAAAATGCCCTATTAAACTTCTAGGATAAGGCAAACAGAGTCCCGATTAGATCATTTTATATTACGGTAAATATAAGAATGCGGCGTAATTCTATCACATTTGTTCAATTTACGTCGCTCCTATTTCAGATAGCTTATTGGGCTAAGCGGCAACTCAAAGCGCATGAAATGACGAGTGAAATGCACTATTAAACTTCTAGGGTTGGGCAAACAGAGACCAGTTTAGATCACTTTATATTATGGTTAATTTAAGAATTCAGCGATATTCTATCTCATTTGTACAATTTACGTCGATCCTATTGCAGATAGCGTATTGGGCTAAGCGGCATCTCAAAGCGCATGAAATGGCGAGTAAAATGCACTATTAAACTTCTATGGTAATGCAAACAGAGACCCGATTAGATCATTTTATATTATGGTTAATATAAGAATTCAGTGTAATTCTATCACATTTGTTCAACATACGTCGCTCCTATTTCAGATAGTGTACTGGGCTAGGCGGCATCTAAAAGCGCGTGGAAGGGCGAGTAAAATGCACTACTAAACTTCTATGATAGGGCAATCAGAGTCCCGTTTAGATCATTTTATATTTTGTTTAATATAAGATTTCAGGGAAATTCTATCACATTTGTTCAATTTACGTCGCTCCTATTTCAGATAGCTATTGGGCTAAGCGGCATCTCAAAGCGCATGAAATGACGAGAGAAATGCACTATTAAACTTCTTGGGTAGGGCGAACAGAGACCCGATTACATCATTTTATATTATGGTTAATTTAAGAATTCAGCAAAATTCTATCACATTTGTTCAATTTACGTCGCTCCTATTTCAGATAGCGTATTGGGCTAGGCGGCATCTTAAAGCGCGTGGAATGACGAGTAAAATGCACTATTAAAATTCTATGATAGGGCAATCAGAGACCCGATTAGATCATTTTATATTATTGTTAATTTAAGAATTCAGCGGAATTCTATCACATTTGTTCAACATACGTCGCTCCTATTTCAGATAGTGTACTGGGCTAGGCGGCATCTTAAAGCGCGTGGAATGACGAGTAAAATGCACTATTAAACTTCTATGATAGGGCAATCAGAGACCCGATTAGATCATTTTATATTTTGGTTAATATAAGAATTCAGCGAAATTCTATCACATTTGTTCAATTTACGTCGCTGATATTTCAGATAGCGTATTGGGCTAAGCGGCATCTCAAAGCGCAAGAAATGGCGAGTAAAATGCACTATTAAACTTCTAGGGTAGGGCAAACAGAGACCCCATTAAATCATTTTATATTATGGTTAATTTAAGAATTCAGCGAAATTCTCTAACATTTGTTCAATTTACGTCGCTGATATTTCAGATAGCGTATTGGGCTAAGCGGCATCTCAAAGCGCCAGAAATGGCGAGTAAAATGCACTATTAAACTTCTAGGGTAGGGCAAACAGAGACCCGATTAGATCATTTTATATTACGGTTAATATAAGAATTCAGCGTAATTCTGTCACATTTGTTCAACTTACGTAGCTCCTATTTCAGATAGCGTACTGGGCTAGGCGGCATCTTAAAGCGCGTGGAATGGCGAGTAAAATGCACTATTAAACTTCTAGGATAAGGCAAACAGAGACCCGATTAGATCATTTTATATTACGGTTAACATAAGAATTCAGCGTAATTCTGTGACATTTGTTCAACTTACGTAGCTCCTATTTCAGATAGCGTACTGGGCTAGGCGGCAACTTAAAGCGCATGAAACGGCGAGTAAAATGCACTATTAAACTTCTAGGGTAGGGCAATCAGAGACCCGATTAGATCATTTTATATTTTGGTTAATATAAGAATTCAGCGAAATTGTATCACATTTGTTCAATTTACGTCGCTCCTATTTCAGATAGCGTATTGGGCTAAGCGGCATCTCACAGCGCACGAAAGGGCGAGTAAAATGCACTATTAAACTTCTAGGGTAGGGCAATCAGAGACCCGATAAGATCATTTCATATTTTGGTTAATATAAGAATTCAGCGTAATTCTATCACATTTGTTCAATTTACGTCGCTCCTATTTCAGATAGCGTATTGGGCTGAGCGGCATCTCAAAGCGCATGGAATGGCGAGTGAAATGCACTATTAAACTTCTAGGGTAGGGCGAACAGACACCCGAATAGATCATTTTATATTACGGTTAATATAAGAATTCAGCGTAATTCTATCACATTTGTTCAACTAACGTCGCTCCTATTTCAGATAGTGTACTGGGCTAGGCGGCATCTTAAAGCGCGTGGAATGGCGAGTAAAATTCACTACTAATCTTCTATGATAGGGCAATCAGGGACCCGATTAGATCATTTTATATTTTGTTTGATATAAGATTTCAGGGAAATTCTATCACATTTGTTCAATTTACGTCGCTCCTATTTCAGATAGCGTATTGGGCTAAGCGGCATCTCAAAGCGCATGAAATGACGAGAGAAATGCACTGTTAAACTTCTTGGGTAGGGCGAACAGAGACCCGATTACATCATTTTATATTATGGTTAATTTAAGAATTCAGCAAAATTCTATCACATTTGTTCAATTTACGTCGCTCCTATTTCAGATAGCGTATTGGGCTAGGCGGCATCTTAAAGCGCGTGGAATGACGAGTAAAATGCACTATTAAAATTCTATGATAGGGCAATCAGAGACCCGATTAGATCATTTTATATTATTGTTAATTTAAGAATTCAGCGAAATTCTATCACATTTGTTCAACATACGTCGCTCCTATTTCAGATAGTGTACTGGGCTAGGCGGCATCTTAAAGCGCGTGGAATGACGAGTAAAATGCACTATTAAACTTCTATGATAGGGCAATCAGAGACCCGATTAGATCATTTTATATTTTGGTTAATATAAGAATTCAGCGAAATTCTATCACATTTGTTCAATTTACGTCGCTGATATTTCAGATAGCGTATTGGGCTAAGCGGCATCTCAAAGCGCAAGAAATGGCGAGTAAAATGCACTAATAAACTTCTAGGATAAGGCAAACGGAGATCCGATTAGACCATTTTATATTACGGTTAATATAAGAATTCAGCGTTATTCTATCACATTTGTTCAACTTACGTCGCTCCTATTTCAGATAGCGTACTCGGATAGGCGGCATCTTAAAGCGGGTGGAAAGGCGAGTAAAATGCACTATTAAACTTCGAGGGTAATGCAAACAGAGACCCGATTAGATCATTTTATGTATTGTTTAATATAAGATTTCAGGGAAATTCTATCACATTTGTTCAATTTACGTCGCTCCTATTTCAGATAGCGTATTGGGCTAAGCGGCATCTCAAAGCGCAAGAAATGGCGAGTAAAATGCACTATTAAGCTTCTAGGATTGGGCACATATAGACCCGATTAGATCATTTTATATTATGGTTAATTTAAGAATTCAGCGAAATCCTATCACATTTGTTCATTTTACGTCGCTCCTATTTCAAATAGCGTATTGGGCTAAGCGGCATCTCCATGCGCATGAAATGGCGAGTAAAATGCACTATTAAACTTCTAGGATAAGGCAAATGGAGACCCGATTAGACCATTTTATATTACGGTTAATATAAGAATTCAGCGTTATTCTATCACATTTGCTCAACTTACGTCGCTCCTATTTCAGATAGCGTACTCGGATAGGCGGCATCTTAAAGCGCGTGTAAAGGTGAGTAAAATGCACTATTAAACTTCGAGGGTAATGCAAACAGAGACCCGATTAGATCATTTTATATTACGGTTAATATAAGATTTCAGGGAAATTCTATCACATTTGTTCAATTTACGTCGCTCCTATTTCAGATAGCTATTGGGATAAGCGGCATCTCAAAGCGCATGAAATGACGAGAGAAATGCACTATTACACTTCTTGGGTAGGGCGAACAGAGACACGATGACATCATTTTAAATTATGGTTAATATAAGAATTCAGCGATATTCTATCGCATTTGTTCAATTTGCGTCGCTCCTATTTCAGATAGCGTATTGGGCTAAGCGGCATCTCAAAGCGCATGAAATGACGAGTAAAATGCCCTATTAAACTTCTAGGATAAGGCAAACAGAGTCCCGATTAGATCATTTTATATTACGGTAAATATAAGAATGCGGCGTAATTCTATCACATTTGTTCAATTTACGTCGCTCCTATTTCAGATAGCTTATTGGGCTAAGCGGCAACTCAAAGCGCATGAAATGACGAGTGAAATGCACTATTAAACTTCTAGGGTTGGGCAAACAGAGACCAGTTTAGATCACTTTATATTATTGTTAATTTAAGAATTCAGCGAAATTCTATCTCATTTGTACAATTTACGTCGATCCTATTGCAGATAGCGTATTGGGCTAAGCGGCATCTCAAAGCGCATGAAATGGCGAGTAAAATGCACTATTAAACTTCTATGGTAATGCAAACAGAGACCCGATTAGATCATTTTATATTATGGTTAATATAAGAATTCAGTGTAATTCTATCACATTTGTTCAACATACGTCGCTCCTATTTCAGATAGTGTACTGGGCTAGGCGGCATCTAAAAGCGCGTGGAAGGGCGAGTAAAATGCACTACTAAACTTCTATGATAGGGCAATCAGAGTCCCGTTTAGATCATTTTATATTTTGTTTAATATAAGATTTCAGGGAAATTCTATCACATTTGTACAATTTACGTCGATCCTATTGCAGATAGCGTATTGGGCTAAGCGGCATCTCAAAGCGCATGAAATGGCGAGTAAAATGCACTATTAAACTTCTATGGTAAGGCAAACAGAGACCCGATTAGGTCATTTCATATTATGGTTAATTTAAGAATTCAGAAAAATTCTATCACATTTGTTCAATTTACGTCGCTCCTATTTCAGATAGCGTACCCGGATAGGCGGCATCTTAAAGCGCGAGGAATGGCGGGTAAAATGCACTATTAAACTTCTATGATAGGGCAATCAGAGACCCGATTAGATCACTTTATATTTTGGTTAATATAAGAATTCAGCGAAATTCTATTACATTTGTTCAATTTACATCGCTCCTATTTCAGATAGCGACTTGTGCTAATCGGCATCTCAAAGCGCAAGAAATGGCGAGTAAAATGCACTATTAAACTTCTAGGGTAGGGCGAACAAAGACCCGATTAGATCATTTTACATTAAGGTTAATATAAGAATTTAGCGAAATTCTATCACATTTGTTCAATTTACATCGCTCCTATTTCAGATAGCGACTTGTGCTAAGCGGCATCTCACAGCGCAGGAAATGGCGAGTAAAATGCACTATTAAACTTCTAGGGTAGGGCAAACAGAGACCCCATTAGATCATTTTATATTATGGTTAATTTAAGAATTCAGCGAAATTCTCTCACATTTGTTCAATTTACGTCGCTGATATTTCAGATAGCGTATTGCGCTAAGCGGCATCTCAAAGCGCAAGAAATGGCGAGTAAAATGCACTATTAAACTTCTAGGGTAGGGCAAACAGAGACCCCATTAGATCATTTTATATTATGGTTAATTTAAGAATTCAGTAAAATTCTATCACATTTGTTCAATTTACGTCGCTCCTATTTCAGATAGCTTATTGGGCTATGCGGCATCGCAAAGCGCATGAATTGACGAGTCAAATGCACTATTAAACTTCTTGGGTAGGGCGAACAAAGACCCGAATAGATCATTTTACATTAAGGTTAATACAAGAATTCAGCGAGATTCTCTCACATTTGTTCAATTTACGTCGCTGATATTTCAGATAGCGTATTGGGCTAAGCGGCATCTCAAAGCGCAAGAAATGGCGAGTAAAATGTACTATTAAACTTCTAGTGTAGGGCAAACAGAGACCCGATTAGATCATTTTATATTATGGTTAATTTAAGAATTGAGCGAAATTCTATCACATTTGTTCAATTTACGTCGCTCATGTTGCAGATAGCGTATTGGGCAAAGCGGCATCTCTAAGCGCATGAAATGGCGAGTAAAATGCACTATTAAACTTCTAGGGTAAGGCAAACAGAGACCCGATTAGATCATTTAATATTACGGTTAATATAAGAATTCAGCGTAATTATATCACATTTGTTCAACATACGTCGCTCCTATTTCAGATAGTGTACTGGGCTAGGCGGCATCTTAAAGCGCGTGGAAGGGCGAGTAAAATGCACTATTTAACTTCTATGATAGGGCAATCAGAGACCCGATTAGATCATTTTATATTTTGGTTAATATAAGAATTCAGCGAAATTCTATCACATTTGTTTAATTTACGTCGCTCCTATTTCAGATAGCGTATTGGGATAAGCGGCATCTCAAAGCGCATGAAATGCCGAGTAAAATGCGCTATTAAACTTCTAGGGTAGGGCAATCAGAGACCCGATTAGATCATTTTATATTATGGTTAATTTAAGAATTCAGCAAAATTCTATCACATTTGTTCAATTTACGTCGTTCCTATTTCAGATAGCGTACTGGGCTAGGCGGCATCTTAAAGCGTGTGTAATGGCGAGTAAAATGCACTATTTAACTTCTATGATAGGGCAATCAGAGACCCGATTAGATCATTTTATATTTTGGTTAATATAAGAATTCAGCGAAATTCTATCACATTTGTTCAATTTACGTCGCTCCAATTTCAGATAGCTTATTGGGCTAAGCGGCATCGCAAAGCGCATGAATTGACGAGTCAAATGCACTATTAAACTTCTTGGGTAGGGCGAACAAAGACCCGAATAGATCATTTTACATTAAGGTTAATACAAGAATTCAGCGAGATTCTCTCACATTTGTTCAATTTACGTCGCTGATATTTCAGATAGCGTATTGGGCTAAGCGGCATCTCAAAGCGCAAGAAATGGCGAGTAAAATGTACTATTAAACTTCTAGGGTAGGGCAAACAGAGACCCGATTAGATCATTTTATATTATGGTTAATTTAAGAATTCAGCGAAATTCTATCACATTTGTTCAATTTACGTCGCTCATGTTGCAGATAGCGTATTGGGCAAAGCGGCATCTCTAAGCGCATGAAATGGCGAGTAAAATGCACTATTAAACTTCTAGGGTAAGGCAAACAGAGACCCGATTAGATCATTTAATATTACGGTTAATATAAGAATTCAGCGTAATTATATCACATTTGTTCAACATACGTCGCTCCTATTTCAGATAGTGTACTGGGCTAGGCGGCATCTTAAAGCGCGTGGAAGGGCGAGTAAAATGCACTACTAAACTTCTATGATAGGGCAATCAGAGTCCCGTTTAGATCATTTTATATTTTGTTTAATATAAGATTTCATGGAAATTCTATCAGATTTGTTCAATTTACGTCGCTCCTATTTCAGATAGCGTGTTGCGCTAAGCGGCATCTCAAAGCGCATGAAATGTCGAGAGAAATGCACAATTAAAGTTCTTGGGTAGGGCAAACAGTGACCCGATTAGATCATTTTATATTATGGTTAATTTAAGAATTCAGCAAAATTCTATCACATTTGTTCAATTTACGTCGCTCCTATTTCAGATAGCGTACTGGGCTAGGCGGCATCTTAAAGCGCGTGGAGTGGCGAGTAAAATTCACTATTAAACTTCTATGATAGGGCAATCAGAGACCCGATTAGATCATTTTATATTTTGGTTATATAAGAATTCAGCGAAATTCTATCACATTTGGTCAATTTACGTCGCTCCTATTTCAGATAGCTTATTGGGCTAAGCGGCATCTCAAAGCGCATGAAATGACGAGTCAAATGCACTATTAAACTTCTAGGGTAGGGCGAACAAAGACCCGATTAGATCATTTTACATTGAGGTTAATATAAGAATTCAGCGATATTCTATCACATTTGTTCAATTTACGTCGCTCCTATTTCAGGTAGCGTATTGGGCTATGCGGCATCTCAAAGCGCGTTGAATGGCGAGTAAAATGCACTATTAAACTTCTAGGATAGGGCAATCAGAGACCCGATTAGATCATTTTATATTTTGGTTAATATAAGAATTCAGCGAAATTCTATCACATTTGTTCAATTTACGTCGCTCCTATGTCAGATAGCGTATTGGGCTAAGCGGCATCGCAAAGCGCATGAATTGACGAGTCAAATGCACTATTAAACTTCTTGGGTAGGGCGAACAAAGACCCGAATAGATCATTTTACATTAAGGTTAATACAAGAATTCAGCGAGATTCTCTCACATTTGTTCAATTTACGTCGCTGATATTTCAGATAGCGTATTGGGCTAAGCGGCATCTCAAAGCGCAAGAAATGGCGAGTAAAATGTACTATTAAACTTCTAGGGTAGGGCAAACAGAGACCCGATTAGATCATTTTATATTATGGTTAATTTAAGAATTCAGCGAAATTCTATCACATTTGTTCAATTTACGTCGCTCATGTTGCAGATAGCGTATTGGGCAAAGCGGCATCTCTAAGCGCATGAAATGGCGAGTAAAATGCACTATTAAACTTCTAGGGTAAGGCAAACAGAGACCCGATTAGATCATTTAATATTACGGTTAATATAAGAATTCAGCGTAATTATATCACATTTGTTCAACATACGTCGCTCCTATTTCAGATAGTGTACTGGGCTAGGCGGCATCTTAAAGCGCGTGGAAGGGCGAGTAAAATGCACTACTAAACTTCTATGATAGGGCAATCAGAGTCCCGTTTAGATCATTTTATATTTTGTTTAATATAAGATTTCATGGAAATTCTATCAGATTTGTTCAATTTACGTCGCTCCTATTTCAGATAGCGTGTTGCGCTAAGCGGCATCTCAAAGCGCATGAAATGTCGACAGAAATGCACAATTAAAGTTTTTGGCTAGGGCAAACAGTGACCCGATTAGATCATTTTATATTATGGTTAATTTAAGAATTCAGCAAAATTCTATCACATTTGTTCAATTTACGTCGCTCCTATTTCAGATAGCGTACTGGGCTAGGCGGCATCTTAAAGCGCGTGGAGTGGCGAGTAAAATTCACTATTAAACTTCTATGATAGGGCAATCAGAGACCCGATTAGATCATTTTATATTTTGGTTATATAAGAATTCAGCGAAATTCTATCACATTTGGTCAATTAACGTCGCTCCTATTTCAGATAGCTTATTGGGCTAAGCGGCATCTCAAAGCGCATGAAATGACGAGTCAAATGCACTATTAAACTTCTAGGGTAGGGCGAACAAAGACCCGATTAGATCATTTTACATTGAGGTTAATATAAGAATTCAGCGATATTCTATCACATTTGTTCAATTTACGTCGCTCCTATTTCAGATAGCGTATTGGGCTATGCGGCATCTCAAAGCGCAGAAATGGCGAGTAAAATGCACTATTAAACTTCTAGGATAAGGCAAACAGAGACCCGATTAGATCATTTTATATTACGGTTAATATAAGAATTCAGTGTTTTTCTGTCACATTTGTTCAAGTTACGTAGCTCCTATTTCAGATAGCGTACTGGGCTAGGCGGCAACTTAAAGCGCGTGGAATGGCGAGTAAAATGCACTATTAAACTTCTATGATAGGGCAATCAGAGACCCGATTAGATCATTTTATATTTTGGTTAATATAAGAATTCAGCGAAATTCTATCACATTTGTTCAATTTACGTCGCTCCTATGTCAGATAGCGTATTGGGCTAAGCGGCATCTCAAAGCGCATGAAATGGCGAGTGAAATGCACTATTAAACTTCTAGGGTAGGGCGAACAGAGACCCGATTAGATCATTTTACATTAAGGTTAATATAAGAATTCAGCGAGATTCTCTCACATTTGATCACTTTACGTCGCTGATATTTCAGATAGCGTATTGGGCTAAGCGGCAACTCGAAGCGCGAGAAATGGCGAGTAAAATGCACTATTAAACTTCTAGGGTAGGGCAAACAGAGACCCGATTAGATCATTTTATATTTTGGTTAATATAAGAATTCAGCGAAATTCTATCACATTTGTTCAGTTTACGTCGCTCCTATTTCAGATAGCGTATTGGGCTAAGCGGCATCTCAAAGCGCATGCAATGACGAATAAAATGCACAGTTAAGCTTCTACGCTAGGGCGACCAGAGACCCGATTAGATCATTTTACGTTATGGTTAATAAAAGTATTCAGCGAAATTCTATCACATTTGATCAATTTACATCGCTCCTATTTCAGATAGCGTATTGGGCTAAGCGGCATCTCAAAGCGCATGAAATGACGAGTAAAATGCACTATTAAACTTCTATGATAGGGCAATCAGAGACCCGATTAGATCATTTTATATTTTGGTTAATATAAGAATTCAGCGAAATTCTATCACATTTGTTCAATATACGTCGCTCCAATTTCAGATAGCTTATTGGGCTAAGCGGCATCGCAAAGCGCATGAATTGACGAGTGAAATGCACTATTAAACTTCTTGGGTAGGGCGAACAAAGACCCGAATAGATCATTTTACATTAAGGTTAATACAAGAATTCAGCGAGATTCTCTCACATTTGTTCAATTTACGTCGCTGATATTTCAGATAGCGTATTGGGCTAAGCGGCATCTCAAAGCGCAAGAAATGGCGAGTAAAATGTACTATTAAACTTCTAGGGTAGGGCAAACAGAGACCCGATTAGATCATTTTATATTATGGTTTATTTAAGAATTCAGCGAAATTCTATCACATTTGTTCAATTTACGTCGCTCATGTTGCAGATAGCGTATTGGGCAAAGCGGCATCTCTAAGCGCATGAAATGGCGAGTAAAATGCACTATTAAACTTCTAGGGTAAGGCAAACAGAGACCCGATTAGATCATTTAATATTACGGTTAATATAAGTATTCAGCGTAATTATATCACATTTGTTCAACATACGTCGCTCCTATTTCAGATAGTGTACTGGGCTAGGCGGCATCTTAAAGCGCGTCGAAGGGCGAGTAAAATGCACTACTAAACTTCTATGATAGGGCAATCAGAGTCCCGTTTTGATCATTTTATATTTTGTTTAATATAAGATTTCATGGAAATTCTATCAGTTTTGTTCAATTTACGTCGCTCCTATTTCAGATAGCGTGTTGCGCTAAGCGGCATCTCAAAGCGCATGAAATGTCGAGAGAAATGCACAATTAAAGTTCTTGGGTAGGGCAAACAGTGACCCGATTAGATCATTTTATATTATGGTTAATTTAAGAATTCAGCAAAATTCTATCACATTTGTTCAATTTACGTCGTTCCTATTTCAGATAGCGTACTGGGCTAGGCGGCATCTTAAAGCGCGTGGAGTGGCGAGTAAACTGCACTATTAAACTTCTATGATAGGGCAATCAGAGACCCGATTAGATCATTTTATATTTTGGTGAATATAAGAATTCAGCGAAATTCTATCACATTTGTTCAATTTACGTCGCTCCTATTTCAGATAGCATACTGGGCTAAGCGGCATCGCAAAGCGCACGAAATGACGAGTGAAATGCACTATTAAACTTCTTGGGTAGGGCAAACAGAGACCCGATTAGATCATTTAATATTACGGTTAATATAAGAATTCAGCGTAATTATATCACATTTGTTCAACATACGTCGCTCCTATTTCAGATAGTGTACTGGGCTAGGCGGCATCTTAAAGCGCGTGGAAGGGCGAGTAAAATGCACTACTAAACTTCTATGATAGGGCAATCAGAGTCCCGTTTAGATCATTGTATATTTTGGTTATATAAGAATTCAGCGAAATTCTATCACATTTGGTCAATTTACGTCGCTCCTATTTCAGATAGCTTATTGGGCTAAGCGGCATCTCAAAGCGCATGAAATGACGAGTCAAATGCACTATTAAACTTCTAGGGTAGGGCGAACAAAGACCCGATTAGATCATTTTACATTGAGGTTAATATAAGAATTCAGCGATATTCTATCACATTTGTTCAATTTACGTCGCTCCTATTTCAGATAGCGTATTGGGCTACGCGGCATATCAAAGCGCATGAAATGGCGAGTAAAATGCACTATTAAACTTCTAGGATAAGGCAAACAGAGACCCGATTAGATCATTTTATGTTACGGTTAATATAAGAATTCAGCGTTATTCTGTCACATTTGTTCAAGTTACGTAGCTCCTATTTCAGATAGCGTACTGGGCTAGGCGGCAACTTAAAGCGCGTGGAATGGCGAGTAAAATGCACTATTAAACTTCTATGATAGGGCAATCAGAGACCCGATTAGATCATTTTATATTTTGGTTAATATAAGAATTCAGCGAAATTCTATCACATTTGTTCAATTTACGTCGCTCCTATGTCAGATAGCGTATTGGGCTAAGCGGCATCTCAAAGCGCATGAAATGGCGAGTGAAATGCACTATTAAACTTCTAGGGTAGGGCGAACAGAGACCCGATTAGATCATTTTACATTAAGGTTAATATAAGAATTCAGCGAGATTCTCTCACATTTGATCACTTTACGTCGCTGATATTTCAGATAGCGTATTGGGCTAAGCGGCAACTCGAAGCGCGAGAAATGGCGAGTAAAATGCACTATTAAACTTCTGGGGTAGGGCAGACAGAGACCCGATTAGATCATTTTATATTTTGGTTAATATAAGAATTCAGCGAAATTCTATCACATTTGTTCAATTTACGTCGCTCCTATTTCAGATAGCGTTTTGGGCTAAGCGGCATCTCAAAGCGCATGAAATGACGAATAAAATGCACAATTAAGCTTCTACGCTAGGGCGAACAGAGACCCGATTAGATCATTTTACGTTATGGTTAATAAAAGAATTCAGCGAAATTCTATCACATTTGATCAATTTACATCGCTCCTATTTCAGATAGCGTATTGGGCTAAGCGGCATCTCAAAGCGCATGAAATGACGAGTAAAATGCACTATTAAACTTCTATGATAGGGCAATCAGAGACCCGATTAGATCATTTTATATTTTGGTTAATATAAGAATTCAGCGAAATTCTATCACATTTGTTCAATATACGTCGCTCCAATTTCAGATAGCTTATTGGGCTAAGCGGCATCGCAAAGCGCATGAATTGACGAGTGAAATGCACTATTAAACTTCTTGGGTAGGGCGAACAAAGACCCGAATAGATCATTTTATATTATGGTTTATTTAAGAATTCAGCGAAATTCTATCACATTTGTTCAATTTACGTCGCTCATGTTGCAGATAGCGTATTGGGCTAAGCGGCATCTCAAAGCGCAAGAAATGGCGAGTAAAATGTACTATTAAACTTCTAGGGTAGGGCAAACAGAGACCCGATTAGATCATTTTATATTATGGTTTATTTAAGAATTCAGCGAAATTCTATCACATTTGTTCAATTTACGTCGCTCATGTTGCAGATAGCGTATTGGGCAAAGCGGCATCTCTAAGCGCATGAAATGGCGAGTAAAATGCACTATTAAACTTCTAGGGTAAGGCAAACAGAGACCCGATTAGATCATTTAATATTACGGTTAATATAAGTATTCAGCGTAATTATATCACATTTGTTCAACATACGTCGCTCCTATTTCAGATAGTGTACTGGGCTAGGCGGCATCTTAAAGCGCGTCGAAGGGCGAGTAAAATGCACTACTAAACTTGTATGATAGGGCAATCAGAGTCCCGTTTAGATCATTTTATATTTTGTTTAATATAAGATTTCATGGAAATTCTATCAGATTTGTTCAATTTACGTCGCTCCTATTTCAGATAGCGTGTTGCGCTAAGCGGCATCTCAAAGCGCATGAAATGTCGAGAGAAATGCACAATTAAAGTTCTTGGGTAGGGCAAACAGTGACCCGATTAGATCATTTTATATTATGGTTAATTTAAGAATTCAGCAAAATTCTATCACATTTGTTCAATTTACGTCGCTCCTATTTCAGATAGCGTACTGGGCTAGGCGGCATCTTAAAGCGCGTGGAGTGGCGAGTAAACTGCACTATTAAACTTCTATGATAGGGCAATCAGAGACCCGATTAGATCATTTTATATTTTGGTGAATATAAGAATTCAGCGAACTTCTATCACATTTGTTCAATTTACGTCGCTCCTATTTCAGATAGCATACTGGGCTAAGCGGCATCGCAAAGCGCATGAAATGACGAGTGAAATGCACTATTAAACTTCTTGGGTAGGGCGAACAGAGAGCCGATTACATCATTTTATATTATGGTTAATTTAAGAATTCGGCAAAATTCTATCACATTTGTTCAACTTACGTCGCTCCTATTTCAGACAGCGTATTGGGTTAAGCGTCATCTCAAAGCGCATGAAATGGCGAGTGAAATGCACTATTAAACTTCTAGGGTAGGGCGAACAGAGACCCGATTAGATCATTTTACATTAAGGTTAATATAAGAATTCAGCGAGATTCTCTCACATTTGTTCAATTTACGTCGCTGATATTTCAGATAGCGTATTGGGCTAAGCGGCAACTCGAAGCGCGAGAAATGGCGAGTAAAATGCACTATTAAACTTCTAGGGTAGGGCAAACAGAGACCCGATTAGATCATTTTATATTTTGGTTAATATAAGAATTCAGCGAAATTCTATCACATTTGTTCAGTTTACGTCGCTCCTATTTCAGATAGCGTATTGGGCTAAGCGGCATCTCAAAGCGCATGCAATGACGAATAAAATGCACAGTTAAGCTTCTACGCTAGGGCGAACAGAGACCCGAGTAGATCATTTTACGTTATGGTTAATAAAAGAATTCAGCGAAATTCTATCACATTTGATCAATTTAAATCGCTCCTATTTCAGATAGCGTATTGGGCTAAGCGGCATCTCAAAGCGCATGAAATGACGAGTCAAATGCACTATTAAACTTCTAGGGTAGGGCAAACAGAGACCCCATTACATCATTTTATATTATGGTTAATTTAAGAATTCAGCGAAATTCTATCACATTTGTTCAATTTACGTCGCTCCTATTTCAGATAGCGTATTGGGCTAAGCGGCATCTCAAAGCGCATGAAATGGCGAGTAAAATGCACTGTTAAACTTCTAGGGTAGGGCAAACAGAGACCCGATTAGATCATTTTATATTATGGTTAATTTAAGAATTCAGCGAAATTCTATCACATTTGTTCAATTTACGTCGCTCCTATTGCTGATAGCGTATTGGGCTAAGCGGCATCATAAAGCGCGTGGAATGGCGAGTAAAATTCACTATTAAACTTCTATGATAGGGCAATCAGAGACCCGATTAGATCATTTTATATTTTGGTTATATAAGAATTCAGCGAAATTCTATCACATTTGGTCAATTAACGTCGCTCCTATTTCAGATAGCTTATTGGGCTAAGCGGCATCTCAAAGCGCATGAAATGTCGAGTCAAATGCACTATTAAACTTCTAGGGTAGGGCGAACAAAGACCCGATTAGATCATTTTACATTGAGGTTAATATAAGAATTCAGCGATATTCTATCACATTTGTTCAATTTACGTCGCTCCTATTTCAGATAGCGTATTGGGCTATGCGGCATCTCAAAGCGCATGAAATGGCGAGTAAAATGCACTATTAAACTTCTAGGATAAGGCAAACAGAGACCCGATTAGATCATTTTATATTACGGTTAATATAAGAATTCAGCGTTATTCTGTCACATTTGTTCAAGTTACGTAGCTCCTATTTCAGATAGCGTACTGGGCTAGGCGGCAACTTAAAGCGCGTGGAATGGCGAGTAAAATGCACTATTAAACTTCTATGATAGGGCAATCAGAGACCCGATTAGATCATTTTATATTTTGGTTAATATAAGAATTCAGCGAAATTCTATCACATTTGTTCAATTTACGTCGCTCCTATGTCAGATAGCGTATTGGGCTAAGCGGCATCTCAAAGCGCATGAAATGGCGAGTGAAATGCACTATTAATCTTCTAGGGTAGGGCAATCAGAGACCCCATTAGATCATTTTATATTATGGTTAATTTAAGAATTCAGCGAAATTCTATCACATTTCTTCAATTTACGTCGCTCCTATGTCAGATAGCGTATTGGGCTATGCGGCATCTCAAAGCGCATGAAATGACGAGTAAAATGCACTGTTAAACTTCTAGGGTAGGGCAAACAGAGACCCGATTAGATCATTTTATATTACGGTTAATATAAGAATTCAGCGTAATGCTATCACATTTGTTCAACTTACGTCGCTCCTATTTCAGATAGCGTACTGGGCAAGTCGGTATCTCAAAGCGCGTGGAAGGGCGAGTAAAATGCACTACTAAACTTCTATGATAGGGCAATCAGAGTCCCGATTAGATCATTTTATATTTTGGTTAATATAAGAATTCAGCGAAATTCTCTCACATTTGTTCAATTTACGTCGCTGATATTTCAGACAGCTTATTGGACTAAGCGGCATCTCAAAGCGCAAGACATGTCGAGTAAAATGCACTATTAAACATCTAGGGTAGGGCAAACAGAGACCCGATAAGATCATTTTATATTATGGTTAATTTCAGAATTCAGCGAAATTCTCTCACATTTGTTCAATTTACGTCGCTGATATTTCAGATAGCGTATTGGGCTAAGCGGCAACTCAAAGCGCGAAAAATGGCGAGTAAAATGCACTATTAAACTTCTAGGGTAGGGCAAACAGAGACCCGATTAGATCATTTTATATTTTGGTTAATATAAGAATTCAGCGAAATTCTAT
This sequence comes from Macropis europaea, assembly GCA_916610135.2. Taxonomy (NCBI): domain Eukaryota; kingdom Metazoa; phylum Arthropoda; class Insecta; order Hymenoptera; family Melittidae; genus Macropis; species Macropis europaea. Next base: position 20,299 of record CAKAJE020001531.1, on the reverse strand, counting down.
CACATTTGTTCAATTTACGTCGCTCCTATTTCAGATAGCGTTTTGGGCTAAGCGGCATCTCAAAGCGCATGAAATGACGAATAAAATGCACAATTAAGCTTCTACGCTAGGGCGAACAGAGACCCGATTAGATCATTTTACGTTATGGTTAATAAAAGAATTCAGCGAAATTCTATCACATTTGATCAATTTACGTCGCTCCCATTTCAGATAGCGTACTGGGCTAAGCGGCATCTCAAAGCGCAAGAAATGGCGAGTAAAATGCACTATTAAACTTCTAGGGTAGGGCAAACAGAGACCCGATTAGATCATTTTATATTACGGTTAATATAAGAATTCAGCGTAATTCTATCACATTTGTTCAACTTACGTCGCACCTATTTCAGATAGCGTACTGGGCAAGGCGGTATCTCAAAGCGCGTGGAAGGGCGAGTAAAATGCACTACTAAACTTCTATGATAGGGCAATCAGAGGCCCCATTAGATCATTTTATATTATGGTTAATTTAAGAATTCAGCGTTATTCTATCACATTTGTTCAATTTACGTCGCTCCTACGTCAGATAGCGTATTGGGCTAAGCGGCATCTCAAAGCGCATGAAATGGCGAGTAAAATGCACTATTAAACTTCTAGGATAAGGCAAACAGAGACCCGATTAGATCATTTTATATTACGGTAAATATAAGAATTCAGCGTAATTCTGTCACATTTGTTCAACTTACGTAGTTCCTATTTCAGATAGCGTACTGGGCAAGGCGGCAACTTAAAGCGCGTGGAATGTCGAGTAAAATACACTATCAAACTTCTAGGATAAGGCAAACAGAGACCCGATTAGATCATTTTATATTATGGTTAATTTAAGAATTGAGCGAAATTCTATCACATTCGTTCAATTTACGTCGCTCCTATTTCAGATAGCGTATTGGGCAAAGCGGCATCTCAAAGCGCATGAAATGACGAGTAAAATGCACTATTAAACTTCTAGGGTAGGGCAAGCCGAGACTCGATTAGATCATTTTATATTATGGTTAATTTAAGAATTCAACAAAATTCTATCACATTCGTTCAATTTAGGTCGCTCCTATTTCAGATAGCGTATTGGGCTAAGCGGCATCTCAAAGCGCATGAAATGGCGAGTGAAATGCACTATATGACTTCTATGGTAGGGCGAACAGAGACCCGATTAGATCATTTTACATTGAGGTTAATATAAGAATTCACAGAAATTCTATCACATTTGTTCAATTTACGTGGCTCCTATTTCAGATAGCGCATTGGGCTATGCGGCATCTCAAAGCGCATGAAATGGCGAGTAAAATGCACTGTTAAACTTCTAGGGTAGGGCAAACAGAGACCCGATTAGATCATTTGTTATTATGGTTAATATAAGAATTCAGCGAAATTCTATCACATTTGTTCAACTTACGTCGCTCATATTTCAGATAGCGTACTGGGCTAGGCGGCATCTTAAAGCGCGTGGAATGGCGAGTAAAATTCACTACTAATCTTCTATGATAGGGCAATCAGGGACCCGATTAGATCATTTTATATTTTGTTTAATATAAGATTTCAGGGAAATTCTATCACATTTGTTCAATTTACGTCGCTCCTATTTCAGATAGCGTATTGGGCTAAGCGGCATCTCAAAGCGCATGAAAGGGCGAGTGAAATGCACTATAAGACTTCTATGGTAGGGCGAACAGAGACCCGATTAGATCATTTTACATTGAGGTTAATATAAGAATTCACGGAAATTCTATCACATTTGCTCAATTTACGTCGCTCCTATTTCAGATAGGGTATTGGGCTAAGCGGCATCTCAAAGCGCATGAAATGGCGAGTAAAATGCACTGTTAAACTTCTAGGGTAGGGCAAACAGAGACCCGATTAGATCATTTTATATTATGGTTAATTTAAGAATTCAGCGAAATTCTATCACATTTGTTCTATTTACGTCGCTCCTATTGCTGATAGCGTATTGGGCTAAGCGGCATCATAAAGCGCGTGGAATGGCGAGTAAAATTCACTATTAAACTTCTATGATAGGGCAATCAGAGACCCGATTAGATCATTTTATATTTTGGTTATATAAGAATTCAGCGAAATTCTATCACATTTGTTCAATTTACGTCGCTCGTATTTCAGATAGCGTATTGGGCTAAGCGGCATATCAAAGCGCATGAAATGGCGAGGAAAATGCACTATTAAACGTCTAGGGTAGGGCAAACAGAGACCCGATTAGATCATTTTATGTTATGGTTAATTTAAGAATTCAGCAAAATTCTATCACATTTGTTCAATTTACGTCGCTCCTATTTCAGATAGCTTATTGGTCTAAGCGGCATCTGAAGGCGCATGAAATGGCGAGTAAAATGCACTATTAAACTTCAATGATAGGGCAATCAGAGACCCGATTAGATCATTTTATATTTTGGTTAATATAAGAATTCAACGAAATTCTATCACATTTGTTCAATTTACGTCGCTTCTATTACAGATAGCTTATTGGGCTTAGCGGCATCTCAAAGCGCATGAAATGACGAGTGAAATGCACTATTAAACTTCTAGGGTAGGGCAAACAGAGACCCGATTAGGTTATTTTATATTATGGTTAATTTAAGAATTCAGCGAAATTCTATCACATTTGTTCAATTTACGTCGCTCCTATTACAGGTAGCTTATTGGGCTCAGCAGCATCTCAAAGCGCATGAAATGACGAGTGAAATGCACTATTAAACTTCTAGGCTAGGGCGAACAGAGACCCGAGCAGATCATTTTACATTATGGTTAATAAAAGAATTCAGCGAAATTCTATCACATTTGTTCAACTTACGTCGCTCCTATTTCAGATAGCGCATTGGGCTAAGCGGCATCTCAAAGCGCATGAAATGGCGAGTGAAATGCACCATTAGACTTCTATGGTAGGGCGAACAGAGACACGATTAGATCATTTTATATTTTGGTTAATATAAGAATTCAGTGAAATTCTATCACATTTGTTCAATTTACGTCGCTCCTATTTCAAATAGCGTATTGGGCTCAGCGGCATCTCAAAGCGCATGAAATGGCGAGCAAAATGCATTATTAAACTTCTATCCTAGGGCAAACAGAGACCCGATTAGATCATTTTATATTATGGTTAATTTAAGATGTCAGCTAAATTTTATCACATCTGTTCAATTTACGTCGCTCCTATTTCAGATAGCGTACTGGGCTATGCGGCATCTTGAAGCGCGTGGAATGGCGAGTAAAGTGCACTACTAAACTTCTATGGTAGGGCGAACAGAGACCCGATTAGATCATTTTATATTATGGTTAATTTAAGAATTCAGCAAAATTCGATCACTCTTGTTCAATTTACGTCGCTCGTATTTCAGATAGCGTACTGGGCTAGGCGGCATCTTAAAGCGCGTGGAATGGCGAGTAAAATGCACTATTAAACTTCTGGGCTAGGGCGAACAGAGACCAGATTAGATCATTTTACATCCTGGTTAATAAAATAATTCAGCGAAATTCTATCACCTTTGTTCAACTTCCGTCGCTCCTATATCAGATAGGGTATTGGGCTAAGCGGCATCTCAAAGCGCATGAAATGGCGAGTGAAATGCACTATTAAACTTCTAGGGTAGGGCAACCAGAGACCCGATTAGGTTATTTCATATTATGGTTAATTTAAGAATTCAGCGAAATTCTATCACATTTGTTCAATTTACGTCGCTCCTATTACAGGTAGCTTATTGGGCTCAGCAGCATCTCAAAGCGCATGAAATGACGAGTGAAATGCACTATTAAACTTCTAGGCTAGGGCGAACAGAGACCCGAGCAGATCATTTTACATTATGGTTAATAAAAGAATTCAGCGAAATTCTATCACATTTGTTCAACTTACGTCGCTCCTATTTCAGATAGCGTATTGGGCTAGGCGGCACCCTAAAGCGCGTGGAGTGGCGAGTAAAATGCACTAATAATCTTCTATGATAGGGCAATCAGAGACCCGATTAGATCATTTTATATTACGGTTAATATAAGAATTCAGCGAAATTCTATCACATTTGTTCAATTTACGTCGCTCCTATTTCAGATAGCATATTGGTCTAAGCGGCATCTGAAGGCGCATGAAATGGCGAGTAAAATGCACTATTAAACTTCAATGATAGGGCAATCAGAGACCCGATTAGATCATTTTATATTTTGGTTAATATAAGAATTCAACGAAATTCTATCACATTTGTTCAATTTACGTCGCTTCTATTACAGATAGCTTATTGGGCTTAGCGGCATCTCAAAGCGCATGAAATGACGAGTGAAATGCACTATTAAACTTCTAGGGTCGGGCAAACAGAGACCCGATTAGGTTATTTTATATTATGGTTAATTTAAGAATTCAGCGAAATTCTATCACATTTGTTCAATTTACGTCGCTCCTATTACAGGTAGCTTATTGGGCTCAGCAGCATCTCAAAGCGCATGAAATGACGAGTGAAATGCACTATTAAACTTCTAGGCTAGGGCGAACAGAGACCCGAGCAGATCATTTTACATTATGGTTAATAAAAGAATTCAGCGAAATTCTATCACATTTGTTCAACTTACGTCGCTCCTATTTCAGATAGCGTATTGGGCTAAGCGGCATCTCAAAGCGCATGAAATGGCGAGTGAAATGCACCATTAGACTTCTATGGTAGGGCGAACAGAGACACGATTAGATCATTTTATATTTTGGTTAATATAAGAATTCAGTGAAATTCTATCACATTTGTTCAATTTACGTCGCTCCTATTTCAAATAGCGTATTGGGCTCAGCGGCATCTCAAAGCGCATGAAATGGCGAGCAAAATGCATTATTAAACTTCTATCCTAGGGCAATCAGAGACCCGATTAGATCATTTTATATTAAGGTTACTTTAAGAATTCAGCGAAATTCTATCACATTTGTTCAATTTACGTCGCTCCTATTTCAAATAGCTTATTGGGCGAAGCGGCGTCTCAAAGCGCATGAAATGACGAGTGAAATGCACTATTAAACTTCTAGGATAAGGCAAACAGAGACCCGATTAGATCATTTTATATTTTGGTTAATATAAGAATTCAGCGAAATTCTATCACATTTGTTCAATTTACGTCGCTCCTATTTCAGATAGCTTATTGGGCAAAGCGGCATCTCAAAGCGCAAGAAATGGCGAGTAACATGCACTATTAAACTTCTAGGGTAGGGCAGACAGAGACCCGATTAGATCATTTTATATTACGGTTAATATAAGAATTCAGCGTAATTCTATCACATTTGTTTAACTTACGTCGCTCCTAATTTAGATAGCGTACTGGGCTAGGCGCCATCTTAAAGCGCGTGGGATGGCGAGTAAAATGCACTGCTCAACTTTTATGATAGGGCAATCAGAGACCCGATTAGCTCATTTTATATTTTGTTTAATATAAGATTTCAGGGAAATTCTATCACATTTGTTCAATTTACGTCGCTCCTATTTCAGATAGCTTATTGGGCTAAGCGGCATCTGAAGGCGCATGAAATGGCGAGTAAAATGCACTATTAAACTTCTAGGGTAGGGCAAACAGAGACCCGATGAGATCATTTTATATTATGGTTAATTTAATATGTCAGCAAAATTTTATCACATTTGTTCAATTTACGTCGCTCCTATTTCAGATAGCGTACTGGGCTAGGCGGCATCTTAAAGCGCGTGGAATGGTGAGTAAAATGCACTATTAAACTTCTAGAGTAGGGCAATCAGAGACCCGATTAGATCATTTTATATTTTGGTTAATATAAGAATTCAACGAAATTCTATCACATTCGTTCCATTTACGTCGCTTCTATTACAGATAGCTTATTGGGCTTAGCGGCATCTCAAAGCGCATGAAATGACGAGTGAAATGCACTATTAAACTTCTAGGGTAGGGCAATCAGAGACCCGATTAGATCATTTTATATTTTGGTTAATATAAGAATTCAGCGAAATTCTATCACATTTGTTCAATTTACGTCGCTCCTAATTTAGATAGCGTACTGGGCTAGGCGCCATCTTAAAGCGCGTGGGATGGCGAGTAAAATGCACTGCTCAACTTTTATGATAGGGCAATCAGAGACCCGATTAGCTCATTTTATATTTTGTTTAATATAAGATTTCAGGGAAATTCTATCACATTTGTTCAATTTACGTCGCTCCTATTTCAGATAGCTTATTGGGCTAAGCGGCATCTGAAGGCGCATGAAATGGCGAGTAAAATGCACTATTAAACTTCTAGGGTAGGGCAAACAGAGACCCGATGAGATCATTTTATATTATGGTTAATTTAATATGTCAGCAAAATTTTATCACATTTGTTCAATTTACGTCGCTCCTATTTCAGATAGCGTACTGGGCTAGGCGGCATCTTAAAGCGCGTGGAATGGTGAGTAAAATGCACTATTAAACTTCTAGAGTAGGGCAATCAGAGACCCGATTAGATCATTTTATATTTTGGTTAATATAAGAATTCAACGAAATTCTATCACATTCGTTCCATTTACGTCGCTTCTATTACAGATAGCTTATTGGGCTCAGCAGCATCTCAAAGCGCATGAAATGACGAGTGAAATGCACTATTATACTTGTAGGCTAGGGCGAACAGAGACCCGAGCAGATCATTTTACATTATGGTTAATAAAAGAATTCAGCGAAATTCTATCACATTTGTTCAACTTACGTCGCTCCTATTTCAGATAGCGTATTGGGCTAGGCGGCACCCTAAAGCGCGTGGAGTGGCGAGTGAAATGCACTATTAATCTTCTATGATAGGGCAATCAGAGACCCGATTAGATCATTTTATATTACGGTTAATATAAGAATTCAGCGAAATTCTATCACATTTGTTCAATTTACGTCGCTCCTATTTCAGATAGCTTATTGGTCTAAGCGGCATCTGAAGGCGCATGAAATGGCGAGTAAAATGCACTATTAAACTTCAATGATAGGGCAATCAGAGACCCGATTAGATCATTTTATATTTTGGTTAATATAAGAATTCAACGAAATTCTATCACATTTGTTCAATTTACGTCGCTTCTATTACAGATAGCTTATTGGGCTTAGCGGCATCTCAAAGCGCATGAAATGACGAGTGATATGCACTATTAAACTTCTAGGGTAGGGCAAACAGAGACCCGATTAGGTCATTTTATATTATGGTTAATTTAAGAATTCAGCAAAATTCTATCACATTTGTTCAATTTACGTCGTTCCTATTTCAGATAGCGTCCTGGGCTAAGCGGCATCTAAAAGCGCATGAAATGGCGAGTATAATGCACTATTATACTTCTAGGATAAGGCAAACAGAGACCCGATTAGATCATTTTATATTACGGTTAATATAAGAATTCAGCGTAATTCTATCACATTTGTTCAACTTACGTCGTTCCTATTTCAGATAGCGTACTGGGCTAGGCGGCATCTTAAAGCGCGTGGAATGGCGAGTAATGTGCACTATTAAACTTCTATGATAGGGCAATCAGAGACCCGATCAGATCATTTTATATATTGGTTAATATAAGAATTCAACGAAATTCTATCACATTTGTAAAATTTACGTCGCTCCTATTACAGATAGCTTATTGGGCTTAGCGGCATCTCAAAGCGCATGGAATGACGAGTGAAATGCACTATTAAACTTCTAGGGTAGGGCAAACAGTCACGCGATTAGATCATTTCATATTATGGTTAATTTAAGAATTCAGCAAAATTCTATCACATTTGCTCAATTTACGTCGCTCCTATTTCAGATAGCGTATTGGGCTAAGCGGTATCTCAAAGCGCATGAAATGGCGAGTAAAATGAAATACTAAACTTCTAGGGTAAGGCAAACAGAGACCCGATTAGATCATTTTATATTTTTGTTAATATAAGAATTCAGCGAAATTCTATCACATTTGTTCAATTTACGTCGCTCATATTTCCGATAGCGTATTGGGCTAAGCGGCATCTCAAAGCGCATGAAATGACGAGTAAAATGCACTATTAAACTTCTAGGGTAGGGCAAACAGAGACCCGATTAGATCATTTTATATTTTGGTTAATATAAGAATTCAGCGAAATTCTATCACATTTGTTCAATTTACATCGCTCCTATTTCAGATAGCGAATTGGGCTAAGCGGCATCTCAAAGTGCATGAAATGACGAGTAAAATGCACTATTAAACTTCTAGGGTAGGGCAAACAGAGACCCGATTAGATCATCTAATATTATGGTTAATTTAAGAATTCAGCAAAATTCTATCACATTTGTTCAATTTACGTCGCTCCTATTTCAGATAGCGTATTGGGGTAAGCGGCATCTCAAAGCGCATGAAATGGCGAGCAAAATGCATTATTAAACTTCTATCCTAGGGCAATCAGAGACCCGATTAGATCATTTTATATTAAGGTTACTTTAAGAATTCAGCGAAATTCTATCACATTTGTTCAATTTACGTCGCTCCTATTTCAAATAGCTTATTGGGCGAAGCGGCGTCTCAAAGCGCATGAAATGACGAGTGAAATGCACTATTAAACTTCTAGGATAAGGCAAACAGAGACCCGATTAGATCATTTTATATTTTGGTTAATATAAGAATTCAGCGAAATTCTATCACATTTGTTCAATTTACGTCGCTCCTATTTCAGATAGCTTATTGGGCAAAGCGGCATCTCAAAGCGCAAGAAATGGCGAGTAACATGCACTATTAAACTTCTAGGGTAGGGCAGACAGAGACCCGATTAGATCATTTTATATTACGGTTAATATAAGAATTCAGCGTATTTCTATCACATTTGTTTAACTTACGTCGCTCCTAATTTAGATAGCGTACTGGGCTAGGCGCCATCTTAAAGCGCGTGGGATGGCGAGTAAAATGCACTGCTCAACTTTTATGATAGGGCAATCAGAGACCCGATTAGCTCATTTTATATTTTGTTTAATATAAGATTTCAGGGAAATTCTATCACATTTGTTCAATTTACGTCGCTCCTATTTCAGATAGCTTATTGGGCTAAGCGGCATCTGAAGGCGCATGAAATGGCGAGTAAAATGCACTATTAAACTTCTAGGGTAGGGCAAACAGAGACCCGATGAGATCATTTTATATTATGGTTAATTTAATATGTCAGCAAAATTTTATCACATTTGTTCAATTTACGTCGCTCCTATTTCAGATAGCGTACTGGGCTAGGCGGCATCCTAAAGCGCGTGGAATGGTGAGTAAAATGCACTATTAAACTTCTAGGGTAGGGCAATCAGAGACCCGATTAGATCATTTTATATTTTGGTTAATATAAGAATTCAACGAAATTCTATCACATTCGTTCAATTTACGTCGCTTCTATTACAGATAGCTTATTGGGCTTAGCGGCATCTCAAAGCGCATGAAATGACGAGTGAAATGCACTATTAAACTTCTAGGGTAGGGCAAACAGAGACCCGATTAGGTCATTTTATATTATGGTTAATTTAAGAATTCAGCAAAATTCTATCACATTTGTTCAATTTACGTCGTTCCTATTTCAGATAGCGTCCTGGGCTAAGCGGCATCTAAAAGCGCATGAAATGGCGAGTATAATGCACTATTATACTTCTAGGATAAGGCAAACAGAGACCCGATTAGATCATTTTATATTACGGTTAATATAAGAATTCAGCGTAATTCTATCACATTTGTTCAACTTACGTCGTTCCTATTTCAGATAGCGTACTGGGCTAGGCGGCATCTTAAAGCGCGTGGAATGGCGAGTAATGTGCACTATTAAACTTCTATGATAGGGCAATCAGAGACCCGATCAGATCATTTTATATATTGGTTAATATAAGAATTCAACGAAATTCTATCACATTTGTAAAATTTACGTCGCTCCTATTACAGATAGCTTATTGGGCTTAGCGGCATCTCAAAGCGCATGGAATGACGAGTGAAATGCACTATTAAACTTCTAGGGTAGGGCAAACAGTCACGCGATTAGATCATTATATATTATGGTTAATTTAAGAATTCAGCAAAATTCTATCACATTTGCTCAATTTACGTCGCTCCTATTTCAGATAGCGTATTGGGCTAAGCGGTATCTCAAAGCGCATGAAATGGCGAGTAAAATGAAATACTAAACTTCTAGGGTAAGGCAAACAGAGACCCGATTAGATCATTTTATATTTTTGTTAATATAAGAATTCAGCGAAATTCTATCACATTTGTTCAATTTACGTCGCTCCTATTTCAGGTAGCTTATTGGGCAAAGCGGCATCTCAAAGCGCAAGAAATGGCGAGTAACATGCACTATTAAACTTCTAGGGTAGGGCAGACAGAGACCCGATTAGATCATTTTATATTACGGTTAATATAAGAATTCAGCGTAATTCTATCACATTTGTTTAACTTACGTCGCTCCTAATTTAGATAGCGTACTGGGCTAGGCGCCATCTTAAAGCGCGTGGGATGGCGAGTAAAATGCACTGCTCAACTTTTATGATAGGGCAATCAGAGACCCGATTAGCTCATTTTATATTTTGTTTAATATAAGATTTCAGGGAAATTCTATCACATTTGTTCAATTTACGTCGCTCCTATTTCAGATAGCTTATTGGGCTAAGCGGCATCTGAAGGCGCATGAAATGGCGAGTAAAATGCACTATTAAACTTCTAGGGTAGGGCAAACAGAGACCCGATTAGATCATTTTATATTTTTGTTAATATAAGAATTCAGCGAAATTCTATCACATTTGTTCAATTTACGTCGCTCATATTTCCGATAGCGTATTGGGCTAAGCGGCATCTCAAAGCGCATGAAATGACGAGTAAAATGCACTATTAAACTTCTAGGGTAGGGCAAACAGAGACCCGATTAGATCATTTTATATTTTGGTTAATATAAGAATTCAGCGAAATTCTATCACATTTGTTCAATTTACATCGCTCCTATTTCAGATAGCGAATTGGGCTAAGCGGCATCTCAAAGTGCATGAAATGACGAGTAAAATGCACTATTAAACTTCTAGGGTAGGGCAAACAGAGACCCGATTAGATCATCTAATATTATGGTTAATTTAAGAATTCAGCAAAATTCTATCACATTTGTTCAATTTACGTCGCTCCTATTTCAGATAGCGTATTGGGGTAAGCGGCATCTCAAAGCGCATGAAATGGCGAGCAAAATGCATTATTAAACTTCTATCCTAGGGCAATCAGAGACCCGATTAGATCATTTTATATTAAGGTTACTTTAAGAATTCAGCGAAATTCTATCACATTTGTTCAATTTACGTCGCTCCTATTTCAAATAGCTTATTGGGCGAAGCGGCGTCTCAAAGCGCATGAAATGACGAGTGAAATGCACTATTAAACTTCTAGGATAAGGCAAACAGAGACCCGATTAGATCATTTTATATTTTGGTTAATATAAGAATTCAGCGAAATTCTATCACATTTGTTCAATTTACGTCGCTCCTATTTCAGATAGCTTATTGGGCAAAGCGGCATCTCAAAGCGCAAGAAATGGCGAGTAACATGCACTATTAAACTTCTAGGGTAGGGCAGACAGAGACCCGATTAGATCATTTTATATTACGGTTAATATAAGAATTCAGCGTAATTCTATCACATTTGTTTAACTTACGTCGCTCCTAATTTAGATAGCGTACTGGGCTAGGCGCCATCTTAAAGCGCGTGGGATGGCGAGTAAAATGCACTGCTCAACTTTTATGATAGGGCAATCAGAGACCCGATTAGCTCATTTTATATTTTGTTTAATATAAGATTTCAGGGAAATTCTATCACATTTGTTCAATTTACGTCGCTCCTATTTCAGATAGCTTATTGGGCTAAGCGGCATCTGAAGGCGCATGAAATGGCGAGTAAAATGCACTATTAAACTTCTAGGGTAGGGCAAACAGAGACCCGATGAGATCATTTTATATTATGGTTAATTTAATATGTCAGCAAAATTTTATCACATTTGTTCAATTTACGTCGCTCCTATTTCAGATAGCGTACTGGGCTAGGCGGCATCTTAAAGCGCGTGGAATGGTGAGTAAAATGCACTATTAAACTTCTAGAGTAGGGCAATCAGAGACCCGATTAGATCATTTTATATTTTGGTTAATATAAGAATTCAACGAAACTCTATCACATTCGTTCCATTTACGTCGCTTCTATTACAGATAGCTTATTGGGCTTAGCGGCATCTCAAAGCGCATGAAATGACGAGTGAAATGCACTATTAAACTTCTAGGGTAGGGCAAACAGAGACCCGATTAGGTCATTTTATATTATGGTTAATTTAAGAATTCAGCAAAATTCTATCACATTTGTTCAATTTACGTCGTTCCTATTTCAGATAGCGCCCTGGGCTAAGCGGCATCTAAAAGGGCATGAAATGGCGAGTATAATGCACTATTATACTTCTAGGATAAGGCAAACAGAGACCCGATTAGATCATTTTATATTACGGTTAATATAAGAATGCAGCGTAATTCTATCACATTTGTTCAAGTTACGTCGCTCCGATTTCAGATAGCGTACTGGCCTAGGCGGCATCTTAAAGCGCGTGGAATGGCGAGTAAAATGCACTAGTAATCATCTATGATAGGGCAATCAGAGACCCGATTAGATCATTTTATATTTTGGTTAATATAAGAATTCAGCGAAATTCTATCACATTTGTTCAATTTACGTCGCTCCTATTACAGGTAGCTTATTGGGCTCAGCAGCATCTCAAAGCGCATGAAATGACGAGTGAAATGCACTATTAAACGTCTAGGGTAGGGCAAACAGAGACCCGATTAGATCATTTTATGTTATGGTTAATTTAAGAATTCAGCAAAATTCGATCACTCTTGTTCAATTTACGTCGCTCGTATTTCAGATAGCGTACTGGGCTAGGCGGCATCTTAAAGCGCGTGGAATGGCGAGTAAAATGCACTATTAAACTTCTGGGCTAGGGCGAACAGAGACCAGATTAGATCATTTTACATCCTGGTTAATAAAATAATTCAGCGAAATTCTATCACCTTTGTTCAACTTCCGTCGCTCCTATATCAGATAGGGTATTGGGCTAAGCGGCATCTCAAAGCGCATGAAATGGCGAGTGAAATGCACTATTAAACTTCTAGGGTAGGGCAAACAGAGACCCGATTAGGTTATTTTATATTATGGTTAATTTAAGAATTCAGCGAAATTCTATCACATTTGTTCAATTTACGTCGCTCCTATTACAGGTAGCTTATTGGGCTCAGCAGCATCTCAAAGCGCATGAAATGACGAGTGAAATGCACTATTAAACTTGTAGGCTAGGGCGAACAGAGACCCGAGCAGATCATTTTACTTTATGGTTAATAAAAGAATTCAGCGAAATTCTATCACATTTGTTCAACTTACGTCGCTCCTATTTCAGATAGCGTATTGGGCTAGGCGGCACCCTAAAGCGCGTGGAGTGGCGAGTAAAATGCACTATTAATCTTCTATGATAGGGCAATCAGAGACCCGATTAGATCATTTTATATTACGGTTAATATAAGAATTCAGCGAAATTCTATCACATTTGTTCAATTTACGTCGCTCCTATTTCAGATAGCTTATTGGTCTAAGCGGCATCTGAAGGCGCATGAAATGGCGAGTAAAATGCACTATTAAACTTCAATGATAGGGCAATCAGAGACCCGATTAGATCATTTTATATTTTGGTTAATATAAGAATTCAACGAAATTCTATCACATTTGTTCAATTTACGTCGCTTCTATTACAGATAGCTTATTGGGCTTAGCGGCATCTCAAAGCGCATGAAATGACGAGTGAAATGCACTATTAAACTTCTAGGGTAGGGCAAACAGAGAACCGATTAGGTTATTTTATATTATGGTTAATTTAAGAATTCAGCGAAATTCTATCACATTTGTTCAATTTACGTCGCTCCTATTACAGGTAGCTTATTGGGCTCAGCAGCATCTCAAAGCGCATGAAATGACGAGTAAAATGCACTATTAAACTTCTAGGCTAGGGCGAACAGAGACCCGAGCGGATCATTTTACATTATGGTTAATAAAAGAATTCAGCGAAATTCTATCACATTTGTTCAACTTACGTCGCTCCTATTTCAGATAGCGTATTGGGCTAAGCGGCATCTCAAAGCGCATGAAATGGCGAGTGAAATGCACCATTAGACTTCTATGGTAGGGCGAACAGAGACACGATTAGATCATTTTATATTTTGGTTAATATAAGAATTCAGTGAAATTCTATCACATTTGTTCAATTTACGTCGCTCCTATTTCAAATAGCGTATTGGGCTCAGCGGCATCTCAAAGCGCATGAAATGGCGAGCAAAATGCATTATTAAACTTCTATCCTAGGGCAATCAGAGACCCGATTAGATCATTTTATATTAAGGTTACTTTAAGAATTCAGCGAAATTCTATCACATTTGTTCAATTTACGTCGCTCCTATTTCAAATAGCTTATTGGGCGAAGCGGCGTCTCAAAGCGCATGAAATGACGAGTGAAATGCACTATTAAACTTCTAGGATAAGGCAAACAGAGACCCGATTAGATCATTTTATATTTTGGTTAATATAAGAATTCAGCGAAATTCTATCACATTTGTTCAATTTACGTCGCTCCTATTTCAGATAGCTTATTGGGCAAAGCGGCATCTCAAAGCGCAAGAAATGGCGAGTAACATGCACTATTAAACTTCTAGGGTAGGGCAGACAGAGACCCGATTAGATCATTTTATATTACGGTTAATATAAGAATTCAGCGTAATTCTATCACATTTGTTTAACTTACGTCGCTCCTAATTTAGATAGCGTACTGGGCTAGGCGCCATCTTAAAGTGCGTGGGATGGCCAGTAAAATGCACTGCTCAACTTTTATGATAGGGCAATCAGAGACCCGATTAGCTCATTTTATATTTTGTTTAATATAAGATTTCAGGGAAATTCTATCACATTTGTTCAATTTACGTCGCTCCTATTTCAGATAGCTTATTGGGCTAAGCGGCATCTGAAGGCGCATGAAATGGCGAGTAAAATGCACTATTAAACTTCTAGGGTAGGGCAAACAGAGACCCGATGAGATCATTTTATATTATGGTTAATTTAATATGTCAGCAAAATTTTATCACATTTGTTCAATTTACGTCGCTCCTATTTCAGATAGCGTACTGGGCTAGGCGGCATCTTAAAGCGCGTGGAATGGTGAGTAAAATGCACTATTAAACTTCTAGGGTAGGGCAATCAGAGACCCGATTAGATCATTTTATATTTTGGTTAATATAAGAATTCAACGAAATTCTATCACATTCGTTCAATTTACGTCGCTTCTATTACAGATAGCTTATTGGTCTAAGCGGCATCTGAACGCGCATGAAATGGCGAGTAAAATGCACTATTAAACTTCAATGATAGGGCAATCAGAGACCCGATTAGATCATTTTATATTTTGGTTAATATAAGAATTCAACGAAATTCTATCACATTTGTTCAATTTACGTCGCTTCTATTACAGATAGCTTATTGGGCTTAGCGGCATCTCAAAGCGCATGAAATGACGAGTGAAATGCACTATTAAACTTCTAGGGTAGGGCAAACAGAGACCCGATTAGGTTATTTTATATTATGGTTAATTTAAGAATTCAGCGAAATTCTATCACATTTGTTCAATTTACGTCGCTCCTATTACAGGTAGCTTATTGGGCTCAGCAGCATCTCAAAGCGCATGAAATGGCGAGTGAAATGCACTATTAAACTTCAATGATAGGGCAATCAGAGACCCGATTAGATCATTTTATATTTTGGTTAATATAAGAATTCAACGAAATTCTATCACATTTGTTCAATTTACGTCGCTTCTATTACAGATAGCTTATTGGGCTTAGCGGCATCTCAAAGCGCATGAAATGACGAGTGAAATGCACTATTAAACTTCTAGGGTAGGGCAAACAGAGACCCGATTAGGTTATTTTATATTATGGTTAATTTAAGAATTCAGCGAAATTCTATCACATTTGTTCAATTTACGTCGCTCCTATTACAGGTAGCTTATTGGGCTCAGCAGCATCTCAAAGCGCATGAAATGGCGAGTGAAATGCACTATTAAACTTCTAGGCTAGGGCGAACAGAGACCCGAGCAGATCATTTTACATTATGGTTAATAAAAGAATTCAGCGAAATTCTATCACATTTGTTCAACTTACGTCGCTCCTATTTCAGATAGCGTATTGGGCTAAGCGGCATCTCAAAGCGCATGAAATGGCGAGTGAAATGCACCATTAGACTTCTATGGTAGGGCGAACAGAGACACGATTAGATCATTTTATATTTTGGTTAATATAAGAATTCAGTGAAATTCTATCACATTTGTTCAATTTACGTCGCTCCTATTTCAAATAGCGTATTGGGCTCTGCGGCATCTCAAAGCGCATGAAATGGCGAGCAAAATGCATTATTAAACTTCTATCCTAGGGCAATCAGAGACCGGATTAGATCATTTTATATTAAGGTTACTTTAAGAATTCAGCGAAATTCTATCACATTTGTTCAATTTACGTCGCTCCTATTTCAAATAGCTTATTGGGCGAAGCGGCATCTCAAAGCGCATGAAATGACGAGTGAAATGCACTATTAAACTTCTAGGATAAGGCAAACAGAGACCCGATTAGATCATTTTATATTTTGGTTAATATAAGAATTCAGCGAAATTCTATCACATTTGTTCAATTTACGTCGCTCCTATTTCAGATAGCTTATTGGGCAAAGCGGCATCTCAAAGCGCAAGAAATGCGAGTAACATGCACTATTAAACTTCTAGGGTAGGGCAGACAGAGACCCGATTAGATCATTTTATATTACGGTTAATATAAGAATTCAGCGTAATTCTATCACATTTGTTTAACTTACGTCGCTCCTAATTTAGATAGCGTACTGGGCTAGGCGCCATCTTAAAGCGCGTGGGATGGCGAGTAAAATGCACTGCTCAACTTTTATGATAGGGCAATCAGAGACCCGATTAGCTCATTTTATATTTTGTTTAATATAAGATTTCAGGGAAATTCTATCACATTTGTTCAATTTACGTCGCTCCTATTTCAGATAGCTTATTGGGCTAAGCGGCATCTGAAGGCGCATGAAATGGCGGGTAAAATGCACTATTAAACTTCTAGGGTAGGGCAAACAGAGACCCGATGAGATCATTTTATATTATGGTTAATTTAATATGTCAGCAAAATTTTATCACATTTGTTCAATTTACGTCGCTCCTATTTCAGATAGCGTACTGGGCTAGGCGGCATCTTAAAGCGCGTGGAATGGTGAGTAAAATGCACTATTAAACTTCTAGGGTAGGGCAATCAGAGACCCGATTAGATCATTTTATATTTTGGTTAATATAAGAATTCAACGAAATTCTATCACATTCGTTCATTTACGTCGCTTCTATTACAGATAGCTTATTGGGCTTAGCGGCATCTCAAAGCGCATGAAATGACGAGTGAAATGCACTATTAAACTTCTAGGGTAGGGCAAACAGAGACACGATTAGGTCATTTTATATTATGGTTAATTTAAGAATTCAGCAAAATTCTATCACATTTGTTCAATTTACGTCGTTCCTATTTCAGATAGCGTCCTGGGCTAAGCGGCATCTAAAAGCGCATGAAATGGCGAGTATAATTGCACTATTATACTTCTAGGATAAGGCAAACAGAGACCCGATTAGATCATTTTATATTACGGTTAATATAAGAATTCAGCGTAATTCTATCACATTTGTTCAACTTACGTCGTTCCTATTTCAGATAGCGTACTGGGCTAGGCGGCATCTTAAAGCGCGTGGAATGGCGAGTAATGTGCACTATTAAACTTCTATGATAGGGCAATCAGAGACCCGATCAGATCATTTTATATATTGTTAATATAAGAATTCAACGAAATTCTATCACATTTGTAAAATTTACGTCGCTCCTATTACAGATAGCTTATTGGGCTTAGCGGCATCTCAAAGCGCATGGAATGACGAGTGAAATGCACTATTAAACTTCTAGGGTAGGGCAAACAGTCACGCGATTAGATCATTTCATATTATGGTTAATTTAAGAATTCAGCAAAATTCTATCACATTTGCTCAATTTACGTCGCTCCTATTTCAGATAGCGTATTGGGCTAAGCGGTATCTCAAAGCGCATGAAATGGCGAGTAAAATGAAATACTAAACTTCTAGGGTAAGGCAAACAGAGACCCGATTAGATCATTTTATATTTTTGTTAATATAAGAATTCAGCGAAATTCTATCACATTTGTTCAATTTACGTCGCTCATATTTCCGATAGCGTATTGGGCTAAGCGGCATTTCAAAGCGCATGAAATGCCGAGTAAAATGCACTATTAAACTTCTAGGGTAGGGCAAACAGAGACCCCGATTAGATCATTTTATATTTTGGTTAATATAAGAATTCAGCGAAATTCTATCACATTTGTTCAATTTACATCGCTCCTATTTCAGATAGCGAATTGGGCTAAGCGGCATCTCAAAGTGCATGAAATGACGAGTAAAATGCACTATTAAACTTCTAGGGTAGGGCAAACAGAAACCCGATTAGATCATCTAATATTATGGTTAATTTAAGAATTCAGCAAAATTCTATCACATTTGTTCAATTTACGTCGCTCCTATTTCAGATAGCGTATTGGGTAAGCGGCATCTCAAAGCGCATGAAATGGCGAGCAAAATGCATTATTAAACTTCTATCCTAGGGCAATCAGAGACCCGATTAGATCATTTTATATTTAGGTTACTTTAAGAATTCAGCGAAATTCTATCACATTTGTTCAATTTACGTCGCTCCTATTTCAAATAGCTTATTGGGCGAAGCGGCGTCTCAAAGCGCATGAAATGACGAGTGAAATGCACTATTAAACTTCTAGGATAAGGCAAACAGAGACCCGATTAGATCATTTTATATTTTGGTTAATATAAGAATTCAGCGAAATTCTATCACATTTGTTCAATTTACGTCGCTCCCTATTTCAGATAGCTTATTGGGCAAAGCGGCATCTCAAAGCGCAAGAAATGGCGAGTAACATGCACTATTAAACTTCTAGGGTAGGGCAGACAGAGACCCGATTAGATCATTTTATATTACGGTTAATATAAGAATTCAGCGTAATTCTATCACATTTGTTTAACTTACGTCGCTCCTAATTTAGATAGCGTACTGGGCTAGGCGCCATCTTAAAGCGCGTGGGATGGCGAGTAAAATGCACTGCTCAACTTTTATGATAGGGCAATCAGAGACCCGATTAGCTCATTTTATATTTTGTTTAATATAAGATTTCAGGGAAATTCTATCACATTTGTTCAATTTACGTCGCTCCTATTTCAGATAGCTTATTGGGCTAAGCGGCATCTGAAGGCGCATGAAATGGCGAGTAAAATGCACTATTAAACTTCTAGGGTAGGGCAAACAGAGACCCGATGAGATCATTTTATATTATGGTTAATTTAATATGTCAGCAAAATTTTATCACATT
Organism: Macropis europaea; assembly: GCA_916610135.2. NCBI lineage: Eukaryota > Metazoa > Arthropoda > Insecta > Hymenoptera > Melittidae > Macropis > Macropis europaea. The sequence continues at coordinate 759 of CAKAJE020001531.1, read as the reverse complement.
TGTTCAATTTACGTCGCTCCTATTTCAGATAGCGTACTGGGCTAGGCGGCATCCTAAAGCGCGTGGAATGGTGAGTAAAATGCACTATTAAACTTCTAGGGTAGGGCAATCAGAGACCCGATTAGATCATTTTATATTTGGTTAATATAAGAATTCAACGAAATTCTATCACATTCGTTCAATTTACGTCGCTTCTATTACAGATAGCTTATTGGGCTTAGCGGCATCTCAAAGCGCATGAAATGACGAGTGAAATGCACTATTAAACTTCTAGGGTAGGGCAAACAGAGACCCGATTAGGTCATTTTATATTATGGTTAATTTAAGAATTCAGCAAAATTCTATCACATTTGTTCAATTTACGTCGTTCCTATTTCAGATAGCGTCTGGGCTAAGCGGCATCTAAAAGCGCATGAAATGGCGAGTATAATGCACTATTATACTTCTAGGATAAGGCAAACAGAGACCCGATTAGATCATTTTATATTACGGTTAATATAAGAATTCAGCGTAATTCTATCACATTTGTTCAACTTACGTCGCTCCTATTTCAGATAGCGTACTGGGCTAGGCGGCATCTTAAAGCGCGTGGAATGGCGAGTAATGTGCACTATTAAACTTCTATGATAGGGCAATCAGAGACCCGATCAGATCATTTTATATATTGGTTAATATAAGAATTCAACGAAATTCTATCACATTTGTAAAATTTACGTCGCTCCTATTACAGATAGCTTATTGGGCTTAGCGGCATCTCAA
>CAKAJE020001530.1:0-75899 GCA_916610135.2 Macropis europaea | reverse complement strand
TTACGTCGCTCCTATTTCAGATAGCTTATTGGGCTAAGAGGCATCTCAAAGCGCATGAAATGGCGAGTAAAATGCACTATTTAACTTCTAGGATAAGGCAAACAGAGACCCGATTAGATCATTTTATATTACGGTTAATATAAGAATTCAGCGTAATTCTATCACATTTGTTCAACTTACGTCGCTCCTATATCAGATAGCGTACTGGGCTCGGCGGCATCTTAAAGCGCAAGAAATGGCGAGTAAAATGCACTATTAAACTTCTAGGGTAGGGCGAACAGAGACCCGATTAGATCATTTTATATTACGGTTAATATAAGAATTCAGCGTAATTCTATCACATTTGTTCAACTTACGTCGCTCCTATTTCAGATAGCGTACTGGGCTAGGCGGCATCGTAAAGCGCGTGGAAGGGCGAGTAAAATGCACTACTAAACTTATAGGGTAGGGCAAACAGAGACCCGATTAGATCATATTATATTATGGTTAATTTAAGAATTCAGCAAAATTCTATCACATTTGTTCAATTTACATCGCTCCTATTTCAGATAGCTTATTGGGCTAAGCGGCATCTCAAAGCGCATGAAATGGCGAGTGAAATGCACTATTAAACTTCTAGGGTAGGGCGAACAAAGACCCGATTAGATCATTTTACATTAAGGTGTATATAAGAATTCAGGGAAATTCTATCACATTTGTTCAATTTACGTCGCTCCTATTTCAGATAGCGTATTGGGCTAAGCGGCCTCTCAAAGCGCATGAAATGGCGCGTAAAATGCGCTATTATACTTCTAGGATAAGGCAAACGGAGACCCGATTAGTTCATTTTATATTACGGTTAATATAAGAATTCAGCGTAATTCTATCACATTTGTTCATCTTACGTCGCTCCTATTTCAGATAGCCTACTGACCTATGCGGCATCTTAAAGCGCGTGGAAGGGCGAGTAAAATGCACTACTAAACTTCTATGATAGAGCAATCAGAGACCCGATTAGATCATTTTATATTTTGTTTAATATAAGAATTCAGGGAAATTCTATCACGCTTGTTCAAGTTACATCGCTCCTATTCCAGATAGCGTATTGGGCTAAGCGGCATCTCAAAGCGCATGAAAGGGCGAGTAGAATGCACTATTAAACTTCTAGGGTAGTGCAAACAGAGACCCGATTAGTTCATTTTATATTACGGTTAATATAAGAATTCAGCGTAATTCTATCGCATTTGTTCAATTTACGTCGCTCCTATTTCAGATAGCATACTGGGCTAGGCAGCATCTTAGAGCGTGTGGAATGGCGAGTAAAATGCACCATCAACCTTCTATGATAGGGCAATCAAAGACCAGACTAGATCATTTTATACTTTGGTTAATATAAGAATTCAGCGAAATTCTAGCACATTTGTTCAATTTACGTCGCTCCTATTTCAGATAGCGTATTGGGCTATGCGGCATCTCAAAGCGCATGAAATGACGAGTGAAATGCACTATTATACATCTAGGGTAGGGTGAACAGAGACCCGAAGAGATCATTTTACATTAAGGTGAATATAAGAATGCAGCGTAATTCTGTCACATTTGTTCAACTTACGTCGCTCCTATTTCAGATAGCGTATTGGCTTAAGCGTCATCTCAAAGCGCATGAAATGACGAGTGAAATGCACTATTAAACTTCTAGGGTAGGGCGAACAGAGACCCGATTAGATCATTTTACATTAAGGTTAATATAAGTATTCAGCGAGATTCTATCACACTTGTTCAATTTACGTCGCTTCTATTTCAGACAGCGTACTGGGCTAGGCGGCATCTTAAAGCGCGTGGAATGGCGAGTAAAATGCACTATTAAGCTTCTATGATAGGGCAATCAGAGTCCAGATTAGATCATTTTATACTTTGGTTAATATAAGAATTCAGCGAAATTCTATCACATTTGTTCAATTTACGTCGCTCCTATTTCAGATAGCGTATTGGGCTAAGCGGCATCTCAAAGCGCATGAAATGACGAGTGAAATGCACTATTAAACTTCTAGGGTAGGGCGATCAGAGTCCCGATTAGATCATTTTATATTATGGTTAATTTAAGAATTCAGCGAAATTCTATCACATTTGTTCAATTTACGTCGCTCCTATTTCAGATAGCGTATTGGGCTAAGCGGCATGTCAAAGCGCATGAAATGGCGTGTAAAATGCACGATTAAACTTCTAGGCTAGGGCAAACGGAGACCCGATTAGTTCATTTTATATTACGGTTAATTTAAGAATTCAGCAAAATTCTATCACATTCGTTCAATTTAGGTCGCTCCCATTTCAGATTGCGTACTGGGCTAGGCGGCATCTTAAAGCGCGTGGAATGCCGAGTAAAATCCACTATTAAACTTCTAGGCTAGGGCGAACAGAGACCAGATTAGATCATTTTACATTCTGGTTAATAAAATAATTCAGCGAAATTCTATCACCTTTGTTCAACTTTCGTCGCTCCTATTTCAGATAGCGTATTGGGCTAAGCGGCATCTCAAAGCGCATGAAATGGCGAATAAAATGCACTATTAAACTTCTAGGGTAGGGCAAACAGAGACCCGATTAGATCATTTTATATTATGGTTAATTTAAGAATTCAGCAAAATTCTATCACATTCGTTCAATTTAGGTCGCTCCCATTTCAGATTGCGTACTGGGCTAGGCGGCATCCTAAACCGCGTGGAGTGGCGAGTAAAATGCACTATTAAACTTCTAGGCTAGGGAGAACAGAGACCCGATTAGATCATTTTACATTATGGTTCATAAAAGAATTCAGCGAAACTCTATCACATTTTTTCAACTTACGTCGCTCCTATTTCAGATAGCGTATTGGGCTAAGCGGCATCTCAAAGCGCATGAAATGACGAATAAAATGCACTATTAAACTTCTAGGCTAGGGCGAACAGAGACCCGATTAGATCCTTTTACATTCAGGTTAATAAAATAATTCAGCGAAATTCTATCACATTTGTTCAACTTTCGTTGCTCCTATTTCAGATAGCGTATTGGGCTATGCGGCATCTCAAAGCGCATGAAATGACGAGTGAAATGCACTATTATACATCTAGGGTAGGGTGAACAGAGACCCGAAGAGATCATTTTACATTAAGGTGAATATAAGAATGCAGCGTAATTCTGTCACATTTGTTCAACTTACGTCGCTCCTATTTCAGATAGCGTATTGGGTTAAGCGTCATCTCAAAGCGCATGAAATGACGAGTGAAATGCACTATTAAACTTCTAGGGTAGGGCGAACAGAGACCCGATTAGATCATTTTACATTAAGGTTAATATAAGTATTCAGCGAGATTCTATCACACTTGTTCAATTTACGTCGCTTCTATTTCAGACAGCGTACTGGGCTAGGCGGCATCTTAAAGCGCGTGGAATGGCGAGTAAAATGCACTATTAACCTTCTGTGATAGGGCAATCAGAGACCAGATTAGATCATTTTATACTTTGGTTAATATAAGAATTCAGCAAAATTCTATCACATTTGTTCAATTTACGTCGCTCCTATTTCAGATAGCGTATTGGGCTAAGCGGCATCTCAAAGCGGATGAAATGACGAGTGAAATGCACTATTAAACTTCTAGGGTAGGGCAAACAGGGACCCGATTAGATCATTTTATATTATGGTTAATTTAAGAATTCAGCGAAATTCTATCACATTTGTTCAACTTACGTCGCTCCTATATCAGATAGCGTACTGGGCTCGGCGGCATCTTAAAGCGCAAGAAATGGCGAGTAAAATGCACTATTAAACTTCTAGGGTAGGGCGAACAGAGACCCGATTAGATCATTTTATATTACGGTTAATATAAGAATTCAGCGTAATTCTATCACATTTGTTCAACTTACGTCGCTCCTATTTCAGATAGCGTACTGGGCTAGGCGGCATCTTAAAGCGCGTGGAAGGGCGAGTAAAATGCACTACTAAACTTATAGGGTAGGGCAAACAGAGACCCGATTAGATCATATTATATTATGGTTAATTTAAGAATTCAGCAAAATTCTATCACATTTGTTCAATTTACATCGCTCCTATTTCAGATAGCTTATTGGGCTAAGTGGCATCTCAAAGCGCATGAAATGGCGAGTGAAATGCACTATTAAACTTCTAGGGTAGGGCGAACAAAGACCCGATTAGATCATTTTACATTACGGTGTATATAAGAATTCAGGGAAATTCTATCACATTTGTTCAATTTACGTCGCTCCTATTTCAGATAGCGTATTGGGCTAAGCGGCCTCTCAAAGCGCATGAAATGGCGCGTAAAATGCGCTATTATACTTCTAGGATAAGGCAAACGGAGACCAGATTAGTTCATTTTATATTACGGTTAATATAAGAATTCAGCGTAATTCTATCACATTTGTTCATCTTACGTCGCTCCTATTTCAGATAGCCTACTGACCTATGCGGCATCTTAAAGCGCGTGGAAGGGCGAGTAAAATGCACTACTAAACTTCTATGATAGAGCAATCAGAGACCCGATTAGATCATTTTATATTTTGTTTAATATAAGAATTCAGGGAAATTCTATCACGCTTGTTCAAGTTACATCGCTCCTATTCCAGACAGCGTATTGGGCTAAGCGGCATCTCAAAGCGCATGAAAGGGCGAGTAGAATGCACTATTAAACTTCTAGGGTAGTGCAAACAGAGACCCGATTAGTTCATTTTATATTACGGTTAATATAAGAATTCAGCGTAATTCTATCGCATTTGTTCAATTTACGTCGCTCCTATTTCAGATAGCATACTGGGCTAGGCAGCATCTTAGAGCGTGTGGAATGGCGAGTAAAATGCACCATCAACCTTCTATGATAGGGCAATCAAAGACCAGACTAGATCATTTTATACTTTGGTTAATATAAGAATTCAGCGAAATTCTAGCACATTTGTTCAATTTACGTCGCTCCTATTTCAGATAGCGTATTGGGCTATGCGGCATCTCAAAGCGCATGAAATGACGAGTGAAATGCACTATTATACATCTAGGGTAGGGTGAACAGAGACCCGAAGAGATCATTTTACATTAAGGTGAATATAAGAATGCAGCGTAATTCTGTCACATTTGTTCAACTTACGTCGCTCCTATTTCAGATAGCGTATTGGCTTAAGCGTCATCTCAAAGCGCATGAAATGACGAGTAAAATGCACTATTAAACTTCTAGGCTAGGGAGAACAGAGACCCGATTAGATCATTTTACATTATGGTTCATAAAAGAATTCAGCGAAACTCTATCACATTTTTTCAACTTACGTCGCTCCTATTTCAGATAGCGTATTGGGCTAAGCGGCATCTCAAAGCGCATGAAATGGCGAGTGAAATGCACTATTAGACTTCTATGGTAGGGCGAACAGAGACCCGATTAGATCATTTTACATTAAGGTTAATAAAAGAATTCAGGGAAATTCTATCACATTTGATCAATTTACGCCGCTCCTATTCCAGATAGCGTATTGGGCTATGCGGCATCTCAAAGCACATGAAATGGCGAGTAAAATGCCCTATTAAACTTCTAGGGTAGGTCAAACAGAGACCCGATTAGATCATTTTATATTATGGTTAATTTAAGAATTCAGCAAAATTCCAGCACATTTGTTCAATTTACGTCGCTCCTATTTCAGATAGCGTATTGGGCTAAGCGGCATCTCAAAGCGCATGAAATGGCGAGTAAAATGCACTATTAAACTTCTAGGGTAGGGCAAGCATAGACCCGATTACATCATCTCATATTATGGTTAATTTAAGAATTCAGCAAAATTCTATCACATTTGTTCAATTTACGTCGCTCCTATTTCAGATAGCGTACTGGGCTAGGCGGCAACTTAAAGCGCGTGGAATGGCGAGTAAAATGCACTATTAAACTTCTATGATAGGGCAATCAGTGACCCGATTAGATCATTTTATATTTTGTTTAATATAAGATTTCAGGGAAATTCTATCACATTTGTTCAATTTACGTCGCTCCTATTTCAGATAGCGTATTGGGCGAAGCGGCATCTCAAAGCGCATGAAATGGCGAGTGAAATGCACTATTAGACTTCTATGGTAGGGCGAACAGAGAAACGATTACATCATTTTACATTAAGGTTAATATAAGAATTCAGGGAAATTCTATCACATTTGTTCACTTTACGTCGCTCCTATTCCAGATAGCGTATTGGGCTATGCGGCAGCTTAAAGCACATGAAATGGCGAGTAAAATGCACTATCAAACTTCTATGATAGGGCAAACAGAGGCCCGATTACATCATTTTATATTACGGTCAATATAAGAATTCAGCGTAATTCTATCACATTTGTTCAACTTACGTAGCTCCTATTTCAGATACCGTACTCGGCTAGGCGGCATCATAAAGCGCGTGGAATGGCGAGTAAAATGCACTATTAAACTTCTATGATAGGGCAATGAGAGACCCGATTAGATCATTTTATATTTTGTTTAATATAAGATTTCAGGGAAATTCTATCGCATTTGTTCAATTTACGTCGCTCCTATTTCAGATAGCGTATTCGGCTAAGCGGCATCTCAAAGCGCATGAAATGTCGAATAAAATGCACTCTTAAACTTCTAGGCTAGGGCGAACAGAGACCCGATCAGATCATTTTACATTATGGTTAATAAAAGAATTCAGAGAAATTCTATCACATTTGTTCAATTTACGTCGCTCCTATTTCAGATAGCGTATTGGGCTAAGCGGCATCTCAAAGCGCATGATATGACGAGTGAAATGCACTATTAAACTTCTAGGGTAGGGCAAACAGAGACCCGATTATATCATTTTACATAATGGTTAATGAACGAATTCAGCGAAATTCTATCACATTTGTTCAAATTACGTCGCTCCTATTTCAGATAGCGTATTGGGCTAAGCGGCATCTCAAAGCGCATGATGTGACGAGTGAAATGCACTATTAAACTTCTAGGGTCGGGCGAACAGAGACCCGATTAGATCATTTTACATTAAGGTTAATATAAGAATTCACGGAAATTCTATCACATTTGTTCAACTTACGTCGCTCCTATTTCAGATAGCGTACTGGGCTAGGTGCCATCTTAAAGCGCGTGGAATGGCGAGTAAAATGCACAGCTCAACTTTTATGATAGGGCAATCAGAGACCCGATTAGCTCATTTTATATTTTGTTTAATATAAGATTTCATGGAAATTCTATCACATTTGTTCAATTTACGTCGCTCCTATTTCAGATAGCTTATTGGGCTAAGCGGCATGTCAAAGCGCATGAAATGACGAGTGAAATGCACTGTTAATCTTCTATGATATTGCAATCAGAGACCCGATTAGATCATTTTATATTTTGTTTAATATAAGATTTCAGGGAAATTCTATCACATTTGTTCAATTTACGTCGCTCCTATTTCAGATAGCTTATTGAGCTAAGCGGCATCTGAAGGCGCATGAAATGGCGAGTAAAATACACTATTAAACTTCTAGGGTAGGGCAAACAGAGACCCGATGAGATCATTTTATATTATGGTTAATTTAAGAATTCAGCAAAATTCTATCACATTTGTTCAACTTACGTCGCTCCTATTTCAGATAGCGTACTGGGCTAGGCGCCATCTTAAAGCGCGTGGAATGGCGAGTAAAATGCACTGCTCAACTTCTAGGCTAGGGCGAACAGAGACCCGATTAGATCATTTTATATTATAGTTAATTTCAGAATTCAGCGAAATTCTATCACATTTTTTCAATTTACGTCGCTCCTATTTCAGATAGCTTATTGGGCTAAGCGGCATGTCACAGCGCATGAAATGACGAGTGAAATGCACTATTAAACTTCTAGGGTAGGGCAAACAGAGACCCGATTATATCATTTTACATTATGGTTAATGTAAGAATTCAGCGAAATTCTATCACATTTGTTCAATTTACGTCGCTCCTATTTCAGATAGCTTATTGGCTTAGCGGCATCTCAAAGCGCATGAAGTGACGAGTGAAATATACTATTAAACTTCTAGGGTAGGGCAAACAGAGACCCGATTAGATCATTTTATATTATGGTTAATTTAAGAATTCAGCAAAATTCTATCACATTTGTTCAACTTACGTCGCTCCTATTTCAGATAGCGTATTGGGCTAAGCGGCATCTCAAAGCGCGTGGAATGGCGAGTAAAATGCACTGCTCAACTTCTAGGCTAGGGCGAACAGAGACCCGGTCAGATCATTTTACATTATGGTTAATTTCAGAATTCAGCGAAATTCTATCACATTTGTTCAATTTACGTCGCTCCTATTTCAGATAGCGTATTGGGCTAAGCGGCATCTCAAAGCGCATGATATGACGAGTGAAATGCAATATTAAACTTCATGGGTAGGGCAAACAGGGACCCGATTAGATCATTTTATATTATGGTTGATTTAAGAATTCAGCGAAATTCTATCACATTTGTTCAATTTACGTCGCTCCTATTTCAGATAGATGATTGTGCTTAGCGGCATCTCAAAGCGCATGAAGTGACGAGTGAAATGCACTATTAAACTTCTAGGGTAGGGCAAACAGAGACCCGATTATATCATTTTACATTATGGTTAATGAAAGAATTCAGCGAAATTCTATCACATTTGTTCAAATTACGTCGCTCCTATTTCAGATAGCGTATTGGGCTAAGCGGCATCTCAAAGCGCATGAAGTGACGAGTGAAATGCACTATTAAACTTCTAGGGTAGGGCGAACAGAGACCCGATTAGATCATTTTACATTAAGGTTAATATAAGAATTCACGGAAATTCTATCACATTTGTTCAACTTACGTCGCTCCTATTTCAGATAGCGTACTGGGCTAGGCGCCATCTTAAAGCGCGTGGAAAGGCGAGTAAAATGCACAGCTCAACTTTTATGATAGGGCAATCAGAGACCCGATTAGCTCATTTTATATTTTGTTTAATATAAGATTTCATGGAAATTCTATCACATTTGTTCAATTTACGTCGCTCCTATTTCAGATAGCTTATTGGGCTAAGCGGCATGTCAAAGCGCATGAAATGACGAGTGAAATGCACTGTTAATCTTCTATGATATTGCAATCAGAGACCCGATTAGATCATTTTATATTTTGTTTAATATAAGATTTCAGGGAAATTCTATCACATTTGTTCAATTTACGTCGCTCCTATTTCTGATAGCTTATTGGGCTAAGCGGCATCTGAAGGCGCTTGAAATGGCGAGTAAAATACACTATTAAACTTCTAGGGTAGGTCAAACAGAGACCCGATGAGATCATTTTATATTATGGTTAATTTAAGAATTCAGCAAAATTCTATCACATTTGTTCAACTTACGTCGCTCCTATTTCAGATAGCGTACTGGGCTAGGCGCCATCTTAAAGCGCGTGGAATGGCGAGTAAAATGCACTGCTCAACTTCTAGGCTAGGGCGAACAGAGACCCGATTAGATCATTTTATATTATAGTTAATTTAAGAATTCAGCGAAATTCTATCACATTTTTTCAATTTACGTCGCTCCTATTTCAGATAGCTTATTGGGCTAAGCGGCATCTCAAAGCGCATGAAATGACGAGTGAAATGCACTATTAAACTTCTAGGATAGGGCAAACAGAGACCCGATCAGATCATTTTACATTATGGTTAATAAAAGAATTCAGCGAAATTCTATCACATTTGTTCAACTTACGTCGCTCCTATTTCAGATACCGTATTGGGCTAGGCGGCATCTCAAAGCGCATGAAATGGCGAGGAAAATGCACTATTAAACTTCTAGGATAAGGCAAACGGATACCCGGTTAGATCACCTTATATTACGGTTAATATAAGAATTCAGAAAAATTCTATCACGTTTGTTCAATTTACGTCGCTCCTATTGCAGATAGCGTATTGGGTTAAGCGGCACCTCAAAGCGCATGAAATTGCGAGTAAAATGCACAATTAAACTTCTAGGGTAGAGCAAACAGGGACCCGATTAGATCATTTTATATTATGGTTAATTTAAGAATTCAGCGAAATTCTATCACATTTGTTCAATTTACGTCGCTCCTATTTCAGATAGCGTATTGGGCTATGCGGCATCTCAAAGCGCATGAAATGGCGTGTAAAATGCACGATTAAACTTCTAGGGTAGGGCAATCAGAGACCCGATTAGATCGTTTTATATTTTGGTTAATATAAGAATTCAACGAAATTCTTTCACATTTGTAAAATTTACGTCGCTCCTATTACAGATAGCTTATTGGGCTTAGCGGCATCTCAAAGCGCATGAAATGACGAGTGAAATGCACTATTAAACTTCTAGGGTAGGGCAAACACAGACCCGATTAGATCATTTTATATTATGGTTAATTTAAGAATTCAGCAAAATTCTATCACATTTGTTCAATTTACGTCGCTCCTATTTCAGATAGCGTACTGGGCTAGGCGGCATCTTAAAGCGGGTGGAATGGCGAGTAAAATGCACTACTAAACTTCTATGATAGGGCAATCAGAGACCCGATTAGATCATTTTATATTTTGTTTAATATAAGATTTCAGGGATATTGTATCACATTTGTTCAATTTACGTCGCTCCTATTCCAGATAGCGTATTGGGCTAAGCGGCATCACAAAGAACATGAAATGGCGAACAAAACGCACTATTAAACTTCTAGGCTATGGCGAAAAGAGATCAGATTAGATCATTTTATATTTTGGTTAACATAAGAATTCTGCGAAATTCTATCACAATTGTTCAATTTACGTCGCTCCTATTTCAGACAGCTTATTGGGCTTAGCGGCATCTCAAAGCGCATGAAGTGACGAGTGAAATGCACTATTAAACTTCTAGGGTAGGGCAAGCAGAGACCCGATTAGATCATTTTATATTATGGTTAATTTAAGAATTCAGCGAAATTCTATCACATTTGTTCCATTTACGTCGCTCCAATTTCAGATAGCGTATTGGGCTAAGCGGCATCTCAAAGCGCATGAAATGGCGAATAAAATGCACTATTAAACTTCTAGGCTAGGGCGAACAGAGACCCGAGCAGATCATTTTACATTATGGTTAATAAAAGAATTCAGCGTAATTCTATCACATTTGTTCAACTTACGTCGCTCCTATTTCAGCTAGCGTATTGGGCTAAGCGGCATCTCAAGGCGCATGAAATGGCGAGTGAAATGCACTATTAAACTTCTAGGATAAGGCAAACAGATACCCGGTTAGATCACTTTATATTACGGTTAATATAAGAATGCAGCGTAATTCTATCACATTTGTTCAAGTTACGTCGCTCCTATTTCAGATAGCGTACTGGGCTAGGCGGCACCTTAAAGCGCGTGGAATGGCGAGTAAAATGCAATACTAATCTTCTATGATAGGGCAATCAGAGACCCGATTAGATCATTTTATATTTTGTTTAATATAAGATTTCAGGGAAATTCTATCACATTTGTTCAATTTACGTCGCTCCTATTTCAGATAGCGTATTGGGCTACGCGGCATCACAAAGCGCATGAAATGGCGAATAAAATGCACTATTAAACTTCTAGGGTAGGGCAAACAGAGACCCGATTAGATCATTTTGTACTATGGTTAATTTAAGAATTCAGCAAAATTCTATCACGTTTGTTCAATTTACGTCGCTCCTATTGCAGATAGCGTATTGGGTTAAGCGGCACCTCAAAGCGCATGAAATTGCGAGTAAAATGCACTATTAAACTTCTAGGGTTGAGCAAACAGGGACCCGATTAGATCATTTTATATTATGGTTAATTTAAGAATTCAGCGAAATTCTATCACATTTGTTCAATTTACGTCGCTCCTATTTCAGATAGCGTATTGGGCTAAGCGGCATCTCAAAGCGCGTGGAATGGCGAGTAAAATGCACTATTAAACTTCTATGATAGGGCAATCAGAGACCCGATTAGATCGTTTTATATTTTGGATAATATAAGAATTCAACGAAATTCTATCACATTTGTAAAATTTACGTCGCTCCTATTACAGATAGCTTATTGGGCTTAGCGGCATCTCAAAGCGCATGAAATGACGAGTGAAATGCACTATTAAACTTCTAGGGTAGGGCAAACAGAGACCCGATTAGATCATTTTATATTATGGTTAATTTAAGAATTCAGCGAAATTCTATCACATTTGTTCAATTTACGTCGCTCCTATTTCAGATAGCGTATTGGGTTAAGCGGCCTGTCAAAGCGCATGAAATGGCGAACAAAATGCACTATTAAAGTTATAGGCTCGGGCGAACAGAGATCCGATTAGATCATTTTACATTATGGGTAATAAAAGAATTCAGCGAAATTCTATCACATTTGTTCAACTTATATCGCTCCAATTTCAGATAGCGTATTGGGCTAAGCGGCATCTCAAATCGCATGAAATGGCGAATAAAATGCACTATTAAACTTCTAGGCTAGGGCGAACAGAGACCCGAGCAGATCATTTTACATTATGGTTAATAAAAGAATTCAGCGTAATTCTATCACATTTGTTCAATTTACGTCGCTCCTATTTCAGATAGCGTATTGGGCTAAGCGGCATCTCAAGGCGCATGAAATGGCGAGTGAAATGCACTATTAGACTTCTATGGTAGGGCGAACAGAGACCCGATTGGATCATTTTACATTAAGGTTAATATAAGAATTCACGGAAATTCTATCACATTTGTTCAATTTACGTCGCTCCTATTCCAGATAGCGCATTGGGCTAAGCGGCATCTCAAAGCGCATGAAATGGCGAGTAAAATGCGCTATTAAACTTCTAGGATAAGGCAAACAGAGACCCGATTAGATCATTTTATATTACGGTTAATATAAGAATTCAGCGTAATTCTATCACATTTGTTCAAGTTACGACGCTCCTATTTCAGATAGGCTACTGGGCTAGGCGGCATCTAAAAGCGCGTGGAATGGCGAGTAAAATGCACTACTAATCTTCTATGATAGGGCAATCAGAGACCCGATTAGATCATTTTATATTTTGATTAATATAAGATTTCAGGGAAATTCTATCACATTTGTTCAATTTACGTCGCTCCTATTTCAGATAGCGTATTGGGCTTAGCGGCATCTCAAAGCACATGAAGTGACGAGTGAAATGCACTATTCAACTTCTAGGGTAGGGCAAACAGAGACACGATTATATCATTTTACATTATGGTTAATGTAAGAATTCAGCGAAATTCTATCACATTTGTTCAATTTACGTTGCTCCTATTTCAGATAGCTTATTGGGCTTAGCGGCATCTCAAAGCGCATGAAGTGTCGAGTGAAATGCCCTATTAAACTTCTAGGGTAGGGCAAACAGAGACCCGATTAGATCATTTTATATTATGGTTAATTTAAGAATTCAGCAAAATTCTATCACATATGTTCAACTTACGTCGCTTCTATTTCAGATAGCGTACTGTGCTAGGCGGCATCTTAAAGCTCGTGGAATGGCGAGTAAAATGCACTACTAAACTTCTATGATAGGGCAATCAGAGACCCGATTAGATCATTTTATATTTTGTTTAATATAAGATTTCAGGGATATTGTATCACATTTGTTCAATTTACGTCGCTCCTATTTCAGATAGCGTATTCGGCTAAGCGGCATCTCAAAGCGCATGAAATGGCGAATAAAATGCACTATTAAACTTCTAGGGTAGTGCAAACAGAGACCCGATTAGATCATTTTATATTATGGTTAATTTAAGAATTCAGCAAAATTCTATCACATTTGTTCAATTTACGTCGCTCCTATTTCAGATAGCGTACTGGGTTAGGCGGCATCTTAGAGCGCGTGAAATGGCGAGTAAAATGCACTATTAAACTTCTATGATAGGGCAATCAGAGACCCGATTAGATTATTTTATATTTTGGTTAATATAAGAATTCAGGGAAATTCTATCACATTTGTACAATTTACGTCGCTCCTATTTCAGATATCGTATTGGGCTAAGCGGCATCTCAAAGCGCATGAAATGACGAGTGAAATGCACTATTATAAATCTAGGGTAGGGTGAACAGAGACCCGAAGAGATCATTTTACATTAAGGTGAATATAAGAATGCAGCGTAATTCTGTCACATTTGTTCAACTTACGTCGCTCCTATTTCAGATAGCGTATTGGGTTAAGCGTCATCTCAAAGCGCATGAAATGACGAGAGAAATGCACTATTAAACTTCTAGGGTAGGGCGAACAGAGACCCGACTAGATCATTTTACATTAAGGTTAATATAAGAATTCAGCGAAATTCTATCACATTTGTTCAATTTACGTCGCTCCTATTTCAGACAGCTTATTGGGCTTAGCGGCATCTCAAATCGCATGAAATGGCGAACAAAATGCACTATTAAACTTCTGGGATAGGCCGAACAGAGACCAGATTAGATCATTTTATATTTTGGTTAATATAAGAATTCTGCGAAATTCTATCACATTTGTTCAAGTTACGTCGCTCCCATTTCAGATAGCGTATTGGGCTAAGGGGCCTCTCAAAGCGCATGAAATGGCGCGTAAAATGCGCTATTATACTTCTAGGATAAGGCAAACGGAGACCCGATTAGTTCATTTTATATTACGGTTAATATAAGAATTCAGCGTAATTCTATCACATTTGTTCATCTTACGTCGCTCCTATTTCAGATAGCCTACTGACCTATGCGGCATCTTAAAGCGCGTGGAAGGGCGAGTAAAATGCACTACTAAACTTCTATGATAGAGCAATCTGAGACCCGATTAGATCATTTTATATTTTGTTTAATATAAGATTTCAGGGAAATTCTATCACATTTGTTCAATTTACGTCGCTCCTATTTCAGATAGCGTATTGGGCTAAGCGGCATCTCAAAGCGCATGAAATGGCGAGTGAAATGCACTATTAGACTTCTATGGTAGGGCGAACAGAGACCCGATTGGATCATTTTATATTATGGTTAATTTAAGAATTCAGCGAAATTCTATCACATTTGTTCAATTTACGTCGCTCGAATTTCAGATAGCGTATTGGGCTAAGCGGCATCTCAAAGCGCATGAAATGGCGAGTAAAATGCACTATCAAACTTCTAGGGTAGGGCAATCAGTGACCCGATTAGATCATTTTATATTATAGTTAATTTAAGAATTCAGCGATATTCTATCACATTTGTTCAATTTACGTCGCTCCTGTTGCAGATAGCGTATTGGGTTAAGCGGCACCTCAAAGCGCATGAAATTGCGAGTAAAATGCACTATTAAACTTCTAGGGTAGAGCAAACAGAGACTCGATTAGATCATTTTATATTATGGTTAATATAAGAATTCAGCGAAATTCTATCACATTTGTTCAATTTGCGTCGCTCATATTTCAGATAGCATATTGGGATAAGCGGCATCTCAAAGCGCATGAAATGGCGCGTAAAATGCGCTATTAAACTTCTAGGATAAGGCAAACGGAGACCCGATTAGTTCATTTTATATTACGGTTAATATAAGAATTCAGCGTAATTCTATCACATTTCTTCAAATTACGTCGCTCCTATTTCGGATAGCGTACTGGGCTGGCCGGCATCTTAAACCGCGTGGAATGGCGAGTAAAATGCACTATTAAGCTTCTATGATAGGGCATTCACAGACCCGATTAGACCATTTTATATTTTGTTTAATATAAGATTTCAGGGAAATTCTATCACATTTATTCAATTTACGTCGCTCATATTTCAGATAGCGTATTGGGCTAAGCGGCATCTCAAAGCGCATGAAATGGCGAGTCGAATGCACTATTAAACTTCTAGGGTAGTGCAAACAGAGACCCGATTAGTTCATTTTATATTACGGTTAATATAAGAATTCAGCGTAATTCTATCGCATTTGTTCAATTTACGTCGCTCCTATTTCAGATAGCGTACTGGGCTAGGCGGCATCTTAGAGCGCGTGAAATGGCGAGTAAAATGCACTATTAAACTTCTATGATAGGGCAATCAGAGACCAGATTAGATTATTTTATATTTTGGTTAATATAAGAATTCAGGGAAATTCTATCACATTTGCTCAATTTACGTCGCTCCTATTTCAGATATTGTATTGGGCTATGCGGCATCTCAAAGCGCATGAAATGGCGAGTGAAATGCACTATTATACATCTAGGGTAGGGTGAACAGAGACCCGATTAGATCATTTTATATTATGGTTAATTTAAGAATTCAGCCAAATTCTATCACATTTGTTCAATTTACGTCGCTCCTATTTCAGATAGCGTACTGGGCTAGGCGGAATCTTAAAGCGCGTGGATTGGCGAGTAAAATGCACTATTAAACTTCTACGATAGGGCAATCAGACACCCGATTAGATCATTTTATATTTTGGTTAATATAAGAATTCAGCGAAATTCTATCACATTTGTTCAATTTACATCGCTCCAATTTCAGATAGCGTATTGGGCTAAGCGGCATCTCAAAGCATATGAAATGGCGAATAAAATGCACTGTTAAACTTCTAGGCTAGGGCGAACAGAGACCTGAGCAGATCATTTTACATTATGGTTAATAAAAGAATTCAGCGTTATTCTATCACATTTGTTCAATTTACGTCGCTCCTATTTCAGTTAGCGTATTGGGCTAAGCGGCATCTCAAAGCGCATGAAATGGCGAGTGAAATGCACTATTAAACTTCTAGGGTAGGGCGAACAGAGGCCCGATTAGATCATTTTACATTAAGGTTAATATAAGTATTCAGGGAAATTCTATCACATTTGTTCAATTTACGTCGCTCCTATTTCAGATAGCGTATTGGGCTAAGAGGCATCTGAAGGCGCATGAAATGGCGAGTAAAATGCACTATTAAACTTCTAGGCTTGGGCAAACAGAGACCCGATTAGATCATTTTATATTATGGTTAATTTAAGATGTCAGCAAAATTCTATCACACTTGTTCAATTTACGTCGCTCCTATTTCAGATAGCGTACTGGGCTAGGCGGCATCTTAAAGCGCATGGAATGGCGAGTAAAATGCACTACTAAACTTCTATGATAGGGCAATCAGAGACCCGATTAGATCATTTTATATTTTGTTTAATATCAGATTTCAGGGAATTTGTATCACATTTGTTCAATTTACGTCGCTCCTAATTCAGATAGCGTATTCGGCTAAGCGGCATCTCAAAGCGCATGAAATGGCGAATAAAATGCACTCTTAAACTTCTAGGCTAGGGCAAACAGAGACCCGATTAGATCATTTTATATTACGGTTAATTTAAGAATTCAGCAAAATTCTATCACATTTTTTCAACTTACGTCGCTCCTATTTCAGACAGCGTACTGGGCTAGGCTGCATCTTAAAGCGCGTGGAAGGGCGAGTAAAATGCACTACTAAACTTCGATGATACGGCAATCAGAGAGCCGATTAGATCATTTTATATTTTGGTTAATATAAGGATTCAGGGAAATAGTATCACATTTGTTCAATTTACGTCGCTCCTATTTCAGATAGCGTATTGGGCTAAGCGGCATCGCAAAGCGTATGAATTGACGAGTGAAATGCACTATTAAGCTTCTAGGGTAGGGCAAGCAGAGACCCGATTAGATCATTTTATATTATGCTTAATTTAAGAATTCAGCAAAATTCTATCACATTCGTTCAATTTAGGTCGCTCCTATTTCAGATAGCGTATTGGGCTAAGCGGCAACTGAAAGGGCATGAAATGACGAGTGAAATGCACTATTAAACTCCTAGGGTAGAGCGAACAGAGACCCGATTAGATCATTTTACATTAAGGTTAATATAAGAATTCAGGGAAATTCTATCACATTTGTTCAATTTACGTCGCTCCTATTTCAGATAGCGTATTGGGCTACGCGGCATCTCAAAGCGCATGAAATGGAGAATAAAATGCACTATTAAACTTCTAGGCTAGGGCGAACAGAGACCCGATTAGATCCTTTTACATTCAGGTTAATAAAATAATTCAGCGAAATTCTATCACATTTGTTCAACTTTCGTTGCTCCTATTTCAGATAGCGTATTGGGCTATGCGGCATCTCAAAGCGCATGAAATGACGAGTGAAATGCACTATTATACATCTAGGGTAGGGTGAACAGAGACCCGAAGAGATCATTTTACATTAAGGTGAATATAAGAATGCAGCGTAATTCTGTCACATTTGTTCAACTTACGTCGCTCCTATTTCAGATAGCGTATTGGCTTAAGCGTCATCTCAAAGCGCATGAAATGACGAGTGAAATGCACTATTAAACTTCTAGGGTAGGGCGAACAGAGACCCGATTAGATCATTTTACATTAAGGTTAATATAAGTATTCAGCGAGATTCTATCACACTTGTTCTATTTACGTCGCTTCTATTTCAGACAGCGTACTGGGCTAGGCGGCATCTTAAAGCGGGTGGAATGGCGAGGAGAATGCACTATTAAAATTCTATGGTAGGGCAAACAGAGACTCGATTAGATCATTTTACATTAATGTTAATAAAAGAATTCAGCGAAATTCTATCACATTTGTTCAACATACGTCGCTCCTATTTCAGATAGCGTATTGGGCTAAGCGGCACCTCAAAGCGCATGAAATGGCGAGTGAAATGCACTATTAGACTTCTATGGTAGGGCGAACAGAGACCCGATTAGATCATTTTATATTTTGTTTAATATAAGATTTCAGGGAAATTCTATCACATTTGTTCAATTTACGTCGCTCCTATTTCAGATAGCGTATTGGGCTAAGCGGCATCACAAAGCGCATGAAATGGCGAACAAAATGCACTATTAAACTTCTAGGCTATGGCGAACACAGATCAGATTAGATCATTTTATATTTTGGTTAAAATAAGAATTCTGCGAAATTCTATCACATTTGTTCAATTTACGTCGCTCCTATTTCAGATAGCTTATTGGGCTGAGCGGCATCTCAAAGCGCATGAAGTGACGAGTGAAAGGCACTATTAAACTTCTAGGGTAGGGCAAGCAGAGACCCGATTAGATCATTTTATATTATGGTTAATTTAAGAATTCAGCCAAATTCTATCACATTTGTTCAATTTACGTCACTCCTATTTCAGATAGCGTATTGGGCTAAGAGGCATCCCAAAGCGCATGAAATGACGAGTGAAAGGCACTATTAAACTTCTAGGGTAGGGCGAGCAGAGAACCGATTAGATCATTTTACATTAAGGTTAACATAAGAATTCAGGGAAATTCTATCACGTTTTTCAATTTACGTCGCTCCTATTTCAAATAGCGTATTGGCCTAAGCGGCATCTCAAACCGCATGAAATGGCGAGTAAAATGCACTGTTAAACTTCTAGGGTAGGGCAATCAGAGAGCCGGTTAGATCATTTTATATTACGGTTAATATAAGAATTCAGCGTAATTCTACCACATTTGTTCAATTTACGTCGCTGATATTTCAGATAGCGTATTGGGCTAAGCGGCATCTCAAAGCGCAAGAAATGGCGAGTAAAATGCACTGTTAAACTTCTAGGGTAGGGCAAACGGCGACCCGATAAGATCATTTTATTTTATGGTTAATTTAAGAATTCAGCGAAACTCTATCATATTTGTTCAATTTACGTCGCTCCTATTTCAGATAGCGTATTGGGCTAAGCGCCATCTCAAAGCGCATGAAATGGCGAGCAAAGTGCACGATTAAACTTCTAGGGTAGGGCAAACAGAGACCCGATTAGATAATTTTATATTACGGTTAATATAATAATTGAGCGTAATTCTATCACATTTGTCAACTTACGCCGCTCCTATTTCAGATAGCGTACTGGGCTAGGCGGCATCTCAAAGCGCATGAAATAACGAGTGAAATGCACTATTAAACATCTATGATAGGGCAAACAGAGACCCGATTAGATCATTTGATATTATGGTTAATTTAAGAATTCAGCGAAATTCCATCACATTTGTTCAATGGACGTCGCTCCTATTGCAGATAGCGTATTGGGCTAAGCGGCATCTCAAAGCGCATGAAATGGCGAGTAAAATGCCCTATTAAACTTCTAGGGTAAGGCAAACACAGACCCGATCAGATGATTTTATATTACGGTTAATATAAGAATTCAGCGTAATTCTAACATATTTGTTCAATTTACGTCGCTCCTATTTCAGATGCGTATTGGGCTAAGCGGCATCTCAAAGCGCATGAAATGGCGAGTAAAATGCACTATTAAACTTCTAGGGTAAGGCAAACAGAGACCCGATTAGATCATTTTATATTACGGTTAATATAAGAATTCAGCGTAATTCTATCACATTTGTTCAACTTACGTCGCTCCTATTTCAGATAGCGTACTGGGCTAGGCGGCATCTTAAGGCGCGTGGAAGGGCGAGTAAAATGCACTACTAAACTTCTATGATAGGGAATCAGAGTCCCGATTAGATCATTTTATATTTTGGTTAATATAAGAATTCAGCGAAATTCTATCACATTTGTTCAATTTACGTTGCTCCTATTTCAGATAGCTTATTGGGCTAAGATGCATCTCAAAGCGCATGAAATGACGAGTGAAATGCACTATTAAACTTCTATGATAAGGCAAACAGAGACCCGATTAGATCATTTTATATTACGGTTAATATAAGAATTCAGCGTAATTCTATCACAAATGCTCAATTTACGTCGCTCCTATTTCAGATAGCGTATTGGGCTAAGCGGCATCTCAAAGCGCATGAAATGACGAGTGAAAGGCACTATTAAACTTCTAGGGTAGGGCGAACAGAGAACCGATTAGATCATTTTACATTAAGGTTAATATAAGAATTCAGGGAAATTCTATCACGTTTTTCAATTTACGTCGCTCCTATTTCAGATAGCGTATTGGTCTAAGCGGCATCTCAAACCGCATGAAATGGCGAGTAAAATGCACTGTTAAACTTCTAGGGTAGGGCAATCAGAGAGCCGATTAGATCATTTTATATTACGATTAATATAAGAATTCAGCGTAATTCTACCACATTTGTTCAATTTACGTCGCTGATATTTCAGATAGTGTATTCGGCTAAGCGGCATCTCAAAGCGCAAGAAATGGCGAGTAAAATGCACTGTTAAACTTCTAGGGTAGGGCAAACGGCGACCCGATAAGATCATTTTATTTTATGGTTAATTTAAGAATTCAGCGAATCTCTATCATATTTGTTCAATTTACGTCGCTCCTATTTCAGATAGCGTATTGGGCTAAGCGGCAGCTCAATGCGCATGAAATGGCGAGTAAAATGCACTATTAAACTTCTAGGATAAGGCAAACAGAGACCCGAATAGATCATTTTATATTACGGTTAATATAAGAATTCAGCGTAATTCTATCACATTTGTTCAATTTACGTCGCTGATATTTCAGATAGCGTATTGGGCTAAGCGGCATCTCAAAGCGCAAGAAATGGCGAGTAAAATGCACTGTTAAACTTCTAGGGTAGGGCAAACGGAGACCCGATAAGATCATTTTATATTATGGTTAATTTAAGAATTCAGCAAAATTCTATCACATTTGTTTAATTTACATCGCTCCTATTTCAGATATCGTATTGGGCTAAGCGGCAACTCAAAGCGCATGAAATGACGAGTGGAATGCAGTATTAAACTTCTAGGGTAGGGCGAACAGAGACCCGATTAGATCATTTTACATTAAGGTTAATATAAGAATTCAGGGAAATTTTATCACATTTGTTCAATTTACGTCGCTCCTATTTCAGATAGCGTATTGGGCTAAGCGGCATCTCAAAGCGTATGAAGTGGCGAGTAAAATGCACTGCTAAACTTGTAGGGTAGGGCAAGCAGAGACCCGATTAAATCATTTTATAATACGGTTCGGTTAATATAAGAATTCAGCGTAATTGTCTCACATTTGTTCAATTTACGTCGCTCCTATTTCAGATAGCGTACTGGGCTAGGCGGCATCTTAAGGCGCGTGGAAGGGCGAGTAAAATGCACTACTAAACTTCTATGATAGGGAATCAGAGTCCCGATTAGATCATTTTATATTTTGGTTAATATAAGAATTCAGCGAAATTCTATCACATTTGTTCAATTTACGTCGCTCCTATTTCAGACAGCTTATTGGGCTAAGATGCATCTCAAAGCGCATGAAATGACGAGTGAAATGCACTATTAAACTTCTATGATAAGGCAAACAGAGACCCGATTAGATCATTTTATATTACGGTTAATATAAGAATTCAGCGTAATTCTATCACATTTGTTCAACTTACGTCGCTCCTATTTCAGATAGCTTATTGGGCAAAGCGCAATCTCAAAGCGCATGAATGGCGAGTAAAATGCACTATTAAACTTCTAGGATAAGGCAAACAGAGACCCGATTAGATCATTTTATATTACGGTTAATATAAGAATTCAGCGTAATTCTATCACATTTGTTCAATTTACGTCGCTGATATTTCAGATAGCGTATTGGGCTAAGCGGCATCTCAAAGCGCAAGAAATGGCGAGTAAAATGCACTGTTAAACTTCTAGGGTAGGGCAAACGGAGACCCGATAAGATCATTTTATATTATGGTTAATTTAAGAATTCAGCAAAATTCTATCACATTTGTTCAATTTACATCGCTCCTATTTCAGATATCGTATTGGGCTAAGCGGCAACTCAAAGCGCATGAAATGACGAGTGAAATGCAGTATTAAACTTCTAGGGTAGGGCGAACAGAGACTCGATTAGATCATTTTACATTAAGGTTAATATAAGAATTCAGCGAAATTCTATCACATTTGTTCAATTTACGTTGCTCGTATTTCAGATAGCTTATTGGGCTAAGATGCATCTCAAAGCGCATGAAATGACGAGTGAAATGCACTATTAAACTTCTATGATAAGGCAAACAGAGACCCGATTAGATCATTTTATATTACGGTTAATATAAGAATTCAGCGTAATTCTATCACATTTGTTCAACTTACGTCGCTCCTATTTCAGATAGCGTATTGGGCTAGGCGGCATCTTAAAGCGCGTGGAACGGCGAGTAAAATGCACTACTAAACTTCTATGATAGGGCAATCAGAGTCCCGATTAGATCATTTATATTTTGGTTAATATAAGAATTCAGCGAAATTCTATCACATTTGTTCAATTTACGTTGCTCATATTTCAGATAGCTTATTGGGCTAAGAGGCACCTCAAAGCGCATGAAATGACGAGTGAAATGCACTATTAAACTTCTAGGATAAGGCAAACAGAGACCCGATTTGATCATTTTATATTACGGTTAATATAAGAATTTAGAGTAATTCTATCACATTTGTTCAATTTACGTCGCTCCTATTTCAGATAGCTTATTGGGCTAAGCGCCATCTCAAAGCGCATGAAATGGCGAGCAAAATGCACTGCTAAACTTGTAGGGTAGGGCAAACAGAGACCCGATTAGATCATTTTATATTATGGTTAATTTAAGATGTCAGCAAAATTCTGTCACATTTGTTCAATTTACGTCGCTCCAATTTCAGATAGCGTACTGGGCTAGGCGGCATCTTAAAGCGCGTGGAATGGCGAGCAAAATGCACTATCAAACTTCTATGATAGGGCAATCAGAGACCCGACTAGATCATTTTATATATTGGTTAATATAAGAATTCAGCGAAATTCTATCACAATTGTTCAATTTACGTCGCTCCTATTTCAGATAGCGTATTGGGCTAAGCAGCATCTCAAAGCGCATGAAATGACGAGTGAAAGGCACTATTAAACTTCTAGGGTAAGGCGAACAGAGAACCGATTAGATCATTTTACATTAAAGTTAATATAAGAATTCAGGGAAATTCTATCACGTTTTTCAATTTACGTCGCTACTATTTCAGATAGCGTATTGGGCTAAGCGGCATCTCAAACCGCATGAAATGGCGAGTAAAATGCACTGTTAAACTTCTAGGGTAGGGCAATCAGAGAGCCGATTAGATCATTTTATATTACGGTTAATATAAGAATTCAGCGTAATTCTATCACATTTGTTCAACTTACGTCGCTCCTATTTCAGATAGCGTACTGGGCTAGGCGGCATCTTAAAGCGCGTGGAAGGGCGAGTAAAATGCACTACTAAACTTCTATGATAGGGAATCAGAGTCCCGATTAGATCATTTTATATTTTGGTTAATATAAGAATTCAGCGAAATTCTATCACATTTGTTCAATTTACGTCGCTCCTATTTCAGATAGCTTATTGGGCTAAGATGCATCTCAAAGCGCATGAAAGGACGAGTGAAATGCACTATTAAACTTCTAGGGTAGGGCGAACAGAGAACCGATTAGATCATTTTACATTAAGGTTAATATAAGAATTCAGGGAAATTCTATCACGTTTTTCAATTTACGTCGCTCCTATTTCAGATAGCGTATTGGGCTAAGCGGCATCTCAAAACGCATGAAATGGCGAGTAAAATGCACTGTTAAACTTCTAGGGTAGGGCAATCAGAGAGCCGATTAGATCATTTTATATTACGATTAATATAAGAATTCAGCGTAATTCTACCACATTTGTTCACTTTACGTCGCTGATATTTCAGATAGTGTATTGGGCTAAGCGGCATCTCAAAGCGCAAGAAATGGCGAGTAAAATGCACTATTAAACTTCTAGGGTAGGGCGAACGGAGACCCGATTAGATCATTTTATATTACGGTTAATATAAGAATTCAGCGTAATTCTATCACATTTGTTCAATTTACGTCGCTCCTATTTCAGATAGCGTATTGGGCTAAGCGGCATCTCAAAGCGCATGAAATGACGAGTGAAAGGCACTATTAAACTTCTAGGGTAGGGCGAACAGAGAACCGATTAGATCATTTTACATTAAAGTTAATATAAGAATTTAGAGTAATTCTATCACATTTGTTCAATTTCCGTCGCTCCTATTTCAGATAATGTATTGGGCTAAGCGGCATCTCAAACCGCATGAAATGGCGAGTAAAATGCACTGTTAAACTTCTAGGGTAGGGCAATCAGAGAGCCGATTAGATCATTTTATATTACGGTTAATATAAGAATTCAGCGTAATTCTATCACATATGTTCAATTTACGTCGCTGATATTTCAGATAGCGTATTGGGCTAAGCGGCATCTCAAAGCGCAAGAAATGGCGAGTAAAATGCACTGTTAAACTTCTAGGGTAGGGCAAACGGAGACCCGATAAGATCATTTTATATTATGGTTAATTTAAGAATTCAGCGAAACTCTATCATATTTGTTCAATTTACGTCGCTCCTATTTCAGATAGCGTATTGGGCTAAGCGGCAGCTCAAAGCGCATGAAATGACGAGTGAAATGCACTATTAAACATCTATGATAGGGCAAACAGAGACACGATTAGATCATTTGATATTATGGTTAATTTAAGAATTCAGCGAAATTCTATCACATTTGTTCAATGGACGTCGCTCCTATTTCAGATAGCGTATTGGGCTAAGCGGCATCTCAAAGCCCATGAAATGGCGAGTAAAATGCACTGTTAAACTTCTAGGGTCGGGCAAACAGAGACCCGATTAGATCATTTCATATTTTGGTTAATATAAGAATTCAGAAAAATTCTGTCACATTTGTTCAATTTACGTCGCTCCTATTTCAGATAGCGTATTGGGCTAAGCGGCACCTCAAAGCGCATGAAATGGCGAGTAAAATGCACTGTTAAACTTCTAGGGAAGGGCAAACGGAGACCCGATTAGATCATTTCATATTTTGGTTTATTTAAGAATTCAGAAAAATTCTATCACATTTGTTCAATTTACGTCGCTCCTATTTCAGATAGCTTATTGGGCTAAGAGGCACCTCAAAGCGCATGCAATGACGAGTGAAATGCACTATTAAACTTCTATGATAAGGCAAACAGAGACCCGATTAGACCATTTTATATTACGGTTAATATAAGACTTCAGCGTAATTCTATCACACTTGTTCAATTTACGTCGCTGATATTTCAGATAGCGTACTGGGCTAGGCGGCATCTCAAAGCGCATGAAATGACGAGTGAAATGCACTATTAAACTTCTATGATAGGGCAAACAGAGACCCGATTAGATCATTTTATATTATGGTTAATTTAAGAATTCAGGGAAATTCTATCACATTTGTTCAATTTACGTCGCTCCTATTTCAGATAGCGTATCGGGCTAAGCGGCATCTCTAATCGCATGAAATGGCGAGTAAAATGCACTATTAAACTTCTGGGGTAAGGCAAACAGAGACCCGATTAGATCATTTTATATTTTGGTTAATATAAGAATTCAGCGAAATTCTATCACAATTGTTCTATTTACGTCGCTCCTATTTCAGATAGCGCATTGGGCTAAGCGCCCTCTCAAACCGCATGAAATGGCGAGTAAAATGCACTATTAAACTTCTAGGGTAGGGCAAACAGAGACCCGATTAGATCATTTTATATTATGGTTAATTTAAGAATTCAGCCAAATTCTATCACATTTGTTCAATTTACGTCGCTCCTATTTCAGATAGCGTATTGGGCTAAGCGGCATCTCAAAGAGCATGAAATGGCGAGTGAAATGCACTGTTAAACTTCTAGGGTAGGGCAAACAGAGACCCGATTAGATCATTTCATATTATGGTTTATTTAAGAATTCAGAAAAATTCTATCACATTTGTTCAATTTACATCGCTCCTATTTCAGATATCGTATTGGGCTAAGCGGCATCTCAAAGCGCATGAAATGACGAGTGAAAGGCACTATTAAACTTCTAGGGTAGGGCGAACAGAGAACCGATTAGATCATTTTACATTAAGGTTAATATAAGAATTCAGGGAAATTCTATCACGCTTGTTCAAGTTACATCGCTCCTATTTCAGATAGCGTATTGGGCTAAGCGGCATCTCAAAGCGCATGAAATGGCGAGTAAAATGCACTGTTAAACTTCTAGGGTAGGGCAAACAGTGACCCGATTAGATCATTTCATATTATGGTTTATTTAAGAATTCAGAAAAATTCTATCACATTTGTTCAATTTACGTCGCTCCTATTTCAGATAGCTTATTGGGCTAAGAGGCATCTCAAAGCGCATGAAATGACGAGTGACATGCACTATTAAACTTCTAGGATAAGGCAAACAGAGACCCGATTTGATCATTTTATATTACGGTTAATATAAGAATTTAGAGTAATTCTATCACATTTGTTCAATTTACGTCGCTCCTATTTCAGATAGCTTATTGGGCTAAGCGCCATCTCAAAGCGCATGAAATGGCGAGCAAAATGCACTGCTAAACTTGTAGGGTAGAGCAAACAGAGACCCGATTAGATCATTTTATATTATGGTTAATTTAAGATGTCAGCAAAATTCTGTCACATTTGTTCAATTTACGTCGCTCCAATTTCAGATAGCGTACTGGGCTAGGCGGCATCTTAAAGCGCGTGGAATGGCGAGCAAAATGCACTATCAAACTTCTATGATAGGGCAATCAGAGACCCGACTAGATCATTTTATATATTGGTTAATATAAGAATTCAGCGAAATTCTATCACAATTGTTCAATTTACGTCGCTCCTATTTCAGATAGCGTATTGGGCTAAGCAGCATCTCAAAGCGCATGAAATGACGAGTGAAAGGCACTATTAAACTTCTAGGGTAAGGCGAACAGAGAACCGATTAGATCATTTTACATTAAAGTTAATATTAGAATTCAGGGAAATTCTATCACGTTTTTCAATTTACGTCGCTACTATTTCAGATAGCGTATTGGGCTAAGCGGCATCTCAAACCGCATGAAATGGCGAGTAAAATGCACTGTTAAACTTCTAGGGTAGGGCAATCAGAGAGCCGATTAGATCATTTTATATTACGGTTAATATAAGAATTCAGCGTAATTCTATCACATTTGTTCAACTTACGTCGCTCCTATTTCAGATAGCGTACTGGGCTAGGCGGCATCTTAAAGCGCGTGGAAGGGCGAGTAAAATGCACTACTAAACTTCTATGATAGGGAATCAGAGTCCCGATTAGATCATTTTATATTTTGGTTAATATAAGAATTCAGCGAAATTCTATCACATTTGTTCAATTTACGTCGCTCCTATTTCAGATAGCTTATTGGGCTAAGATGCATCTCAAAGCGCATGAAAGGACGAGTGAAATGCACTATTAAACTTCTAGGGTAGGGCGAACAGAGAACCGTTTAGATCATTTTACATTAAGGTTAATATAAGAATTCAGGGAAATTCTATCACGTTTTTCAATTTACGTCGCTCCTATTTCAGATAGCGTATTGGGCTAAGCGGCATCTCAAAACGCATGAAATGGCGAGTAAAATGCACTGTTAAACTTCTAGGGTAGGGCAATCAGAGAGCCGATTAGATCATTTTATATTACGATTAATATAAGAATTCAGCGTAATTCTACCACATTTGTTCACTTTACGTCGCTGATATTTCAGATAGTGTATTGGGCTAAGCGGCATCTCAAAGCGCAAGAAATGGCGAGTAAAATGCACTATTAAACTTCTAGGGTAGGGCAAACGGAGACCCGATTAGATCATTTTATATTACGGTTAATATAAGAATTCAGCGTAATTCTATCACATTTGTTCAATTTACGTCGCTCCTATTTCAGATAGCGTATTGGGCTAAGCGGCATCTCAAAGCGCATGAAATGACGAGTGAAAGGCACTATTAAACTTCTAGGGTAGGGCGAACAGAGAACCGATTATATCATTTTACTTTAAATTAAAAAAATATAAGAATTTAGAGCAATTCTATCACATTTGTTCAATTTCCGTCGCTCCTATTTCAGATAGCGTATTGGGCTAAGCGGCATCTCAAACCGCATGAAATGGCGAGTAAAATGCACTGTTAAACTTCTAGGGTAGGGCAATCAGAGAGCCGATTAGATCATTTTATATTACGGTTAATATAAGAATTCAGCGTAATTCTATCACATATGTTCAATTTACGTCGCTGATATTTCAGATAGCGTATTGGGCTAAGCGGCATCTCAAAGCGCAAGAAATGGCGAGTAAAATGCACTGTTAAACTTCTAGGGTAGGGCAAACGGAGACCCGATAAGATCATTTTATATTATGGTTAATTTAAGAATTCAGCGAAACTCTATCATATTTGTTCAATTTACGTCGCTCCTATTTCAGATAGCGTATTGGGCTAAGCGGCAGCTCAATGCGCATGAAATGGCGAGTAAAATGCACTATTAAACTTCTAGGATAAGGCAAACAGAGACCCGATTAGATCATTTTATATTACGGTTCATATAAGAATTCAGCGTAATTCTATCACATTTGGTCAACTTACGTCGCTCCTATATCAGATAGCGTACTGGGCTCGGCGGCATCTTAAAGCGCAAGAAATGGCGAGTAAAATGCACTATTAAACTTCTAGGGTAGGGCGAACAGAGACCCGATTAGATCATTTTATATTACGGTTAATATAAGAATTCAGCGTAATTCTATCACATTTGTTCAACTTACGTCGCTCCTATTTCAGATAGCGTACTGGGCTAGGCGGCATCTCAAAGCGCATGAAATGACGAGTGAAATGCACTATTAAACATCTATGATAGGGCAAACAGAGACACGATTAGATCATTTGATATTATGGTTAATTTAAGAATTCAGCGAAATTCTATCACATTTGTTCAATGGACGTCGCTCCTATTTCAGATAGCGTATTGGGCTAAGCGGCATCTCAAAGCCCATGAAATGGCGAGTAAAATGCACTGTTAAACTTCTAGGGTCGGGCAAACAGAGACCCGATTAGATCATTTCATATTTTGGTTAATATAAGAATTCAGAAAAATTCTGTCACATTTGTTCAATTTACGTCGCTCCTATTTCAGATAGCGTATTGGGCTAAGCGGCACCTCAAAGCGCATGAAATGGCGAGTAAAATGCACTGTTAAACTTCTAGGGAAGGGCAAACGGAGACCCGATTAGATCATTTCATATTTTGGTTTATTTAAGAATTCAGAAAAATTCTATCACATTTGTTCAATTTACATCGCTCCTATTTCGGATAGCGTATTGGGCTAAGCGGCATCTCAAAGCGCATGAAATGACGAGTGAAAGGCACTATTAAACTTCTAGGGTAGGGCGAACAGAGAACCGATTAGATCATTTTACATTAAGGTTAATATAAGAATTCAGGGAAATTCTATCACGCTTGTTCAAGTTACATCGCTCCTATTTCAGATAGCGTATTGGGCTAAGCGGCATCTCAAAGCGCATGAAATGGCGAGTAAAATGCACTGTTAAACTTCTAGGGTAGGGCAAACAGTGACCCGATTAGATCATTTCATATTATGGTTTATTTAAGAATTCAGAAAAATTCTATCACATTTGTTCAATTTACGTCGCTCCTATTTCAGATAGCTTATTGGGCTAAGAGGCATCTCAAAGCGCATGAAATGACGAGTGAAATGCACTATTAAACTTCTAGGATAAGGCAAACAGAGACCCGATTAGATCATTTTATATTACGGTTAATATAAGAATTCAGCGTAATTCTATCACATTTGTTCAACTTACGTCGCTCCTATTTCAGATAGCGTACTGGGCTAGGCGGCATCTTAAAGCGCGTGGAAGGGCGAGTAAAATGCACTACTAAACTTATAGGGTAGGGCAAACAGAGACCCGATTAGATCATATTATATTATGGTTAATTTTAGAATTCAGCAAAATTCTATCACATTTGTTCAATTTACATCGCTCCTATTTCAGATAGCTTATTGGGCTAAGCGGCATCTCAAAGCGCATGAAATGGCGAGTGAAATGCACTATTAAACTTCTAGGGTAGGGCGAACAAAGACCCGATTACATCATTTTACATTAAGGTGTATATAAGAATTCAGGGAAATTCTATCACATTTGTTCAATTTACGTCGCTCCTATTTCAGATAGCGTATTGGGCTAAGCGCCATCTCAAAGCGCATGAAATGGCGAGCACAGTGCACTATTAAACTTCTGGGGTAGGGCAAACAGAGACCCGATTAGATAATTTTATGTTACGGTTAATATAAGAATTCAGCGTAATTCTATCACATTTGTTCAACTTACGTCGCTCCTATTTCAGATAGCGTACTGGGCTAGGCGGCATCTCAAAGCGCATGAAATGACGAGTGAAATGCACTATTAAACATCTATGATAGGGCAAACAGAGACCCGGTTAGATCATTTGATATTATGGTTAATTTAAGAATTCAGCGAAATTCTATCACATTTGTTCAATGGACGTCGCTCCTATTTCAGATAGCGTATTGGGCTAAGCGGCATCTCAAAGCCCATGAAATGGCGAGTAAAATGCACTGTTAAACTTCTAGGGTCGGGCAAACAGAGACCCGATTAGATCATTCCATATTATGGTTTATTTAAGAATTCAGAAAAATTCTATCACATTTGTTCAATTTACGTCGCTCCTATTTCAGATAGCTTATTGGGCTAAGAGGCACCTCAAAGCGCATGAAATGACGAGTGAAATGCACTATTAAACTTCTATGATAAGGCAAACAGAGACCCGATTAGACCATTTTATATTACGGTTAATATAAGACTTCAGCGTAATTCTATCACATTTGTTCAATTTACGTCGCTCCTATTTCAGATAGCGTATTGGGCTAAGCGGCATCTCTAATCGCATGAAATGGCGAGTAAAATGCACTATTAAACTTCTGGGGTAAGGCAAACAGAGACCCGATTAGATCATTTTATATTATGGTTAATTTAAGAATTCAGCCAAATTCTATCACATTTGTTCAATTTACGTCGCTCCTATTTCAGATAGCGCATTGGGCTAAGCGCCATCTCAAAGCGCATGAAATGACGAGTGAAATGCACTATTAAACATCTATGATAGGGCAAACAGAGACCCCATTAGATCATTTGATATTATGGTTAATTTAAGAATTCAGCGAAATTCTATCACATTTGTTCAATGGACGTCGCTCCTATTTCAGATAGCGTATTGGGCTAAGCGGCATCTCAAAGCCCATGAAATGGCGAGTAAAATGCACTGTTAAACTTCTAGGGTCGGGCAAACAGAGACCCGATTAGATCATTTCATATTTTGGTTAATATAAGAATTCAGAAAAATTCTATCACATTTGTTCAATTTACGTCGCTCCTATTTCAGATAGCGTATTGGGCTAAGCGGCATCTCAAAGCGCATGAAATGGCGAGTAAAATGCACTGTTAAACTTCTAGGGTCGGGCAAACAGAGACCCGATTAGATCATTTCATATTATGGTTTATTTAAGAATTCAGAAAAATTCTATCACATTTGTTCAATTTACGTCGCTCCTATTTCAGATAGCTTATTGGGCTAAGAGGCACCTCAAAGCGCATGAAATGACGAGTGAAATGCACTATTAAACTTCTATGATAAGGCAAACAGAGACCCGATTGGACCATTTTATATTACGGTTAATATAAGACTTCAGCGTAATTCTATCACATTTGTTCAATTTACGTCGCTCCTATTTCAGATAGCGTATTGGGCTAAGCGGCATCTCTAATCGCATGAAATGGCGAGTAAAATGCACTATTAAACTTCTGGGGTAAGGCAAACAGAGACCCGATTAGATCATTTTATATTATGGTTAATTTAAGAATTCAGCCAAATTCTATCACATTTGTTCAATTTACGTCGCTCCTATTTCAGATAGCGCATTGGGCTAAGCGCCATCTCAAAGCGCATGAAATGGCGAGTAAAATGCACTATTAAACTTCTAGGGTATGGCAAACAGAGACCCGATTAGATCATTTTATATTATGGTTAATTTAAGAATTCAGCCAAATTCTATCACATTTGTTCAATTTACGTCGCTCCTATTTCAGATAGCGTATTGGGCTAAGCGGCATCTCAAAGCCCATGAAATGGCGAGTAAAATGCACTGTTAAACTTCTAGGGTCGGGCAAACAGAGACCTGATTAGATCATTTCATATTTTGGTTAATATAAGAATTCAGAAAAATTCTATCACATTTGTTCAATTTACGTCGCTCCTATTGCAGATAGCGTATTGGGCTAAGCGGCATCTCAAAGCGCATGAAATGGCGAGTAAAATGCACTGTTAAACTTCTAGGGAAGGGCAAACGGAGACCCGATTAGATCATTTCATATTTTGGTTTATTTGAGAATTCAGAAAAATTCTATCACATTTGTTCAATTTACGTCGCTCCTATTTCAGATAGCGTATTGGGCTAAGCGGCATCTCAAAGCGCATGAAATGGCGAGTAAAATGCACTGTTAAACTTCTAGGGTCGGGCAAACAGAGACCCGATTAGATCATATTATATT
Organism: Macropis europaea; assembly: GCA_916610135.2. Lineage (NCBI taxonomy): Eukaryota > Metazoa > Arthropoda > Insecta > Hymenoptera > Melittidae > Macropis > Macropis europaea. The sequence goes on along the minus strand of CAKAJE020001530.1, from coordinate 42,687 downwards.
ATGGTTAATTTAAGAATTCAGCAAAATTCTATCACATTTGTTCAATTTACATCGCTCCTATTTCAGATAGCTTATTGGGCTAAGCGGCATCTCAAAGCGCATGAAATGGCGATTGAAATGCACTATTAAACTTCTAGGGTAGGGCAAACAGAGACCCGATTAGATAATTTTATATTACGGTTAATATAAGAATTCAGCGTAATTCTATCACATTTGTTCAACTTACGTCGCTCCTATTTCAGATAGCGTACTGGGCTAGGCGGCATCTCAAAGCGCATGAAATGACGAGTGAAATGCACTATTAAACATCTATGATAGGGCAAACAGAGACACGATTAGATCATTTGATATTATGGTTAATTTAAGAATTCAGCGAAATTCTATCACATTTGTTCAATGGAGGTCGCTCCTATTTCAGATAGCGTATTGGGCTAAGCGGCATCTCAAAGCCCATGAAATGGCGAGTAAAATGCACTGTTAAACTTCTAGGGTCGGGCAAACAGAGACCCGATTAGATCATTTCATATTTTGGTTAATATAAGAATTCAGAAAAATTCTGTCACATTTGTTCAATTTACGTCGCTCCTATTTCAGATAGCGTATTGGGCTAAGCGGCATCTCAAAGCGCATGAAATGGCGAGTAAAATGCACTGTTAAACTTCTAGGGAAGGGCGAACGGAGACCCGATTAGATCATTTCATATTTTGGTTTATTTAAGAATTTAGAGTAATTCTATCACATTTGTTCAATTTACGTCGCTCCAATTTCAGATAGCGTACTGGGCTAGGCGGCATCTCAAAGCGCATGAAATGACGAGTGAAATGCACTATTAAACTTCTATGATAGGGCAAACAGAGACCCGATCAGATCATTTTATATTATGGTTAATTTAAGAATTCAGCGAAATTCTATCACATTTGTTCAATTTACGTCGCTCCTATTTCAGATAGCGTATCGGGCTAAGCGGCATCTCTAATCGCATGAAATGGCGAGTAAAATGCACTATTAAACTTCTGGGGTAAGGCAAACAGAGACCCGATTAGATCATTTTATATTTTGGTTAATATAAGAATTCAGCGAAATTCTATCACAATTGTTCTATTTACGTCGCTCCTATTTCAGATAGCGCATTGGGCTAAGCGCCATCTCAAACCGCATGAAATGGCGAGTAAAATGCACTATTAAACTTCTAGGGTAGGGCAAACAGAGACCCGATTAGATCATTTTATATTATGGTTAATTTAAGAATTCAGCCAAATTCTATCACATTTGTTCAATTTACGTCGCTCCTATTTGAGATAGCGTATTGGGCTAAGCGGCACCTCAAAGAGCATGAAATGGCGAGTGACATGCACTGTTAAACTTCTAGGGTAGGGCAAACAGCGACCCGATCAGATCATTTCATATTATGGTTTATTTAAGAATTCAGAAAAATTCTATCACATTTGTTCAATTTACGTCGCTCCTATTTCAGATAGCGTATTGGGCTAAGCGGCATCTCAAAGCGCATGAAATGACGAGTGAAAGGCACTATTAAACTTCTAGGATAAGGCAAACAGAGACCCGATTTGATCATTTTATATTACGGTTAATATAAGAATTTAGAGTAATTCTATCACATTTGTTCAATTTACGTCGCTCCAATTTCAGATAGCGTACTGGGCTAGGCGGCATCTTAAAGCGCGTGGAATGGCGAGCAAAATGCACTATTAAACTTCTATGATAGGGCAATCAGAGACCCGACTAGATCATTTTATATATTGGTTAATATAAGAATTCAGCGAAATCCTATCACATTTGTTCAATTTACGTTGCTCGTATTTCAGATAGCGTATTGGGCTAAGCGGCACCTCAAAGCGCATGAAATGACGAGTGAAATGCACTATTAAACTTCTAGGGTTGGGCGAACAAAGACCCGATTAGATCATTTTACATTAAGATTATTATAAGAATTCAGCGAAATTCTATCACATTTGTTCAATTTACGTCGCTCCTATTTCAGATAGCGTATTGGGCTAAGCGCCATCTCAAAGCGCATGAAATGGCGAGCAATGTGCACTATTAAACTTCTAGGATAAGGCAAACAGAGACCCGATTAGATAATTTTATATTACGGTTAATATAAGAATTCAGGGTAATTCTATCACGTTTGTTCAATGTACGACGCTCCTATTTCAGATAGCGTATTGGGCTAAGCGGCATCTCAAAGCGCATGAAATGGCGAGTAAAATGCACTGTTAAACTTCTAGGGTAGGGCAAACAGAGACCCGATTAGATCATTTCATATTATGGTTTATTTAAGAATTCAGAAAAATTCTATCACATTTGTTCAATTTACGTCGCTCCTATTTCAGATAGCTTATTGGGCTAAGCGGCATCTCAATGCGCATGAAATGGCGGATAAAATGCACTGCTAAACTTGTAGGGTAGGGCAAACAGAGACCCGATTAGATCATTTTATATTATGGTTAATTTAAGATGTCAGCAAAATTCTGTCACATTTGTTCAATTTACGTCGCTCCAATTTCAGATAGCCAACTGGGCTGGGCAGCATCTTAAAGCGCGTGGAATGGCGAGCAAAATGCACTCTTAAACTTCTATGATAGGGCAATCAGAGACCCGACTAGATCATTTTATATTTTGGTTAATATAAGAATTCAGGGAAATTCTATCACAATTGTTCAATTTACGTCGCTCCTATTTCAGATAGCGTATTGTGCTATGCGGCATCTCAAAGCGCATGAAATGACGAGTGAAAGGCACTATTAAACTTCTAGGGTAGCGCGAACAGAGAACCGATTAGATCATTTTACATTAAGGTTAATATAAGAATTCAGGGAAATTCTATCACGTTTTTCAATTTACGTCGCTCTTATTTCAGATAGCGTATTGGGCTAAGCGGCATCTCAAACCGCATGAAATGGCGTGTAAAATGCACTGTTAAACTTCTAGGGTAGGGCAATCAGAGAGCCGATTAGATCATTTTATATTACGATTAATATAAGAATTCAGCGTAATTCTACCACATTTGTTCAATTTACGTCGCTGATATTTCAGATAGTGTATTGGGCTAAGCGGCATCTCAAAGCGCAAGAAATGGCGAGTAAAATGCACTGTTAAACTTCTAGGGTAGGGCAAACGGCGACCCGATAAGATCATTTTATTTTATGGTTAATTTAAGAATTCAGCGAAACTCTATCATATTTGTTCAATTTACGTCGCTCCTATTTCAGATAGCGTATTGGGCTAAGCGGCAGCTCAATGCGCATGAAATGGCGAGTAAAATGAACTATTTAACTTCTAGGATAAGGCAAACAGAGACCCGATTAGATCATTTTATATTACGGTTAATATAAGAATTCAGCGTAATTCTATCACATTTGTTCAACTTACGTCGCTCCTATTTCAGATAGCGTACTGGGCTAGGCGGCATCTTAAAGCGCGTGGAAGGGCGAGTAAAATGCACTACTAAACTTATAGGGTAGGGCAAACAGAGACCCGATTAGATCATATTATATTATGGTTAATTTAAGAATTCAGCAAAATTCTATCACATTTGTTCAATTTACATCGCTCCTATTTCAGATAGCTTATTGGGCTAAGCGGCATCTCAAAGCGCATGAAATGGCGAGTGAAATGCACTATTAAACTTCTAGGGTAGGGCGAACAAAGACCCGATTAGATCATTTTACATTAAGGTGTATATAAGAATTCAGGGAAATTCTATCACATTTGTTCAATTTACGTCGCTCCTATTTCAGATAGCGTATTGGGCTAAGCGCCATCTCAAAGCGCATGAAATGGCGAGCACAGTGCACTATTAAGCTTCTGGGGTAGGGCAAACAGAGACCCGATTAGATAATTTTATACTACGGTTAATATAATAATTGAGCGTAATTCTATCACATTTGTTCAACTTACGTCGCTTCTATTTCAAATAGCGTACTGGGCTAGGCGGCATCTCAAAGCGCATGAAATGACGAGTGAAATGCACTATTAAACATCTATGATAGGGCAAACAGAGACCCGATTAGATCATTTGATATTATGGTTAATTTAAGAATTCAGCGAAATTCCATCACATTTGTTCAATGGACGTCGCTCCTATTGCAGATAGCGTATTGGGCTAAGCGGCATCTAAAAGCGCATGAGATGGCGAGTAAAATGCACTATTAAACTTCTAGGGTAAGGCAAACAGAGACCCGATTAGATCATTTTATATTACGGTTAATATAAGAATTCAGCGTAATTCTATCACATTTGTTCAATTTACGTCGCTCCTATTTCAGATAGCTTATTGGGCTAAGCGCCATCTCAAAGCGCATGAAATGGCGAGCAAAATGCACTGCTAAACTTGTAGGGTAGGGCAAACAGAGACCCGATTAGATCATTTTATATTATGGTTAATTTAAGATGTCAGCAAAATTCTGTCACATTTGTTCAATTTACGTCGCTCCAATTTCAGATAGCGTACTGGGCTTGGCGGCATCTTAAAGCGCATGGAATGGCGAGTAAAATGCACTATTAAACTTCTATGATAGGGCAATCAGAGACCCGATTAGATCATTTTATATTTTGGTTAATATAAGAATTCAGCGAAATTCTATCACATTTGTTCAATTTACGTCGCTCCTATTTCAGATAGCGAATTGGGCTAAGCGGCATCTCAAAGCGCATGAAATGACGAATAAAATGCACTATTAAACTTCTAGGGTAGGGCAAACAGAGACCTGATTAGATCATTTTATATTTTGGTTAATATAAGAATTCAGCGAAATTCTATCACATTTGTTCAATATACGTCGCTCCTATTTCAGATAGCGTACTGGGCTAGGCGGCATCTTAAAGCGCATGGAATGGCGAGTAAAATGAACTATTAAACTTCTATGATAGGGCAATCAGAGACCCGATTAGATCATTTATATTTTGGTTAATATAAGAATGCAACGAAATTCTATCACATTTGTTCAATTTACGTCGCTCCTATTCCAGATAGCGTATTGTGCTAAGCGGCATCTCAAAGCGCATGAAATGACGAGTAAAATGCACTGTTAAACTTGTTGGGCAGGGCAAACAGAGACCCGATAAGATCATTTTATATTATGGTTAATTTAAGAATTCAGCGAAATTCTATCACATTTGTTCAATTTACGTCGCTCCTATTTCAGATAGCGTATTGGGATAAGCGGCATCTGAAAGCGCATGAAATGGCGAGTAAAATGCACTATTAAACTTCTAGGCTAGGGCAAACAAAGATCCGATTAAATCATTTTATGTTATGGTTAATTTACGAATTCAGCGAAATTCTATCACATTTATTCAATTTACGTCGCTCCTATTTCAGATAGCGTATTGGCCTAAGCGGCATCGCAAAGCGCATGAAATGGCGAGTATAATGCACTATTAAACTTCTAGGATAAGGCAAACAGAGACCCGATTAGATCATTTTATATTACGGTTAGTATAAGAATTCAGCGTAATTCTATCAAATTTGTTCAACTTACTTCGCTCATATTTCAGATAGCGTACTGGGCTAGGCGGCATCTCAAATCGCGTGGAATGGCGAGTAAAATGCTCTATTAAAATTCTATGATAGGGCAATCAGAGACCCGATTAGATCATTTTATATTTTGGTTAATATAAGATTTCAGGGAAATTGTATCACATTTGCTCAATTTACGTCGCTCCTATTTCAGAAAGCGTATTGGGCTAAGCGGCATCTCAAAACGCATGAAATGGCGAACAAAGTGCACTATTAAACTTCTAGGCTAGGGCGAACAGAGACCAGATTAGATCATTTTATATTTTGGTTAATATAAGAATTCTGCGAAATTCTATCACATTTGTTCAATTTACGTCGCTCCTATTTCAGACAGCTTATTGGGCTAAGCGGCATCTCAAAACGCATGAAATGGCGAATAAAATTCACTATTAAACTTCTAGGGTAGGGCAAACAGAGACCCGATTAGATCATTTTATATTATGGTTAATTTAAGAATTCTGCAAAATTCTATCACATTTGTTCAACATACGTCGCTCCTATTTCAGATATCGTACTGGGCTAGGCGGCATCTTAAAGCGCGTGGAATGGCGAGTAAAATGCACTACTAAACTTCTATGATAGGGCAATCAGAGACCCGATTAGATCATTTTATATTTTGTTCAATATAAGATTTCAGGGAAATTGTATCACATTTGTTCAATTTACGTCGCTCCTTTTTCAGATAGCGTATTCGGCTAAGCGGAATCTCAAAGCGCATGAAGAGGCGAATAAAATGCACTATTAAACTTGTAGGCTAGGGCGAACAGAGACCCGATCAGATCATTTTACATTATGGTTAATAAAAAAATTCAGCGAAATTCTATCACATTTGTTCAACTTCTGTTGCTCCTATTTCAGATAGCGTACTGGGCTAGGCGGCATCTCAAAGAGCATGAAATGGCGACTCAAATGCACTATTAAACTTCTAGGCTAGGGCGAACAGAGACCCGATTAGATCATTTTACATTTAGGTTAATAAAAGAATTCAGCGAAATTCCATCACATTTGTTCAATTTACGTCGCTCCTATTTCAGATAGCATATTGCGCTAAGCGGCATCTCAAAGCGCATGAAATGACGAGTGAAATGCACTATTGAAATTCTATGATAGGGCACTCAGGGACCCGATTAGATCATTTTATATTATGGTTAATTTAAGAATTCAGCAAAATTCTATCACATTTGTTCAATTTACGTCGCTCCTATTTCAGATAGCGTACTGGGCTTGGCGGCATCTTAAAGCGCATGAAATGACGAGTGAAATGCACTATTAAACTTCTATGATAGGGCAATCAGAGACCCGATTAGATCTTTTTATATTTTGTTTAATATAAGATTTCAGGGAAATTTTATCACATTTGTTCAATTTACGTCGTTCCTATTTCAGATAGCGTACTGGGCTAGGCGGCATCTTAAAGCGCGTGGAATGTCAAGTAAACTGCACTATTAAATTTCTATGATAGGGCAATCAGAGACCCGATTAGATCATTTTATATTTTGGTTAACATAAGAATTCAGCGAAATTCTATCACATTTGTTCAATTTACGTCGCTCCTATTACAGATAGCTTATTGGGCTTAGCGGCATCACAAAGCGCATGAAATGACGAGTGAAATGCACTATTAAACTTCGATGATAGGGCAATCAGAGACCCGATTAGATCATTTTATATTTTGTTTAATATAAGATTTCAGGGAAATTTTATCACATTTGTTCAATTTACGTCGCTCCTATTTCAGATAGCGAACTCGGCTAAGCGGCATCTCAAAGCGCATGAAATGACGAATAAAATGCACTATTAAACTTCTAGGCTATGGCGATCAGAGCCCCGATCAGATCATTTTACATTATGGTTAATAAAAGAATTCAGCGAAGTTCTATCACATTTGTTCAACTTACGTCGCTGCTATTTCAGATAGCGTACTGGGCTAGGCGGCATCTTAAAGCGCGTGGAATGGCAAGTAAAATGCACTATTAAACTTCTATGATAGGGCAATCAGAGACCCGATTAGATCATTTTATATTTTGGTTAATATAAGAATTCAGCGAAATTCTATCACATTTGTTCAATTTACGTCGCTCCTATTTCAGATAGCGAACTTGGCTAAGCGGCATCTCAAAGCGCATGAAGTGACGAATAAAATGCACTATTAAACTTGTAGGCTAGGGCGAACAGAGACCCGATCAGATCATTTTACATTATGGTTAATAAAAGAATTCAGCGAAATTCTATCACATTTGTTCAACTTCTGTCGCTCCTATTTCAGATAGCGTATTGGGCTAAGCGGCATCTCAAAGCGCATGAAATGGCGAGTAAAATGCACTATTAAACTTCTAGGGTAGGTGAAACAGAGTCCCGATGAGATCATTTTATATTATGGTTAATTTAAGAATTCAGCGAAATTCTATCACATTTGTTCAATTTACGTCGCTCCTATTTCAGATAGCATACTGGGCTAGGCGGCATCTTAAAGCGCGTGGAGTGGCGAGTAAAACGCGCTATTAAACTTCTAGGATAAGGCAAACAGTGACCCGATTAGATCATTTTATATTACGCTTAATATGAGAATGCAGCGTAATTCTATCACATTTGTTCAACTTACGTCGCTCCTATTTCAGATAGCGTACTGGGATAGGCGGCATCTCAAAGCGCATGAAATGGCGAGTGAAATGCACTATTAGACTTCTATGGTAGGGCGAACAGAGACCCGATTAGATCATTTTACATTAAGGTTGATATAAGAATTCACGGAAATTCTATCACATTTGTTCAATTTACGTCGCTCCTGTTTCAGATAGCGTACTGGGCTAGGCGGCATCTAAAAGCGCATGAAATGGCGAGTATAATGCACTATTAAACTTCTAGGATAACGCAAACGGAGACCCGATTAGATCATTTTATATTATGGTTAATTTAAGAATTCAGCGAAATTCTATCACATTTGTTCAACTTACGTCGCTCCTATTTCAGATAGCGTACTGGGATAGGCGGCATCTCAAAGCGCATGAAATGGCGAGTGAAATGCACTATTAGACTTCTATGGTAGGGCGAACAGAGGCCCGTTTAGATCATTTTACATTAAGGTTAATATAAGTATTCACGGAAATTCTATCACATTTGTTCAATTTACGTCGCTCCTATTTCAGATAGCGTACTGGGCTAGGCGGCATCTCAAAGCGCATGAAATGGCGACTAAAATGCACTATTAAACTTCTAGGGTAGGACAAACAGAGACCCGATTAGATCATTTCATATTATGGTTAATTTAAGAATTCAGCGAAATTCTATCACATTTGTTCAATTTACGTCGCTCCTATTTCAGATAGCGTATTGGGCTAAGCGGCATCTCAAAGCGCATGAAATGGCGAGTAAAATGCAAATCTAAACTTCTTGGATAAGGCAAACAGAGACCCGATTAGATCATTTTATATTACGGTTAATATAAGAATTCAGCGTAATTCTATCACATTTGGTCCACTTACGTCGCTCCTATTTTAGATAGCGTATTGGGCTAAGCGGCATCTCAAAGCGCATGAAATGGCGAGTGAAATGCACCATTAGACTTCTATGGTAGGGCGAACAGAGACCCGATTAGATCATTTTACATTAAGGTTAATATAAGGATTCACAGAAATTCTATCACATTTGTTCAAGTTACGTCGCTCCTATTTCAGATAGCGTACTGGGCTAGGCGGCATCTCAAAGCGCATGAAATGGCAAGTAAAATGCACCATTAAACTTCTAGGATAAGCCAAACAGAGACCCGATTAGATCATTTTATATTACGGTTAATATAAGAATTCAGCGTAATTCTATCACATTTGTTCAATTTACGTCGCTCGTATTTCATATAGCGTATTGGGCTAAGCGGCATCTCAAAGCGCATGAAATGGCGAGTAAAATGCAATACTAAACTTCTAGGATAAGGCAAACAGAGATCCGATTAGATCATTTTATATTACGGTTAATATAAGAGTTCAGCGTAATTCTATCACATTTGTTCCACTTACGTCGCTCCTATTTTAGATAGCGTACTGGGCTAGGCGACAGCTTAAAGCGCGTGGAATGGCGAGTAAAATGCACTACTAAACTTCTATGATAGGGCAATCAGAGACCCGATTAGATCATTTTATATTTTGGTTAATATAAGAATTCAGGGAAATTCTATCACAATTGTTCAATTTACGTCGCTCCTATTTCAGATAGCGTATTGGTCTATGCGGCATCTCAAAGCGCATGAAATGACGAGTGAAAGGCACTATTAAACTTCTAGGGTAGCGCCAACAGAGAACCGATTAGATCATTTTACATTAAGGTTAATATAAGAATTCAGCGTAATTCTACCACATTTGTTCAATTTACGTCGCTGATATTTCAGATAGTGTATTGGGCTAAGCGGCATCTCAAAGCGCAAGAAATGGCGAGTAAAATGCACTGTTAAACTTCTAGGGTAGGGCAAACGGCGACCCGATAAGATCATTTTATTTTATGGTTAATTTAAGAATTCAGCGAAACTCTATCATATTTGTTCAATTTACGTCGCTCCTATTTCAGATAGCGTATTGGGCTAAGCGGCAGCTCAATGCGCATGAAATGGCGAGTAAAATGCACTATTTAACTTCTAGGATAAGGCAAACAGAGACCCGATTAGATCATTTTATATTACGGTTAATATAAGAATTCAGCGTAATTCTATCACATTTGTTCAACTTACGTCGCTCCTATATCAGATAGCGTACTGGGCTCGGCGGCATCTTAAAGCGCAAGAAATGGCGAGTAAAATGCACTATTAAACTTCTAGGGTAGGGCGAACAGAGACCCGATTAGATCATTTTATATTACGGTTAATATAAGAATTCAGCGTAATTCTATCACATTTGTTCAACTTACGTCGCTCCTATTTCAGATAGCGTACTGGGCTAGGCGGCATCTTAAAGCGCGTGGAAGGGCGAGTAAAATGCACTACTAAACTTATAGGGTAGGGCAAACAGAGACCCGATTAGATCATATTATATTATGGTTAATTTAAGAATTCAGCAAAATTCTATCACATTTGTTCAATTTACATCGCTCCTATTTCAGATAGCTTATTGGGCTTAGCGGCATCTCAAAGCGCATGAAATGGCGAGTGAAATGCACTATTAAACTTCTAGGGTAGGGCGAACAAAGACCCGATTAGATCATTTTACATTAAGGTGTATATAAGAATTCAGGGAAATTCTATCACATTTGTTCAATTTACGTCGCTCCTATTTCAGATAGCGTATTGGGCTAAGCGCCATCTCAAAGCGCATGAAATGGCGAGCACAGTGCACTATTAAACTTCTGGGGTAGGGCAAACAGAGACCCGATTAGATAATTTTATATTACGGTTAATATAAGAATTCAGCGTAATTCTATCACATTTGTTCAACTTACGTCGCTCCTATTTCAGATAGCGTACTGGACTAGGCGGCATCTCAAAGCGCATGAAATGACGAGTGAAATGAACTATTAAACATCTATGATAGGGCAAACAGAGACCCGATTAGATCATTTGATATTATGGTTAATTTAAGAATTCAGCGAAATTCTATCACATTTGTTCAATGGACGTCGCTCCTATTTCAGATAGCGTATTGGGCTAAGCGGCATCTCAAAGCCCATGAAATGACGAGTGAAATGCACTATTAAACTTCTATGATAAGGCAAACAGAGACCCGATTAGACCATTTTATATTACGGTTAATATAAGACTTCAGCGTAATTCTATCACATTTGTTCAATTTACGTCGCTCCTATTTCAGATAGCGTATTGGGCTAAGCGGCATCTCTAATCGCATGAAATGGCGAGTAAAATGCACTATTAAACTTCTGGGGTAAGGCAAACAGAGACCCGATTAGATCATTTTATATTATGGTTAATTTAAGAATTCAGCCAAATTCTATCACATTTGTTCAATTTACGTCGCTCCTATTTCAGATAGCGCATTGGGCTAAGCGCCATCTCAAAGCCCATGAAATGGCGAGTAAAATGCACTGTTAAACTTCTAGGGTCGGGCAAACAGAGACCTGATTAGATCATTTCATATTTTGGTTAATATAAGAATTCAGAAAAATTCTATCACATTTGTTCAATTTACGTCGCTCCTATTTCAGATAGCGTATTGGGCTAAGCGGCATCTCAAAGCGCATGAAATGGCGAGTAAAATGCACTGTTAAACTTCTAGGGAAGGGCAAACGGAGACCCGATTAGATCATTTCATATTTTGGTTTATTTGAGAATTCAGAAAAATTCTATCACATTTGTTCAATTTACGTCGCTCCTATTTCAGATAGCTTATTGGGCTAAGAGGCACCTCAAAGCGCATGAAATGACGAGTGAAATGCACTATTAAACTTCTATGATAAGGCAAACAGAGACCCGATTAGACCATTTTATATTACGGTTAATATAAGACTTCAGCGTAATTCTATCACATTTGTTCAATTTACGTCGCTGATATTTCAGATAGCGTACTGGGCTAGGCGGCATCTCAAAGCGCATGAAATGACGAGTGAAATGCACTATTAAACTTCTATGATAGGGCAAACAGAGACCCGATTAGATCATTTCATATTATGGTTTATTTAAGAATTCAGAAAAATTCTATCACATTTGTTCAATTTACGTCGCTCCTATTTCAGATAGCGTATTGGGCTAAGCGGCATCTCAAAGCGCATGAAATGACGAGTGAAAGGCACTATTAAACTTCTAGGGTAGGGCGAACAGAGAACCGATTAGATCATTTTACATTAAGGTTAATATAAGAATTCAGGGAAATTCTATCACGCTTGTTCAAGTTACATCGCTCCTATTTCAGATAGCGTATTGGGCTAAGCGGCATCTCAAAGCGCATGAAATGGCGAGTAAAATGCACTGTTAAACTTCTAGGGTAGGGCAAACAGTGACCCGATTAGATCATTTCATATTATGATTTATTTAAGAATTCAGAAAAATTCTATCACATTTGTTCAATTTACGTCGCTCCTATTTCAGATAGCTTATTGGGCTAAGAGGCACCGCAAAGCGCATGAAATGACGAGTGCAATGCACTATTAAACTTCTATGATAAGGCAAACAGAGACCCGATTAGACCATTTTATATTACGGTTAATATAAGACTTCAGCGTAATTCTATCACATTTGTTCAATTTACGTCGCTCCTATTTCAGATAGCGTATTGGGCTAAGCGGCATCTCCAATCGCATGAAATGGCGAGTAAAATGCACTATTAAACTTCTGGGGTAAGGCAAACAGAGACCCGATTAGATCATTTTATATTATGGTTAATTTAAGAATTCAGCCAAATTCTATCACATTTGTTCAATTTACGTCGCTCCTATTTCAGATAGCGCATTGGGCTAAGCGCCATCTCAAAGCGCATGAAATGATGAGTAAAATGCACTGCTAAACTTGTAGGGTAGGGCAAACAGAGACCCGATTAGATCATTTTATATTACGGTTAATATAAGAATTCAGCGTAATTCTATCACATTTGTTCAACTAACGTCGCTCCTACTTCAGATAGCGTACTGGGCGCGGCGGCATCTTAAAGCGCAAGAAATGGCGAGTAAAATGCACTGTTAAACTTCTAGGGTAGGGCAAACAGAGACCCGATTAGATCATTTTATATTATGGTTAATTTAAGAATTCAGCCAAATTCTATCACATTTGTTCAATTTACGTCGCTCCTATTTCAGATAGCGTATTGGGCTAAGCGGCATCTCAATGCGCATGAAATGCGAGTAAAATGCACTATTAAACTTCTAGGATAAGGCAAACAGGGACCCGATTAGATCATTTTATATTACGGTTAATATAAGAATTCAGCGTAATTCTATCACATTTGTTCAACTTACGTCGCTCCTATTTCAGATAGCGTACTGGGCTAAGTGGCATCTTAAAGCGCGTGGAATGGCGAGTAAAATGCACTACTAAACTGCTATGATAGGGCAATCAGAGTCCCGTTTAGATCATTTTATATTTTGTTTAATATAAGGTTTCAGGGAAATTCTATCACATTTGTTCAATTTACGTCGCTCCTATTTCATATAGCGTATTGGGCTAAGCGCCATTTCAAAGCGCATGAAATGGCGAGTAAAATGCACTATTACACTTCTAGGGTAGGGCAAACAGAGACCCGATTAGATCATTTTATATTATGGTTAATTTAAGAATTCAGCCAAATTCTATCACATTTGTTCAATTTACGTCGCTCCTATTTCAGATAGCGTACTGGGCTAGGCGGAATCTTAAAGCGCGTGGAAGGGTGAGTAAAATGCACTACTAAACTTATAGGGTAGGGCAAACAGAGACCCGATTAGATCATATTATATTATGGTTAATTTAAGAATTCAGCAAAATTCTATCACATTTGTTCAATTTACATCGCTCCTATTCCAGATATCGTATTGGGATAAGCGGCAACTCAAAGCGCATGAAATGACGAGTAAAATGCAGTATTAAACTTCTAGGGTAGGGCGACCAGAGACCCGATTAGATCATTTTACATTAAGGTTAATATAAGAATTCAGCGAAATTCTATCACATTTGTTCAATTTACGTCGCTCCTATTTCAGACAGCTTATTGGGCTAAGCGGCATCTCAAAGCGCATGAAATGGCGAGTGAAATGCACTATTAAACTTCTAGGGTAGGGCGAACAAAGACCCGATTAGATCATTTTACATTAAGGTGTATATAAGAATTCAGGGAAATTCTATCACATTTGTTCAATTTACGTCGCTCCTATTTCAGATAGCGTATTGGGCTAACCGCCATCTCAAAGCGCATGAAATGGCGAGCAAAGTGCACTATTAAACTTCTAGGGTAGGGCAAACAGAGACCCGATTAGATAATTTTATACTACGGTTAATATAATAATTGAGCGTAATTCTATCACATTTGTTCAACTTACGTCGCTTCTATTTCAAATAGCGTACTGGGCTAGGCGGCATCTCAAAGCGCATGAAATGACGAGTGAAATGCACTATTAAACATCTATGATAGGGCAAACAGAGACCCGATTAGATCATTTGATATTATGGTTAATTTAAGAATTCAGCGAAATTCCATCACATTTGTTCAATGGACGTCGCTCCTATTGCAGATAGCGTATTGGGCTAAGCGGCATCTAAAAGCGCATGAGATGGCGAGTAAAATGCACTATTAAACTTCTAGGGTAAGGCAAACAGAGACCCGATTAGATCATTTTATATTACGGTTAATATAAGAATTCAGCGTAATTCTATCACATTTGTTCAATTTACGTCGCTCCTATTTCAGATAGCTTATTGGGCTAAGCGCCATCTCAAAGCGCATGAAATGGCGAGCAAAATGCACTGCTAAACTTGTAGGGTAGGGCAAACAGAGACCCGATTAGATCATTTTATATTATGGTTAATTTAAGATGTCAGCAAAATTCTGTCACATTTGTTCAATTTACGTCGCTCCAATTTCAGATAGCGTACTGGGCTTGGCGGCATCTTAAAGCGCATGGAATGGCGAGTAAAATGCACTATTAAACTTCTATGATAGGGCAATCAGAGACCCGATTAGATCATTTTATATTTTGGTTGATATAAGAATTCAGCGAAATTCTATCACATTTGTTCAATTTACGTCGCTCCTATTTCAGATAGCGAATTGGGCTAAGCGGCATCTCAAAGCGCATGAAATGACGAATAAAATGCACTATTAAACTTCTAGGGTAGGGCAAACAGAGACCTGATTAGATCATTTTATATTTTGGTTAATATAAGAATTCAGCGAAATTCTATCACATTTGTTCAATATACGTCGCTCCTATTTCAGATAGCGTACTGGGCTAGGCGGCATCTTAAAGCGCATGGAATGGCGAGTAAAATGAACTATTAAACTTCTATGATAGGGCAATCAGAGACCCGATTAGATCATTTTATATTTTGGTTGATATAAGAATGCAACGAAATTCTATCACATTTGTTCAATTTACGTCGCTCCTATTCCAGATAGCGTATTGTGCTAAGCGGCATCTCAAAGCGCATGAAATGACGAGTAAAATGCACTGTTAAACTTGTTGGGCATGGCAAACAGAGACCCGATAAGATCATTTTATATTATGGTTAATTTAAGAATTCAGCGAAATTCTATCACATTTGTTCAATTTACGTCGCTCCTATTTCAGATAGCGTATTGGGATAAGCGGCATCTGAAAGCGCATGAAATGGCGAGTAAAATGCACTATTAAACTTCTAGGCTAGGGCAAACAAAGATCCGATTAAATCATTTTATATTATGGTTAATTTACGAATTCAGCGAAATTCTATCACATTTATTCAATTTACGTCGCTCCTATTTCAGATAGCGTATTGGCCTAAGCGGCATCGCAAAGCGCATGAAATGGCGAGTATAATGCACTATTAAACTTCTAGGATAAGGCAAACAGAGACCCGATTAGATCATTTTATATTACGGTTAGTATAAGAATTCAGCGTAATTCTATCAAATTTGTTCAACTTACTTCGCTCCTATTACAGATAGCGTACTGGGCTAGGCGGCATCTCAAATCGCGTGGAATGGCGAGTAAAATGCTCTATTAAAATTCTATGATAGGGCAATCAGAGACCCGATTAGATCATTTTATATTTTGGTTAATATAAGATTTCAGGGAAATTGTATCACATTTGCTCAATTTACGTCGCTCCTATTTCAGAAAGCGTATTGGGCTAAGCGGCATCTCAAAACGCATGAAATGGCGAACAAAGTGCACTATTAAACTTCTAGGCTAGGGCGAACAGAGACCAGATTAGATCATTTTATATTTTGGTTAATATAAGAATTCTGCGAAATTCTATCACATTTGTTCAATTTACGTCGCTCCTATTTCAGACAGCTTATTGGGCTAAGCGGCATCTCAAAACGCATGAAATGGCGAATAAAATTCACTATTAAACTTCTAGGGTAGGGCAAACAGAGACCCGATTAGATCATTTTATATTATGGTTAATTTAAGGATTCTGCAAAATTCTATCACATTTGTTCAACATACGTCGCTCCTATTTCATATATCGTACTGGGCTAGGCGGCATCTTAAAGCGCGTGGAATGGCGAGTAAAATGCACTACTAAACTTCTATGATAGGGCAATCAGAGACCCGATTAGATCATTTTATATTTTGTTCAATATAAGATTTCAGGGAAATTGTATCACATTTGTTCAATTTACGTCGCTCCTATTTCAGATAGCGTATTCGGCTAAGCGGAATCTCAAAGCGCATGAAGAGGCGAATAAAATGCACTATTAAACTTGTAGGCTAGGGCGAACAGAGACCCGATCAGATCATTTTACATTATGGTTAATAAAAAAATTCAGCGAAATTCTATCACATTTGTTCAACTTCTGTTGCTCCTATTTCAGATAGCGTACTGGGCTATGCGGCATCTCAAAGAGCATGAAATGGCGACTAAAATGCACTATTAAACTTCTAGGCTAGGGCGAACAGAGACCCGATTAGATCATTTTACATTTAGGTTAATAAAAGAATTCAGCAAAATTCTATCACATTTGTTCAACTTCTGTCGCTCCTATTTCAGATAGCGCATTGGGCTAAGCGGCATCTCAAAGCGCATGAAATGGCGAGTAAAATGCACTATTAAACTTCTAGGGTAGGTGAAACAGAGTCCCGATGAGATCATTTTATATTATGGTTAATTTAAGAATTCAGCGAAATTCTATCACATTTGTTCAATTTACGTCGCTCCTATTTCAGATAGCATACTGGGCTAGGCGGCATCTTAAAGCGCGTGGAGTGGCGAGTAAAACGCGCTATTAAACTTCTAGGATAAGGCAAACAGAGACCCGATTAGATCATTTTATATTACGCTTAATATGAGAATGCAGCGTAATTTTATCACATTTGTTCAACTTACGTCGCTCCTATTTCAGATAGCGTACTGGGATAGACGGCATCTCAAAGCGCATGAAATGGCCAGTGAAATGCACTATTAGACTTCTATGGTAGGGCGAACAGAGACCCGATTAGATCATTTTACATTAAGGTTGATATAAGAATTCACGGAAATTCTATCACATTTGTTCAATTTACGTCGCTCCTGTTTCAGATAGCGTACTGGGCTAGGCGGCATCTAAAAGCGCATGAAATGGCGAGTATAATGCACTATTAAACTTCTAGGATAACGCAAACGGAGACCCGATTAGATCATTTTATATTATGGTTAATTTAAGAATTCAGCGAAATTCTATCACATTTGTTCAACTTACGTCGCTCCTATTTCAGATAGCGTACTGGGATAGGCGGCATCTCAAAGCGCATGAAATGGCGAGTGAAATGCACTATTAGACTTCTATGGTAGGGCGAACAGAGGCCCGTTTAGATCATTTTACATTAAGGTTAATATAAGTATTCACGGAAATTCTATCACATTTGTTCAATTTACGTCGCTCCTATTTCAGATAGCGTACTGGGCTAGGCGGCATCTCAAAGCGCATGAAATGGCGACTAAAATGCACTATTAAACTTCTAGGGTAGGACAAACAGAGACCCGATTAGATCATTTTATATTACGGTTAATATAAGAGTTCAGCGTAATTCTATCACATTTGTTCCACTTACGTCGCTCCTATTTTAGATAGCGTACTGGGCTAGGCGACAGCTTAAAGCGCGTGGAATGGCGAGTAAAATGCACTACTAAACTTCTATGATAGGGCAATCAGAGACCCGATTAGATCATTTTATATTTTGTATAATAAAAGATTTCAGGGAAATTCTATCACATTTGTTCAACTTACGTCGCTCTTATTTCAGATAGCGTATTGGGCTAAGCGGCATCTCAAAGCGCATGAAATGGCGAGTAAAATGCACTATGAAACTTCTAGGATAAGGCAAACAGAGACCCGATTAGATCATTTTATATTATAGTGAATTTAAGAATTCAGCGAAATTCTCTCACATTTGTTCAATTTACGTCGCTCCTATTTCAGATAGCGTATTGGGCTAAGCGGCATCTCAAAGCGCATGAAATGGCGAGTAAAATGCACTATTAAACTTCTAGGATAAGGCAAACAGAGACCCGATTAGATCATTTTATATTACGGTTAATATAAGAATTCAGCGAAATTCTATCACATTTGTTCCACTTACGTCGCTCCTATTTCAGATAGCGTATTGGGCTAAGCGGCATCTCAAAGCGCATGAAATGGCGAGTAAAATGCACTATGAAACTTCTAGGGTAGGGCAAAAAGAGACCCGATTAGATCATTTTATATTATGGTTAATTTACGAATTCAGCAAAATTCTATCACATTTGTTCAATTTACGTCGCTCCTATTTCAGATAGCGTACTGGGGTAGGCGGCATCTTAAAGCGCGTGGAATGGCGAGTAAAATGCACTGTTAAAATTCTATGATAGGGAAATCAGAGACCCGATTAGATCATTTTATATTATGGTTAATATAAGATTTCAGGTAAATTTTATCACATTTGTTCAATTTACGTCGCTCCTATTTCAGATAGCGAACTCGGCTAAGCGGCATCTCAAAGCGCATGAAATGGCGAATAAAATGCACTATTAAACTTCTAGGCTAGGGCGAACAGAGACCCGATCAGATCATTTTACATTATGGTTAATAAAAGAATTCAGCGAAATTCTATCACATTCGTTCAAATTACGTCGCTCCTATTTGAGATAGCGTATTGGGCTAAGCGGCATCTCAAAGCGCATGAAATGGCGAGTAAAATGCACTATTAAACTTCTAGCGTAGGGCAAACAGAGACCCGATTAGATCATTTTATATTATGGTTAATTTAAGAATTCAGCAAAATTCTATCACATTTGTTCAATTTACGTCGTTACTATTTCAGACAGGGTACTGGGCTCGGCGGCATCTTAAAGCGCGTGGAATGGCGGGTGAAATGCACTATTAGACTTCTATGGTAGGGCGAACAGAGACCCGATTAGATCATTTTATATTATGGTTAATTTAAGAATTCAGCAAAATTCTATCACATTTGTTCAATTTACGTCGCTCCTATTTCAGTTAGCGTATTCGGCTAAGCGGCATCTCAAAGCGCATGAAATGGCGAGTAAAATACACTATTAAAGTTCTAGGGTAGGGCAAACAGAGACCCGATTAGATCATTTTATATTACGGTTAATATAAGAATTCAGCGTAATTCTGTCACATTTGTTCAAGTTACGTAGCTCCTATTTCAGATAGCGTACTGGGCTAGGCGGCAACTTAAACCGCGTGGAATGGTGAGTAAAATGCACTGTTAAACTTCTATGATAGGGCAATCAGAGACCCGATTAGTTCATTTTATATTTTGGTTAATATAAGAATCCAGCGAAATTCTATCACATTTGTTCAATTTACGTCGCTCCTATTTCAGATAGCGTATTGGGGTAAGCGGCATCTCAAAGCGCACGAAAGGGCGAGTAAAATGCACTTTTAAAATTCTAGGGTGGGGCAATCAGAGACCCGATAAGATCATTTTATATTACGGTTAATATAAGAATTCAGCGAAGTTCTATCACATTTGTTCAATTTACGTCGCTCCTATTTCAGATAGCGTATTGGGCTAAGCGGCATCTCAAATTGCATGAAATGGCGAGTAAAATGCACTATTAAACTTCTAGGGTAGGGCAATCAGAGACCCGATTAGATCATTTTATATTTTGGTTAATATAAGATTTCAGGGAAATTTTATCACATTTGTTCAATTTACGTCGCTCCTATTTCAGATAGCGTACAGGGCTAGGCGGCATCTTAAAGCGCGTGGAATGTCAAGTAAACTGCACTATTAAATTTCTATGATAGGGCAATCAGAGACCCGATTAGATCATTTTATATTTTGGTTAACATAAGAATTCAGCGAAATTTTATCACATTTGTTCAATTTACGTCACTCCTATTACAGATAGCTTATTGGGCTTAGCGGAATCACAAAGCGCATGAAATGACGAGTGAAATGCACTATTAAACTTCTATGATAGGGCAATCAGAGACCCGATTAGATCATTTTATATTTTGTTTAATATAAGATTTCAGGGAAATTTTATCACATTTGTTCAATTTACGTCGCTCCTATTTCAGATAGCGTACTGGGCTAGGCGGCATCTTAAAACGCGTGGAATGTCAAGTAAACTGCACTATTAAATTTCTATGATAGGGCAATCAGAGACCCGATTAGATCATTTTATATTTTGGTTAACATAAGAATTCAGCGAAATTCTATCACATTTGTTCAATTTACGTCGCTCCTATTACAGATAGCTTATTGGGCTTAGCGGCATCACAAAGCGCATGAAATGACGAGTGAAATGCTCTATTAAACTTCTATGATAGGGCAATCAGAGAACCGATTAGATCATTTTATATTTTGTTTAATATAAGATTTCAGGGAAATTTTATCACATTTGTTCAATTTACGTCGCTCCTATTTCAGATAGCGAACTCGGCTAAGCGGCATCTCAAAGCGCATGAAATGGCGAATAAAATGCACTATTAAACTTCTAGGCTATGGCGATCAGCGCCCCGATCAGATCATTTTACATTATGGTTAATAAAAGAATTCAGCGAAATTCTATCACATTTGTTCAACTTACGTCGCTGCTATTTGAGATAGCGTACTGGGCTAGGCGGCATCTTAAAGCGCGTGGAATGGCAAGTAAAATGCACTATTAAACTTCTATGATAGGGCAACCAGAGACCCGATTTGATCATTTTATATTTTGGTTAATATAAGAATTCAGCGAAATTCTATCACATTTGTTCAACTTACGCCGCTCCTATTTCAGATAGCGAACTCGGCGAATCGGCATCTCAAAGCGCATGAAATGGCGAATAAAATGCACTATTAAACTTCTAGGCTAGGGCGAACAGAGCCCCGATCAGATCATTTTACATTATGGTTAATAAAAGAATTCAGCGAAATTCTATCGCATTTGTTCAACTTACGTCGCTCCTACTTCAGATGGCGTATTGGGCTAAACGGCATCTCAAAGCGCATGAAATGCCGAGTGAAATGCACCATTAGACTTCTATGGTAGGGCGAACAGAGACCCGATTAGATCATTTTACATTAAGGTTAATATCAGGATTCACGGAAATTCTATCACATTTGTTCAATTTACGTCGCTCCTATTTCAGATAGCGTATTGGGCTATGCGGCATCTCAAAGCGCATGAAATGGCGAGTAAAATGCACTATTAAACTTCTAGGGCAGGACAAACAGAGACCCGATTAGATCATTTCATATTATGGTTAATTTAAGAATTCAGCGAAATTCTATCACATTTGTTCAATTTACGTCGCTCCTATTTCAGATAGCGTATTGGGATATGCGGCATCTCAAAGCGCATGAAATGGCGAGTAAAATGCACCATTAAACTTCTAGGATAAGCCAAACAGAGACCCGATTAGATCATTTTATATTACGGTTAATATAAGAATACAGCGTAATTCTATCACATTTGTTCAATTTACGTTGCTCGTATTTCAAATAGCGTATTGGGCTAAGCGGCATCTCAAAGCGCATGAAATGGCAAGTGAAATGCACTATTAGACTTCTATGGTAGGGCGAACAGAGACCCGATTAGATCATTTTACATTAAGGTTAATATAAGAATTCACGGAAATTCTATCACATTTGTTCAATTTACGTCGCTCCTATTTCAGATAGCGTATTGGGCTAAGCGGCATCTCAAAGCGCATGAAATGGCGAGTAAAATGCAATACTAAACTTCCAGGATAAGGCAAACAGAGACCCGATTAGATCATTTTATATTACGGTTAATATAAGGATTCAGCGTAATTCTATCACATTTGTTCAATTTTCGTCGCTCCTATTTCAGATAGCGTATTGGGCGAAGCGGCATCTCAAAGCGCATGAAATGGCGAATAAAATGCACTATTAAACTTCTAGGGTAGGGCAAACAGAGACCCGATTAGATCATTTTATATTATAGTGAATTTAAGAATTCAGCGAAATTCTCTCACATTTGTTCAATTTACGTCGCTCCTATTTCAGATAGCGTATTGGGCTAAGCGGCATCTCAAATCGCATGAAATGGCGAGTAAAATGCACTATTAAACATCTAGGATAAGGCAAACAGAGACCCGATTAGATCATTTTATATTACGGTTAATATAAGAATGCAGCGTAATTCTATCACATTTGTTCAACTTACGTCGCTCCTATTTCAGATAGCGTACTGGGCTAGGCGGCATCTTAAAGCGCGTGGAATGGCGAGTAAAATGCACTACTTAACTTCCATGATAGGGCAATCAGAGACCTGATTAGATCATTTTATATTTAGTTTAATATAAGATTTCAGGGAAATTCTATCACATTTGTTCAATTTACGTCGATCCTGTTTCAGTTAGCGTATTCGGCTAAGCGGCATCTCAAAGCGCATGAAATGACGAGTGAAATGCACTATTAAACTTCTAGGGTAGGGCAAACGGAGACCCGATTAGATCATTTTACATTACGGTTAATAAAAGAATTCAGCGAAATTCTATCACATTTGTTCAACTTACGTCGCTCCTATTTCAGATAGCGTATTGGGCTAAGCGGCATCTCAAAGCGCATGAAATGGCGAGTAAAATGCACTATGAAACTTCTAGGGTAGGGCAAAAAGAGACCCGATTAGATCATTTTATATTATGGTTAATTTAAGAATTCAGCAAAATTCTATCACATTTGTTCAATTTACGTCGCTCCTATTTCAGTTAGCGTATTCGGCTAAGCGGCATCTCAAAGCGCATGAAATGGCGACTAAAATGCACTATTAAAGTTCTAGGGTAGGGCAAACAGAGACCCGATTAGATCATTTTATATTACGGTTAATATAAGAATTCAGCGTAATTCTGTCACATTTGTTCAAGTTACGTAGCTCCTATTACAGATAGCGTACTGGGCTAAGCGGCATCTCAAAGCGCACGAAAGGGCGAGTAAAATGCACTATTAAACTTCTAGGGTGGGGCAATCAGAGACCCGATAAGATCATTTTATATTACGGTTAATATAAGAATTCAGCGAAGTTCTATCACATTTGTTCAATTTACGTCGCTCCTATTTCAGATAGCGTATTGGGCTAAGCGGCATCTCAAAGCGCACGAAAGGGCGAGTAAAATGCACTATTAAACTTCTAGGGTGGGGCAATCAGAGACCCGATAAGATCATTTTATATTACGGTTAATATAAGAATTCAGCGAAGTTCTATCACATTTGTTCAATTTACGTCGCTCCTATTTCAGATAGCGTATTGGGCTAAGCGGCATCTCACAGCGCACGAAAGGGCGAGTAAAATGCACTATTAAACTTCTAGGGTAGGGCAATCAGAGTCCCGATAAGATCATTTCATATTTTGGGTAATATAAGAATTCAGCGAAATTCTATCACATTTGTTCAATTTACGTCGCTCCTATTTCAGATAGCGTATTGGGCTAAGCTGCATCTCAAAGCGCAAGAAATGGCTCGTAAAATGCACTATTAAACTTCTAGGGTAGGGCAAACAGAGACCGGATTAGATCATTTTATATTTTGGTTAATATAAGAATTCAGCGAAATTCTATCACATTTGTTCAATTTACGGCGCTCCTATTTCAGATAGCGTATTGGGCTAAGAGGCATCTCAAAGCGCATGAAATGGCGAGTAAAATGCACTATTAAACTTCTAGGATAAGGCAAACGGAGACCCGATTAGATCATTTTATATTACGGTTAATATAAGAATTCAGCGTAATTCTGTGACATTTGTTCAACTTACGTAGCTCCTATTTCAGATAGCGTGCTGGGCTAGGCGGCAACTTAAAGCGCGTGGAATGGCGAGTAAAATGCACTGTTAAACTTCTATGATAGGGCAATCAGAGACCCGATTAGATCATTTTATATTTTGGTTAATATAAGAATCCAGCGAAATTCTATCACATTTGTTCAATTTACGTCGCTCCTATTTCAGATAGCGTATTGGGGTAAGCGGCATCTCAAAGCGCACGAAAGGGCGAGTAAAATGCACTATTAAAATTCTAGGGTGGGGCAATCAGAGACCCGATAAGATCATTTTATATTTTGGTTAATATAAGATTTCAGGGAAATTTTATCACATTTGTTCAATTTACGTCGCTCCTATTTCAGATAGCGTATTGGGATATGCGGCATCTCAAAGCGCATGAAATGGCGAGTAAAATGCACCATTAAACTTCTAGGATAAGCCAAACAGAGACCCGATTAGATCATTTTATATTACGGTTAATATAAGAATACAGCGTAATTCTATCACATTTGTTCAATTTACGTCGCTCGTATTTCAAATAGCGTATTGGGCTAAGCGGCATCTCAAAGCGCATGAAATGGCGAGTGAAATGCACTATTAGACTTCTATGGTAGGGCGAACAGAGACCCGATTAGATCATTTTACATTAAGGTTAATATAAGAATTCACGGAAATTCTATCACATTTGTTCAATTTACGTCGCTCCTATTTCAGATAGCGTATTGGGCTAAGCGGCATCTCAAAGCGCATGAAATGGCGAGTAAAATGCAATACTAAACTTCCAGGATAAGGCAAACAGAGACCCGATTAGATCATTTTATATTACGGTTAATATAAGGATTCAGCGTAATTCTATCACATTTGTTCAATTTTCGTCGCTCCTATTTCAGATAGCGTATTGGGCGAAGCGGCATCTCAAAGCGCATGAAATGGCGAATAAAATGCACTATTAAACTTCTAGGGTAGGGCAAACAGAGACCCGATTAGATCATTTTATATTATAGTGAATTTAAGAATTCAGCGAAATTCTCTCACATTTGTTCAATTTACGTCGCTCCTATTTCAGATAGCGTATTGGGCTAAGCGGCATCTCAAATCGCATGAAATGGCGAGTAAAATGCACTATTAAACATCTAGGATAAGGCAAACAGAGACCCGATTAGATCATTTTATATTACGGTTAATATAAGAATGCAGCGTAATTCTATCACATTTGTTCAACATACGTCGCTCCTATTTCAGATAGCGTACTGGGCTAGGCGGCATCTTAAAGCGCGTGGAATGGCGAGTAAAATGCACTACTTAACTTCCATGATAGGGCAATCAGAGACCTGATTAGATCATTTTATATTTAGTTTAATATAAGATTTCAGGGAAATTCTATCACATTTGTTCAATTTACGTCGATCCTGTTTCAGTTAGCGTATTCGGCTAAGCGGCATCTCAAAGCGCATGAAATGGCGAGTGAAATGCACTATTAAACTTCTAGGGTAGGGCAAACGGAGACCCGATTAGATCATTTTACATTATGGTTAATAAAAGAATTCAGCGAAATTCTATCACATTTGTTCAACTTACGTCGCTCCTATTTCAGATAGCGTATTGGGCTAAGCGGCATCTCAAAGCGCATGAAATGGCGAGTAAAATGCACTATGAAACTTCTAGGGTAGGGCAAAAAGAGACCCGATTAGACCATTTTATATTATGGTTAATTTAAGAATTCAGCAAAATTCTCTCACATTTGTTCAATTTACGTCGCTCCTATTTCAGATAGCGTATTGGGCTAAGCGGCATCTCAAATCGCATGAAATGGCGAGTAAAATGCACTATTAAACATCTAGGATAAGGCAAACAGAGACCCGATTAGATCATTTTATATTACGGTTAATATAAGAATGCAGCGTAATTCTATCACATTTGTTCAACTTACGTCGCTCCTATTTCAGATAGCGTACTGGGCTAGGCGGCAACTTAAACCGCGTGGAATGGCGAGTAAAATGCACTATTAAACTTCTATGATAGGGCAATCAGAGACCCGATTAGTTCATTTTATATTTTGGTTAATATAAGAATCCAGCGAAATTCTATCACATTTGTTCAATTTACGTCGCTCCTATTTCAGATAGCGTATTGGGCTAAGCGGCATCTCAAAACGCATGAAATGTCGAGTAAAATGCACTATTAAACTTCTAGGGTAGGGCAATCAGAGACCCGATTAGATCATTTTATATTTTGGTTAATATAAGAATTCAGCGAAATTCTATCACATTTGTTCAATTTACGTCGCTCCTATTTCAGATAGCGTATTGGGCTAAGCGGCATCTCACAGCGCACGAAAGGGCGAGTAAAATGCACTATTAAACTTCTAGGGTAGGGCAATCAGAGTCCCGATAAGATCATTTCATATTTTGGGTAATATAAGAATTCAGCGAAATTCTATCACATTTGTTCAATTTACGTCGCTCCTATTTCAGATAGCGTATTGGGCTAAGCTGCATCTCAAAGCGCAAGAAATGGCTCGTAAAATGCACTATTAAACTTCTAGGGTAGGGCAAACAGAGACCGGATTAGATCATTTTATATTTTGGTTAATATAAGAATTCAGCGAAATTCTATCACATTTGTTCAATTTACGGCGCTCCTATTTCAGATAGCGTATTGGGCTAAGATGCATCTCAAAGCGCATGAAATGGCGAGTAAAATGCACTATTAAACTTCTAGGATAACGCAAACAGAGACCCGATTAGATCATTTGATATTACGGTTAATATAAGAATTCAGCGTAATTCTGTGACATTTGTTCAACTTACGTAGCTCCTATTTCAGATAGCGTGCTGGGCTAGGCGGCAACTTAAAGCGCGTGGAATGGCGAGTAAAATGCACTGTTAAACTTCTATGATAGGGCAATCAGAGACCCGATTAGATCATTTTATATTTTGGTTAATATAAGAATTCAGCGAAATTCTATCACATTTGTTCAATTTACGTCGCTCCTATTTCAGATAGCTTATTGGGCTAAGCGGCATCGCAAAGCGCATGAATTGACGAGTAAAATGCACTATTAAACTTCTAGGATAAGGCAAACAGAGACCCGATTAGATCATTTTATATTACGGTTAATATAAGAATTCAGCGTAATTCTGTGACATTTGTTCAACTTACGTAGCTCCTATTTCAGATAGCGTACTGGGCTAGACGGCAACTGAAAGCGCGTGGAATGGTGAGTAAAATGCACTATTAAACTTCTAGGGTAGGGCAAACAGAGACCCCATTAGATCATTTTATATTATGGTTAATTTAAGAATTCAGCGAAATTCTATCACATTTGTTCAATTTACGTCGCTCCTATTTCAGATAGCATATTGGGCTAAGCGGCATCTCAAAGCGCATGAAATGACGAGTGAAATGCACTGTTAAGCTTCTAGGGTGGGGCGAACAGAGACCCGATTAGATCATTTTACATTAAGGTAAATATAAGAATTCACGGAAATTCTATCACATTTGTTCAATTTACGTCGCTCCTATTTCAGATAGCGTACTGGGCTAGGCGGCACCTTAAAGCGCGTGGAATGGCGAGTAAAACGCGCTGTTAAACTTCTAGAATAAGGCAAACAAAGACCCGATTAGATCATTTTATATTACGGTTAATATAAGAATTCAGCGTAATTCTGTGACATTTGTTCAACTTACGTCGCTCCTATTTCAGATAGCGTACTGGGCTAGGCTGCATCTCAAAGCGCATGAAATAGCGAGTGAAATGCAATATTGGACTTCTATGGTAGGGCCAACAGAGGCCCGTTTAAATCATTTTACATTAAGGTTAATATAAGTATTCACGGAAATTCTATCACATTTGTTCAATTTACGTCGCTCCTATTTCAGATAGCGTACTGGGCTAGGCGGCATCTCAAAGCGCATGAAATGGCGACTAAAATGCACTATTAAACTTCTAGGCTAGGGCGAACAGAGACCCGATTAGATCATCTTACATTTTGGTTAATAAAAGAATTCAGCGAAATTCCATCACATTTGTTCAATTTACGTCGCTCCTATTTCAGATAGCATATTGGGCTAAGCGGCATCTCAAAGCGCATGAAATGACGAGTGAAATGCACTATTAAAATTCTATGATAGGGCAATCAGAGACCCGATTAGATCATTTTATATTATGGTTAATTTAAGAATTCAGCAAAATTCTATCACATTTGTTCAATTTACGTCGCTCCTATTTCAGATAGCGTATTGGGCTAAGCGGCATCTCAAAGCGCATGAAATGGCGAGTAAAATGCACTATTAAACTTCTAGGCTAGGGCGAACAGAGACCCGATTAGATCATTTTACATTTTGGTTAATAAAAGAATTCAGCGAAATTCTATCACATTTGTTCAATTTACGTCGCTCCTATTTCAGATAGCATATTGGGCTAAGCGGCATCTCAAAGCGCATGAAATGACGAGTGAAATGCACTGTTAAGCTTCTAGGGTGGGGCGAACAGAGACCCGATTAGATCATTTTACATTAAGGTAAATATAAGAATTCACGGAAATTCTATCACATTTGTTCAATTTACGTCGCTCCTATTTCAGATAGCGTACTGGGCTATGCGGCACCTTAAAGCGCGTGGAATGGCGAGTAAAACGCGCTGTTAAACTTCTAGAATAAGGCAAACAGAGACCCGATTAGATCATTTTATATTACGGTTAATATAAGAATGCAGCGTAATTCCAGCACATTCGTTCAACTTACGTCGCTCCTATTTCAGATAGCGTACTGGGCTAGGCTGCATCTCAAAGCGCATGAAATAGCGAGTGAAATGCAATATTGGACTTCTATGGTAGGGCGAACAGAGGCCCGTTTAAATCATTTTACATTAAGGTTAATATAAGTATTCACGGAAATTCTATCACATTTGTTCAATTTACGTCGCTCCTATTTCAGATAGCGTTCTGGGCTAGGCGGCATCTCAAAGCGCATGAAATGGCGACTAAAATGCACTATTAAACTTCTAGGCTAGGGCGAACAGAGACCCGATTAGATCATTTTATATTATAGTGAATTTAAGAATTCAGCGAAATTCTCTCACATTTGTTCAATTTACGTCGCTCCTATTTCAGATAGCGTATTGGGCTAAGCGGCATCTCAAAGCGCATGAAATGGCGAGTAAAATGCACTATGAAACTTCTAGGGTTGGGCAAAAAGAGACCCGATTAGATCATTTTATATTATGGTTAATTTAAGAATTCAGCAAAATTCTATCACATTTGTTCAATTTACGTCGCTCCTATTTCAGTTAGCGTATTCGGCTAAGCGGCATCTCAAAGCGCATGAAATGGCGACTAAAATGCACTATTAAGGTTCTAGGGTAGGGCAAACAGAGACCCGATTAGATCATTTTATATTACGGTTAATATAAGAATTCAGCGTAATTCTATCACATTTGTTCAACTTACGTCGCTCCTATTTCAGATAGCGTACTGGGCTAGGCGGCATCTTAAAGCGCGTGGAATGGCGAGTAAAATGCACTACTTAACTTCTATGACAGGGCAATCAGAGACCTGATTAGATCATTTTATATTTAGTTTAATATAAGATTTCAGGGAAATTCTATCACATTTGTTCAATTTACTTCGATCCTATTTCAGTTAGCGTATTCGGCTAAGCGGCATCTCAAAGCGCATGAAATGACGAGTGAAATGCACTATTAAACTTCTAGGGTAGGGCAAACGGAGACCCGATTAGATCATTTTACATTATGGTTAATAAAAGAATTCAGCGAAATTCTATCACATTTGTTCAACTTACGTCGCTCCTATTTCAGATAGCGTATTGCGCTAAGCGGCATCTCAAAGCGCATGAAATGGCGAGTAAAATGCACTATGAAACTTCTAGGGTTGGGCAAAAAGAGACCCGATTAGATCATTTTATATTATGGTTAATTTAAGAATTCAGCAAAATTCTATCACATTTGTTCAATTTACGTCGCTCCTATTTCAGTTAGCGTATTCGGCTAAGCGGCATCTCAAAGCGCATGAAATGGCGACTAAAATGCACTATTAAAGTTCTAGGGTAGGGCAAACAGAGACCCGATTAGATCATTTTATATTACGGTTAATATAAGAATTCAGCGTAATTCTGTCACATTTGTTCAAGTTACGTAGCTCCTATTTCAGATAGCGTACTGGGCTAGGCGGCAACTTAAACCGCGTGGAATGGCGAGTAAAATGCACTATTAAACTTCTATGATAGGGCAATCAGAGACCCGATTAGTTCATTTTATATTTTGGTTAATATAAGAATCCAGCGAAATTCTATCACATTTGTTCAATTTACGTCGCTCCTATTTCAGATAGCGTATTGGGCTAAGCGGCATCTCAAAGCGCATGAAATGGCGAGTAAAATGCACTATTAAACTTCTAGGGTAGGGCAATCAGAGACCCGATTAAATCATTTTATATTTTGGTTAATAAATGAATTCATCGAAATTCTATCACATTTGTTCAATTTACATGGCTCCTATTTCAGATAGCGTACTGGGCTAAGCTGCGTCTCAAAGCGCATGAAATGGCGAGTAAAATGCACTATTAAACTTCTAGGATAAGGCAAACAGAGACCCGATTAGATCATTTTATATTACGGTTAATATAAGAATTCAGCGTAATTCTGTGACATTTGTTCAACTTACGTAGCTCCTATTTCAGATAGCGTGCTGGGCTAGGCGGCAACTTAAAGCGCGTGGAATGGCGAGTAAAATGCACTGTTAAACTTCTATGATAGGGCAATCAGAGACCCGATTAGATCATTTCATATTTTGGTTAATATAAGAATTCAGCGAAATTCTGTCACATTTGTTCAATTTACGTCGCTCCTATTTCAGATAGCTTATTGGGCTAAGCGGCATCGCAAAGCGCATGAATTGACGAGTAAAATGCACTATTAAACTTCTAGGATAAGGCAAACAGAGACCCGATTAGATCATTTTATATTACGGTTAATATAAGAATTCAGCGTAATTCTGTGACATTTGTTCAACTTACGTAGCTCCTATTTCAGATAGCGTACTGGGATAGACGGCAACTGAAAGCGCGTGGAATGGTGAGTAAAATGCACTATTAAACTTCTAGGGTAGGGCAATCAGAGACCCGATTAGATCATTTTATATTATGGTTAATATAAGAATTCAGCGAAATTCTATCACATTTGTTCAATATACGTCGCTCCCATTTCAGACAGCTTATTGGGCTAAGCGGCATCGCAAAGCGCATGAAATGACGAGTGAAATGCACTATTAAACTTCTTGGGTACGGCGAACAAAGACCCGATTAGATCATTTTACATTAAGGTTAATATAAGAATTCAGCGAAATTCTATCACATTTGTTCAATTTACATCGCTCCTATTTCAGATAGCGACTTGTGCTAAGTGGCATCTCAAAGCGCAAGAAATGGCGAGTAAAATGCACTATTAAACTTCTAGGGTAGGGCAAACAGAGACCCCATTAGATCATTTTATATTATGGTTAATTTAAGAATTCAGCGAAATTCTATCACATTTGTTCAATTTTCGTCGCTCCTATTTCAGATAGCGTATTGGGCGAAGCGGCATCTCAAAGCGCATGAAATGGCGAATAAAATGCACTATTAAACTTCTAGGGTAGGGCAAACAGAGACCCGATTAGATCATTTTATATTATAGTGAATTTAAGAATTCAGCGAAATTCTCTCACATTTGTTCAATCTACGTCGCTCCTATTTCAGATAGCGTATTGGGCTAAGCGGCATCTCAAAGCGCATGAAATGGCGAGTAAAATGCACTATTAAACTTCTAGGATAAGGCAAACAGAGACCCGATTAGATCATTTTATATTACGGTTAATATAAGAATGCAGCGTAATTCTATCACATTTGTTCAACTTACGTCGCTCCTATTTCAGATAGCGTACTGGGCTAGGCGGCATCTTAAAGCGCGTGGAATGGCGAGTAAAATGCACTACTTAACTTCTATGATAGGGCAATCAGAGACCTGATTAGATCATTTTATATTTAGTTTAATATAAGATTTCAGGGAAATTCTATCACATTTGTTCAATTTACTTCGATCCTATTTCAGTTAGCGTATTCGGCTAAGCGGCATCTCAAAGCGCATGAAATGACGAGTGAAATGCACTATTAAACTTCTAGGGTAGGGCAAGCGGAGACCCGATTAGATCATTTTACATTATGGTTAATAAAAGAATTCAGCGAAATTCTATCACATTTGTTCAATTTTCGTCGCTCCTATTTCAGATAGCGTATTGGGCGAAGCGGCATCTCAAAGCGCATGAAATGGCGAATAAAATGCACTATTAAACTTCTAGGGTAGGGCAAACAGAGACCCGATTAGATCATTTTATATTATAGTGAATTTAAGAATTCAGCGAAATTCTCTCACATTTGTTCAATCTACGTCGCTCCTATTTCAGATAGCGTATTGGGCTAAGCGGCATCTCAAAGCGCATGAAATGGCGAGTAAAATGCACTATTAAACTTCTAGGATAAGGCAAACAGAGACCCGATTAGATCATTTTATATTATGGTTAATATAAGAATGCAGCGTAATTCTATCACATTTCTTCAACTTACGTCGCTCCTATTTCAGATAGCGTACTGGGCTAGGCGGCATCTTAAAGCGCGTGGAATGGCGAGTAAAATGCACTACTTAACTTCTATGATAGGGCAATCAGAGACCTGATTAGATCATTTTATATTTAGTTTAATATAAGATTTCAGGGAAATTCTATCACATTTGTTCAATTTACTTCGATCCTATTTCAGTTAGCGTATTCGGCTAAGCGGCATCTCAAAGCGCATGAAATGACGAGTGAAATGCACTATTAAACTTCTAGGGTAGGGCAAGCGGAGACCCGATTAGATCATTTTACATTATGGTTAATAAAAGAATTCAGCGAAATTCTATCACATTTGTTCAACTTACGTCGCTCCTATTTCAGATAGCGTATTGGGCTAAGCGGCATCTCAAAGCGCATGAAATGGCGAGTAAAATGCACTATGAAACTTCTAGGGTTGGGCAAAAAGAGACCCGATTAGATCATTTATATTATGGTTAATTTAAGAATTCAGCAAAATTCTATCACATTTGTTCAATTTACGTCGCTCCTATTTCAGTTAGCGTATTCGGCTAAGCGGCATCTCAAAGCGCATGAAATGGCGACTAAAATGCACTATTAAAGTTCTAGGGTAGGGCAAACAGAGACCCGATTAGATCATTTTATATTACGGTTAATATAAGAATTCAGCGTAATTCTGTCACATTTGTTCAAGTTACGTAGCTCCTATTTCAGATAGCGTACTGGGCTAGGCGGCAACTTAAACCGCGTGGAATGGCGAGTAAAATGCACTATTAAACTTCTATGATAGGGCAATCAGAGACCCGATTAGTTCATTTTATATTTTGGTTAATATAAGAATCCAGCGAAATTCTATCACATTTGTTCAATTTACGTCGCTCCTATTTCAGATAGCGTATTGGGCTAAGCGGCATCTCAAAGCGCATGAAATGGCGAGTAAAATGCACTATTAAACTTCTAGGGTAGGGCAATCAGAGACCCGATTAAATCATTTTATATTTTGGTTAATAAATGAATTCATCGAAATTCTATCACATTTGTTCAATTTACATGGCTCCTATTTCAGATAGCGTACTGGGCTAAGCTGCGTCTCAAAGCGCATGAAATGGCGAGTAAAATGCACTATTAAACTTCTAGGATAAGGCAAACAGAGACCCGATTAGATCATTTTATATTACGGTTAATATAAGAATTCAGCGTAATTCTGTGACATTTGTTCAACTTACGTAGCTCCTATTTCAGATAGCGTGCTGGGCTAGGCGGCAACTTAAATCGCGTGGAATGGCGAGTAAAATGCACTGTTAAACTTCTATGATAGGGCAATCAGAGACCCGATTAGATCATTTTATATTTTGGTTAATATAAGAATTCAGCGAAATTCTATCACATTTGTTCAATTTACGTCGCTCCTATTTCAGATAGCTTATTGGGCTAAGCGGCATCGCAAAGCGCATGAATTGACGAGTAAAATGCACTATTAAACTTCTAGGATAAGGCAAACAGAGACCCGATTAGATCATTTTATATTACGGTTAATATAAGAATTCAGCGTAATTCTGTGACATTTGTTCAACTTACGTAGCTCCTATTTCAGATAGCGTACTGGGCTAGACGGCAACTGAAAGCGCGTGGAATGGTGAGTAAAATGCACTATTAAACTTCTAGGGTAGGGCAATCAGAGACCCGATTAGATCATTTTATATTATGGTTAATATAAGAATTCAGCGAAATTCTATCACATTTGTTCAATATACGTCGCTCCAATTTCAGATAGCTTATTGGGCTAAGCGGCATCGCAAAGCGCATGAAATGACGAGTGAAATGCACTATTAAACTTCTTGGGTAGGGCGAACAAAGACCCGATTAGATCATTTTACATTAAGGTTAATATAAGAATTCAGCGAAATTCTATCACATTTGTTCAATTTACATCGCTCCTATTTCAGATAGCGACTTGTGCTAAGTGGCATCTCAAAGCGCAAGAAATGGCGAGTAAAATGCACTATTAAACTTCTAGGGTTGGGCAAACAGAGACCCCATTACATCATTTTATATTATGGTTAATTTAAGAATTCAGCGAAATTCTATCACATTTGTTCAATTTACGTCGCTCCAATTTCAGATAGCGTATTGGGTTAAGCGGCATCTCAAAGCGCATGAAATGGCGAGTAAAATGCACTATTAAACTTCTAGGCTATGGCGAACAGAGACCCGATTAGATCATTTTACATTTTGGTTAATAAAAGAATTCAGCGAAATTCTATCACATTTGTTCAATTTACGTCGCTCCTATTTCAGATAGCATATTGGGCTAAGCGGCATCTCAAAGCGCATGAAATGACGAGTGAAATGCACTGTTAAGCTTCTAGGGTGGGGCGAACAGAGACCCGATTAGATCATTTTACATTAAGGTAAATATAAGAATTCACGGAAATTCTATCACATTTGTTCAACTTACGTCGCTCCTATTTCAGATAGCGTACTGGGCTAGGCGGCATCTTAAAGCGCGTGGAATGGCGAGTAAAATGCACTACTTAACTTCTATGATAGGGCAATCAGAGACCCGATTAGATCATTTTATATTTAGTTTAATATAAGATTTCAGGGAAATTCTATCACATTTGTTCAATTTACTTCGATCCTATTTCAGTTAGCGTATTCGGCTAAGCGGCATCTCAAAGCGCATGAAATGACGAGTGAAATGCACTATTAAACTTCTAGGGTAGGGCAAACGGAGACCCGATTAGATCATTTTACATTATGGTTAATAAAAGAATTCAGCGAAATTCTATCACATTTGTTCAACTTACGTCGCTCCTATTTCAGATAGCGTATTGGGCTAAGCGGCATCTCAAAGCGCATGAAATGGCGAGTAAAATGCACTATGAAACTTCTAGGGTTGGGCAAAAAGAGACCCGATTAGATCATTTTATATTATGGTTAATTTAAGAATTCAGCAAAATTCTATCACATTTGTTCAATTTACGTCGCTCCTATTTCAGTTAGCGTATTCGGCTAAGCGGCATCTCAAAGCGCATGAAATGGCGACTAAAATGCACTATTAAACTTCTAGGATAACGCAAACAGAGACCCGATTAGATCATTTGATATTACGGTTAATATAAGAATTCAGCGTAATTCTGTGACATTTGTTCAACTTACGTAGCTCCTATTTCAGATAGCGTGCTGGGCTAGGCGGCAACTTAAAGCGCGTGGAATGGCGAGTAAAATGCACTGTTAAACTTCTATGATAGGGCAATGAGAGACCCGATTAGATCATTTTATATTTTGGTTAATATAAGAATTCAGCGAAATTCTATCACATTTGTTCAATTTACGTCGCTCCTATTTCAGATAGCTTATTGGGCTAAGCGGCATCGCAAAGCGCATGAATTGACGAGTAAAATGCACTATTAAACTTCTAGGATAAGGCAAACAGAGACCCGATTAGATCATTTTATATTACGGTTAATATAAGAATTCAGCGTAATTCTGTGACATTTGTTCAACTTACGTAGCTCCTATTTCAGATAGCGTACTGGGCTAGACGGCAACTGAAAGCGCGTGGAATGGTGAGTAAAATGCACTATTAAACTTCTAGGGTAGGGCAAACAGAGACCCCATTAGATCATTTTATATTATGGTTAATTTAAGAATTCAGCGAAATTCTATCACATTTGTTCAATTTACGTCGCTCCTATTTCAGATAGCATATTGGGCTAAGCGGCATCTCAAAGCGCATGAAATGACGAGTGAAATGCACTGTTAAGCTTCTAGGGTGGGGCGAACAGAGACCCGATTAGATCATTTTACATTAAGGTAAATATAAGAATTCACGGAAATTCTATCACATTTGTTCAATTTACGTCGCTCCTATTTCAGATAGCGTACTGGGCTAGGCGGCACCTTAAAGCGCGTGGAATGGCGAGTAAAACGCGCTGTTAAACTTCTAGAATAAGGCAAACAAAGACCCGATTAGATCATTTTATATTACGGTTAATATAAGAATTCAGCGTAATTCTGTGACATTTGTTCAACTTACGTCGCTCCTATTTCAGATAGCGTACTGGGCTAGGCTGCATCTCAAAGCGCATGAAATAGCGAGTGAAATGCAATATTGGACTTCTATGGTAGGGCCAACAGAGGCCCGTTTAAATCATTTTACATTAAGGTTAATATAAGTATTCACGGAAATTCTATCACATTTGTTCAATTTACGTCGCTCCTATTTCAGATAGCGTACTGGGCTAGGCGGCATCTCGAAGCGCATGAAATG
Organism: Macropis europaea; assembly: GCA_916610135.2. Lineage (NCBI taxonomy): Eukaryota > Metazoa > Arthropoda > Insecta > Hymenoptera > Melittidae > Macropis > Macropis europaea. Next base: position 5,447 of record CAKAJE020001530.1, on the reverse strand, counting down.
GCGACTAAAATGCACTATTAAACTTCTAGGCTAGGGCGAACAGAGACCCGATTAGATCATCTTACATTTTGGTTAATAAAAGAATTCAGCGAAATTCCATCACATTTGTTCAATTTACGTCGCTCCTATTTCAGATAGCATATTGGGCTAAGCGGCATCTCAAAGCGCATGAAATGACGAGTGAAATGCACTATTAAAATTCTATGATAGGGCAATCAGAGACCCGATTAGATCATTTTATATTATGGTTAATTTAAGAATTCAGCAAAATTCTATCACATTTGTTCAATTTACGTCGCTCCTATTTCAGATAGCGTATTGGGCTAAGCGGCATCTCAAAGCGCATGAAATGGCGAGTAAAATGCACTATTAAACTTCTAGGCTAGGGCGAACAGAGACCCGATTAGATCATTTTACATTTTGGTTAATAAAAGAATTCAGCGAAATTCTATCACATTTGTTCAATTTACGTCGCTCCTATTTCAGATAGCATATTGGGCTAAGCGGCATCTCAAAGCGCATGAAATGACGAGTGAAATGCACTGTTAAGCTTCTAGGGTGGGGCGAACAGAGACCCGATTAGATCATTTTACATTAAGGTAAATATAAGAATTCACGGAAATTCTATCACATTTGTTCGATTTACGTCGCTCCTATTTCAGATAGCGTACTGGGCTATGCGGCACCTTAAAGCGCGTGGAATGGCGAGTAAAACGCGCTGTTAAACTTCTAGAATAAGGCAAACAGAGACCCGATTAGATCATTTTATATTACGGTTAATATAAGAATGCAGCGTAATTCCAGCACATTCGTTCAACTTACGTCGCTCCTATTTCAGATAGCGTACTGGGCTAGGCTGCATCTCAAAGCGCATGAAATAGCGAGTGAAATGCAATATTGGACTTCTATGGTAGGGCGAACAGAGGCCCGTTTAAATCATTTTACATTAAGGTTAATATAAGTATTCACGGAAATTCTATCACATTTGTTCAATTTACGTCGCTCCTATTTCAGATAGCGTTCTGGGCTAGGCGGCATCTCAAAGCGCATGAAATGGCGAGTAAAATGCACTATGAAACTTCTAGGGTTGGGCAAAAAGAGACCCGATTAGATCATTTTATATTATGGTTAATTTAAGAATTCAGCAAAATTCTATCACATTTGTTCAATTTACGTCGCTCCTATTTCAGTTAGCGTATTCGGCTAAGCGGCATCTCAAAGCGCATGAAATGGCGACTAAAATGCACTATTAAAGTTCTAGGGTAGGGCAAACAGAGACCCGATTAGATCATTTTATATTACGGTTAATATAAGAATTCAGCGTAATTCTATCACATTTGTTCAACTTACGTCGCTCCTATTTCAGATAGCGTACTGGGCTAGGCGGCATCTTAAAGCGCGTGGAATGGCGAGTAAAATGCACTACTTAACTTCTATGATAGGGCAATCAGAGACCTGATTAGATCATTTTATATTTAGTTTAATATAAGATTTCAGGGAAATTCTATCACATTTGTTCAATTTACTTCGATCCTATTTCAGTTAGCGTATTCGGCTAAGCGGCATCTCAAAGCGCATGAAATGACGAGTGAAATGCACTATTAAACTTCTAGGGTAGGGCAAACGGAGACCCGATTAGATCATTTTACATTATGGTTAATAAAAGAATTCAGCGAAATTCTATCACATTTGTTCAACTTACGTCGCTCCTATTTCAGATAGCGTATTGGGCTAAGCGGCATCTCAAAGCGCATGAAATGGCGAGTAAAATGCACTATGAAACTTCTAGGGTTGGGCAAAAAGAGACCCGATTAGATCATTTTATATTATGGTTAATTTAAGAATTCAGCAAAATTCTATCACATTTGTTCAATTTACGTCGCTCCTATTTCAGTTAGCGTATTCGGCTAAGCGGCATCTCAAAGCGCATGAAATGGCGACTAAAATGCACTATTAAAGTTCTAGGGTAGGGCAAACAGAGACCCGATTAGATCATTTTATATTACGGTTAATATAAGAATTCAGCGTAATTCTGTCACATTTGTTCAAGTTACGTAGCTCCTATTTCAGATAGCGTACTGGGCTAGGCGGCAACTTAAACCGCGTGGAATGGCGAGTAAAATGCACTATTAAACTTCTATGATAGGGCAATCAGAGACCCGATTAGTTCATTTTATATTTTGGTTAATATAAGAATCCAGCGAAATTCTATCACATTTGTTCAATTTACGTCGCTCCTATTTCAGATAGCGTATTGGGCTAAGCGGCATCTCAAAGCGCATGAAATGGCGAGTAAAATGCACTATTAAACTTCTAGGGTAGGGCAATCAGAGACCCGATTAGATCATTTTATATTATGGTTAATATAAGAATTCAGCGAAATTCTATCACATTTGTTCAATATACGTCGCTCCAATTTCAGATAGCTTATTGGGCTAAGCGGCATCGCAAAGCGCATGAAATGACGAGTGAAATGCACTATTAAACTTCTTGGGTAGGGCGAACAAAGACCCGATTAGATCATTTTACATTAAGGTTAATATAAGAATTCAGCGAAATTCTATCACATTTGTTCAATTTACATCGCTCCTATTTCAGATAGCGACTTGTGCTAAGTGGCATCTCAAAGCGCAAGAAATGGCGAGTAAAATGCACTATTAAACTTCTAGGGTTGGGCAAACAGAGACCCCATTACATCATTTTATATTATGGTTAATTTAAGAATTCAGCGAAATTCTATCACATTTGTTCAATTTACGTCGCTCCAATTTCAGATAGCGTATTGGGTTAAGCGGCATCTCAAAGCGCATGAAATGGCGAGTAAAATGCACTATTAAACTTCTAGGCTATGGCGAACAGAGACCCGATTAGATCATTTTACATTTTGGTTAATAAAAGAATTCAGCGAAATTCTATCACATTTGTTCAATTTACGTCGCTCCTATTTCAGATAGCATATTGGGCTAAGCGGCATCTCAAAGCGCATGAAATGACGAGTGAAATGCACTGTTAAGCTTCTAGGGTGGGGCGAACAGAGACCCGATTAGATCATTTTACATTAAGGTAAATATAAGAATTCACGGAAATTCTATCACATTTGTTCAACTTACGTCGCTCCTATTTCAGATAGCGTACTGGGCTAGGCGGCATCTTAAAGCGCGTGGAATGGCGAGTAAAATGCACTACTTAACTTCTATGATAGGGCAATCAGAGACCCGATTAGATCATTTTATATTTAGTTTAATATAAGATTTCAGGGAAATTCTATCACATTTGTTCAATTTACTTCGATCCTATTTCAGTTAGCGTATTCGGCTAAGCGGCATCTCAAAGCGCATGAAATGACGAGTGAAATGCACTATTAAACTTCTAGGGTAGGGCAAACGGAGACCCGATTAGATCATTTTACATTATGGTTAATAAAAGAATTCAGCGAAATTCTATCACATTTGTTCAACTTACGTCGCTCCTATTTCAGATAGCGTATTGGGCTAAGCGGCATCTCAAAGCGCATGAAATGGCGAGTAAAATGCACTATGAAACTTCTAGGGTTGGGCAAAAAGAGACCCGATTAGATCATTTTATATTATGGTTAATTTAAGAATTCAGCAAAATTCTATCACATTTGTTCAATTTACGTCGCTCCTATTTCAGTTAGCGTATTCGGCTAAGCGGCATCTCAAAGCGCATGAAATGGCGACTAAAATGCACTATTAAAGTTCTAGGGTAGGGCAAACAGAGACCCGATTAGATCATTTTATATTACGGTTAATATAAGAATTCAGCGTAATTCTGTCACATTTGTTCAAGTTACGTAGCTCCTATTTCAGATAGCGTACTGGCCTAGGCGGCAACTTAAACCGCGTGGAATGGCGAGTAAAATGCACTATTAAACTTCTATGATAGGGCAATCAGAGACCCGATTAGTTCATTTTATATTTTGGTTAATATAAGAATCCAGCGAAATTCTATCACATTTGTTCAATTTACGTCGCTCCTATTTCAGATAGCGTATTGGGCTAAGCGGCATCTCAAAGCGCATGAAATGGCGAGTAAAATGCACTATTAAACTTCTAGGGTAGGGCAATCAGAGACCCGATTAAATCATTTTATATTACGGTTAATATAAGAATTCAGCGTAATTCTGTGACATTTGTTCAACTTACGTAGCTCCTATTTCAGATAGCGTGCTGGGCTAGGCGGCAACTTAAATCGCGTGGAATGGCGAGTAAAATGCACTGTTAAACTTCTATGATAGGGCAATCAGAGACCCGATTAGATCATTTTATATTTTGGTTAATATAAGAATTCAGCGAAATTCTATCACATTTGTTCAATTTACGTCGCCCCTATTTCAGATAGCTTATTGGGCTAAGCGGCATCGCAAAGCGCATGAATTGACGAGTAAAATGCACTATTAAACTTCTAGGATAAGGCAAACAGAGACCCGATTAGATCATTTTATATTACGGTTAATATAAGAATTCAGCGTAATTCTGTGACATTTGTTCAACTTACGTAGCTCCTATTTCAGATAGCGTACTGGGCTAGACGGCAACTGAAAGCGCGTGGAATGGTGAGTAAAATGCACTATTAAACTTCTAGGGTAGGGCAATCAGAGACCCGATTAGATCATTTTATATTATGGTTAATATAAGAATTCAGCGAAATTCTATCACATTTGTTCAATATACGTCGCTCCAATTTCAGATAGCTTATTGGACTAAGCGGCATCGCAAAGCGCATGAAATGACGAGTGAAATGCACTATTAAACTTCTTGGGTAGGGCGAACAAAGACCCGATTAGATCATTTTACATTAAGGTTAATATAAGAATTCAGCGAAATTCTATCACATTTGTTCAATTTACATCGCTCCTATTTCAGATAGCGACTTGTGCTAAGTGGCATCTCAAAGCGCAAGAAATGGCGAGTAAAATGCTCTATTAAACTTCTAGGGTTGGGCAAACAGAGACCCCATTACATCATTTTATATTATGGTTAATTTAAGAATTCAGCGAAATTCTATCACATTTGTTCAATTTACGTCGCTCCAATTTCAGATAGCGTATTGGGTTAAGCGGCATCTCAAAGCGCATGAAATGGCGAGTAAAATGCACTATTAAACTTCTAGGCTATGGCGAACAGAGACCCGATTAGATCATTTTACATTTTGGTTAATAAAAGAATTCAGCGAAATTCTATCACATTTGTTCAATTTACGTCGCTCCTATTTCAGATAGCATATTGGGCTAAGCGGCATCTCAAAGCGCATGAAATGACGAGTGAAATGCACTGTTAAGCTTCTAGGGTGGGGCGAACAGAGACCCGATTAGATCATTTTACATTAAGGTAAATATAAGAATTCACGGAAATTCTATCACATTTGTTCAATTTACGTCGCTCCTATTTCAGATAGCGTACTGGGCTAGGCGGCACCTTAAAGCG
>CAKAJE020001529.1:0-35551 GCA_916610135.2 Macropis europaea | reverse complement strand
ATAACGTTGTATACTTATATTAACAATAATATGAATTGATCTAATCGGGTCTCTGATTGCCCTATCATAGAAGTTTAATAGTGCATTTTACTCGTCATTTCATGCGCTTTAAGGTGCCTCCTAGCCCAATACGCTATCTGAAATAGGAGCGATATAAATTGAACAAATGTGATAAAATTACGTTGAATACTTATATTATCCATAATATAAAATGATATAATCGGGTCCCTGATTGCCCTATCATAGATGATTAGTAGTGCATTTTGCTCGGCATTCTACCCGCTTTATGATGCCGCATAGCAAAATACGCTATCTGAAATAGGAGAAACGTAAATTGAACAAATGTGATAGAATACGCTGAATTCTTATATTAATCATAATATAAGATGACCTAATCGGGTCCCTAATTGCCCTATCCTAGAAGTTTAGTAGTGCATTTTACTTTTCATTTCATGAGCTTTAAGATGTCGCTTAGCCCAATACGCTATCTGAAGTAGGAGCGACGTAAATTGAACAAATGTGATAGAATTACACAGAATTCTTATGTTAACCATAATATAAAATGAGCTAATGGGGTCTCTGATTACCCTACCATAGAAGTTAAGTAGTGCATTATAATCTGCATTTCATGCCCTTTAAGATTCTGCTTAGTCCAATACGCTATCTGAAATAGGAGCGTCGTAAATTGAAAAAATGTGATAGAATTACGCAGAATTCTTATATAAACCACAATTTAAAATGATCTATTCGGGGTCTCTGATTGCACCATCACCGAATTTTAATAGTGAATTTACTCATCATTTCATGCGCCTTATGGTGCCACGTAGCCCATTACGCTATTTGAAATAGGCGCTGCGTAAATTGAACAAGTGTGATAAAATTACGCTGAATTCTTATATTAAGAATAATATAAAATGATCTAATTGGGTCGCTGATTGCCCTATCAAAGAACATTAGCTGTGCATTTTACTCGTCATTTCATGCGCTTTGAGATGCCGCTTAGCACAGTTCGCTATCTGAAATTGGAGCGACGTAAATTGAACAAATGTGATAGAATTTCATTGAATTCCTATATTAACCATAATATAAAATGATCTAATCGGGTCTCTGATTGCCCTATCATAGAAGTTTAATAGTACATTTTACTCGTAATTACATGCGCTTTAGGTGCCGCTTAGCCCAATACGCTCCCTGAAACTGGAGCGACGTAAATTGAACAAATGTGATAGAATTTCGCTGAATTCTTATATTAACCATAATATAGAATGATCTAATCGGGTCTCTGATTGCCCTAACATTGAAGTTTAATAGTGCATTTTACTGCTCAGTCCATGCGCTTGAAGATGCCGCCTATCCCAATACGCTATCTGAAATTGGAGCTACGTAAATTGAACAAACGTGATAGAATTACGCAGAATACTTATCTTAACCATAATTTAAAATGAACTAATCGGGTCTCTGATTGCCCCTATCATAGAAGTTCAATAGTGCATTTTACTCGTAATTTCATGCGCTTTATGGTCCCGCTTAGCCCAATACGCTCCCTGAAACTGGAGCGACGTAAATTGAACAAATGTGATAGAATCTCGCTGAATTCTTAAATTAAACATAATATAAAATGATCTAATCGGGTCTCTGTTTGCCCCTACCCTAGAAGTTTAATAGTGCATTTTACTCGACATTTCATGCGCTTTAAGGTGCCGTTTAGCCCAATACGCTATCTGAAATAGGAGCGTCGTAAATTGAACAAATGTGATAGAATTACACTGAATTCTTTTATTAATCATAATATAAGATGATCTAATCGGGTCTCTGATTGCCCTCTCTTAGAAGTTTAGTAGTGCATTTTACTCGACATTTCATGTGCGTTAAGATGCCGCTAAGCCCAACACGCTATATGAATTAGGAGCGACGTAAATTGAACAAATGTGATAGAATTTCGCTGAATTCTTATATTAACCATAATATAAAATGATCTAATCGGGTCTCTGATTGCCCTATCAGAGAAGGTTAGTAGTGCATTTTACTTGTCATCCCACGCGCTTTAAGATGCCGTCTAGCCAAAACGCTATATGAAATAGGAGCGACGTAAATTGAACAAATGTGATAGAATTACGCAGAATACTTATCTTAACCATAATTTAAAATGATCAAATCGGGTCTCTGATTGCCCTATCATAGAAGTTTAATAGTGCATTTTACTCGTAATATCATGCGCTTTATGGTGCCGCTTAGCCCAATACGCTCCCTGAAACTGGAGCGACGTAAATGGAACAAATGTGATAGAATTTCGCTGAATTCTTATATAACCATAATATAGAATGATCTAATCGGGTCTCTGATTGCCCTAACATAGAAGTTTAATAGTGCATTTTACTCCTCAGTCCATGCGCTTTAAGATGCCGCCTATCCCAATACGCTATCTGAAATTGGAGCTACGTAAATTGAACAAACGTGATAGAATTACGCAGAATACTTATCTAAACCATAATTTAAAATGATCAAATCGGGTCTCTGATTGCCCTATCATAGAAGTTTAATAGTGCATTTTACTCGTAATTTCATGCGCTTTATGGTGCCGCTTAGCCCAATACGCTCCCTGAAACTGGAGCGACGTAAATGGAACAAATGTGATAGAATTTCGCTGAATTCTTATATTAACCATAATATAGAATGATCTAATCGGGTCTCTGATTGCCCTAACATTGAAGTTTAATAGTGCATTTTACTGCTCAGTCCATGCGCTTGAAGATGCCGCCTATCCCAATACGCTATCTGAAATTGGAGCTACGTAAATTGAACAAACGTGATAGAATTACGCAGAATACTTATCTAAACCATAATTTAAAATGATCAAATCGGTCTCTGACTGCCCTATCATAGAAGTTTAATAGTGCATTTTACTCGACATTTCATGCGCTTTAAGGTGCCGTTTAGCCCAATACGCTATCTGAAATAGGAGCGTCGTAAATTGAACAAATGTGATAGAATTACACTGAATTCTTTTATTAATCATAATATAAGATGATCTAATCGGGTCTCTGATTGCCCTCTCTTAGAAGTTTAGTAGTGCATTTTACTCGACATTTCATGTGCGTTAAGATGCCGCTAAGCCAACACGCTATATGAATTAGGAGCGACGTAAATTGAACAAATGTGATAGAATTTCGCTGAATTCTTATATTAACCATAATATAAAATGATCTAATCGGGTCTCTGATTGCCCTATCAGAGAAGGTTAGTAGTGCATTTTACTTGTCATCCCACGCGCTTTAAGATGCCGTCTAGCCAAAACGCTATATGAAATAGGACGCGACGTAAATTGAACAAACGTGATAGAATTACGCAGAATACTCATCTTAACCATAATTTAAAATGATCTAATCGGGTCTCTGACTGCCCTATCACATAATCTTAATAGTGCATTTTACTCGTCATTTCATGCGCTTTCAGGTGCAGCCCCAGCCCAATACGCTGTCTGAAATAGGAGCGACGTAAATTGAACAAATGTGATAGAATTTCCCCTGAAATCTTATATTAACCAAAATATAAAATGATGTAATCGGGTCTCTGATTGCCCTACCATAGAAGTTTAGTAGTGCATTTTACTCGCCATTCCACGCGCTTTGAGATGCCGCTTAGCCCAATACGCTATCTGAAATAGGAGCGACGTAAGTTGAACAACTGTGTAGATTTTCGCTGAATCCTTATATTAACCAAAATATAAAATGATCTAATAGGGACTCTGATTGCCCTTTCATAGAAGTTTAATAGAGCATTTTACTCGCCATTCCATGCGCTTTTGAGATGCCCGCATAGCCCAATACGCTATCTGAAATAGGAACGACGTAAATTGATCAAATGTGATAGAATTTTGCTGAATTCTTAAATTAACCATAATATAAAATGATCTAATCGGGTCTCTGATTGCCCTATCATAGAAGTTTAATAGTGCATTTTACTCGTAATTTCATGCGCTTTATGGTGCCGCTTAGCCCAATACGTTCCCTGAACTGGAGCGACGTAAATTGAACAAATGTGATAGAATTTCGCTGAATTCTTAAATTAAACATAATATAAAATTATCTAATCGGGTTCTCTGTTTGCCCTACCCTAGAAGTTTAATAGTGCATTTTACTCGACATTTCATGGTCTTTAAGGTGCCGTTTAGCCCAATACGCTATCTGAAATATGAGCGTCGTAAATTGAACAAATGTGACAGAATTTCGCTGAATTCTTATATTAATCTTAATGAAAAATGATCTTATAGGGTCCCTGTTCGCCCTACCCTAGAAGTTTAGTAGTGCATTTCAATCATCATTTCATGCGCTTTGAGATGCCGCTTAGCCCAATAAGCTATCTGAAATAGGAGCGACGTAAATTGAAAAAATGTGTTACAATTTCCCTGAAATCTTATATTAAACAAAATATAAAATGATCTAATCGGGTCTCTGATTGCCCTACCATAGAAGTTTAATAGTGCATTTTACTCGCCATTCCACGCGCTTTAAGGTGCCGCCTAGCCCAGTACGCTAAATGAAATAGGAACGACGTAAAATTGAACAAATGTAATAGAATTTTGCTGAATCTTAAATTAACCATAATATAAAATGATCTAATCGGGTCTCTGTTTGCGCTACCCTAGAAGGTTAATATTGCATTTTACTCGCCATTTCATCCGCTTTGAGATGCCGCTTAGCCCAATACGCTATCTGAAATAGGAGCGACGTAAATTGAACAAATGGGATAGAATTTCGCTGAATTCTTATATTAACCAAAATATAAAATGATCTAATCGGGTCTCTGATTGCCCTATCATAGAAGTTTAATAGTGCATTTTACTCGCCATTTCATGCGCATTGAGATTCCGCTTAGCCCAATACGCTATCTGAAATAGGAGCGACGTAAATTGAACAAATGTGATAGAATTTCCCTGAAATCTTATATTAACCAAAATATAAAATGATGTAATCGGGACTCTGATTGCCCTACCATAGAAGTTTAGTAGAGCATTTTACTCGCCATTCCACGCGCTTTAAGATGCCGCCTATCCCAGTACGCTATCTGCATTAGGAGCGACGTAAGTTGAACAACTGTGATAGAATTACGCTGAATTCTTATATTAACCGTAATTTAAAATGATCTAATCGGGTCTCTGTTTGCCTTATCCTAGAAGTTTAGTAGTGCATTTTACTCGCCATTTCATGCGCTTTGAGATGCCGCTTAGCCCAATACGCTATCTGAAATAGGAGCGACGTAAGTTGAACAAATGTGATAGAATTTCGCTGAATTCTTAAATTAACCTTAATATAAAATGATCTAATCGGGTCTCTGTTTGCCCTACCCTAGAAGTTTAATAGTGCATTTTATTCGCCATTTCATGCGCTTTGAGATGCTGCTTAGCCCAATACGCTATCTGAAATAGGAGCGACGTAACTTGAACAAATGTGATAGAATTTCCCTGAAATCTTATATTAAACAAAATATAAAACGATCTAATCGGGACTCTGATTGCCCTATCATAGAAGTTTACTAGTGCATTTAACACGCCCTTCCACGCGCTTTAAGATGCCGCCTAGCCCAGTACGCTATCTGAAATAGGAGCGACGTAAGTTGAACAAATGTGATAGAATTTCGCTGAATTCTTATATTAACCGTATTATAAAATGATTTAATCGGGTCTCAGTTTGCCTTACCCTAGAAGTTTAATAGTGCATTTTGCTCGCCATATCATGCGCTTTGAGTTGCCGCTCAGCCCAATACGCTATCTGAAATAGGAGCGACGTAAATTGAACAAATGTGATAGAATTTCGCTGAATTCTTTATTTAACCATAATATTAAATGATCAAATCGGGTCTCTGTTTGCCCCACCCTAGAAGTTTAATAGTGCATTTTACTCCCCATTTCATGCGCTTTGAGATGCCGCTTAGCCCAATACGCTATCTGAAATAGGAGCGACGTAAGTTGAACAAATGTGATAGAATTTCGCTGAATTCTTAAATTAACCATAATATAAAATGATGTAATCGGATCTCTGTTCGCCCTACCCAAGAAGTTTAATAGTGCATTTCACTCGTCATTCCATGCGCTTTGAGATGTCGCTTAGCCCAATACGCTATCTGAAATAGGAGCGACGTAAATTGAACAAATGTGATAGAATTTCTCTGAAATCTTATATTAAACAAAATATAAAATGATCTAATCGGGACTCTGATTGCCTTACCCTAGAAGTTTAATAGTGCATTTTACTCCCCATTTCATGCGCTTTGAGATGCCGCTTAGCCCAATACTGTATCTGAAATAGTAGCGACGTAAATTGACCAAATGTGATAGAATTTCGCTGAATTCTTATATTAACCAAAATATAAAATGATCTAATCGGGTCTCTGATTGCCCTACCATAGAAGTTTAATTGTGTATTTTACTCGTCATTCCACGCGCTTTAAGATGCCGCCTTGCCCAGTACGCTATCTGAAATAGGATCGACGTAAGTTGAACAAATGTAATAGAATTTCGCTGAATTCTTAAATTAACCGTAATATAAAATGATCTAATCGGGTCTCCCTTTGCCTTACCCTAGAAGTTTAATGGTGCATTACACTCGTCATATCATGCTCTTTGAGATGCCGCTTAGCCCACTACGCTATCTGAAATAGTAGAGATGTAAATTGAACAAATGCGATAGAATTTCTCTGAATTCTTTTATTAACCATAATGTAAAATGATCTAATCGGGTCTCTGTTCGCCCTAGCCTAGAAGTTTAATAGTGCATTTTATTCGCCATTTCATGCGCTTTGAGATGCCGCTTAGCCCAATACGCTATCTGAAATAGGAGCGACGTAAATTGAACAAATGTGATAGAATTTCCCTGAAATCTTATATTAAACAAAATATAAAATGATCTAATTGGGTCTCCGATTACCCTATCATTGAAGTTTGGTAGTGCATTTCACTCGTCATTTCATGCGCTTTGAGATGCCGCTTAGCCCAATACGCTATCTGAAATAGGAGAGATGTAAATTGAACAAATGTGATAGAATTTCGCTGAATTCTATTATTAACCATAATGTAAAATGATCTAATCGGGCCTCTGTTCGCCCTAGCCTAGAAGTTTAAAAGTGCATTTTATTCGCCATTTCATGCGCTTTGAGATGCCGCTCAGCCCAATACGCTATCTGAAATAGGAGCCACGTAAATTGAACAAATGTGATAGAATTTCCCTGAAAACTTATATTAAACAAAATATAAAATGATCTAATCGGGTCTCTGATTGCCCTATCATAGAAATTTAGTAGTGCATTTTACTCGCCCTTCCACGCGCTTTAAGCAGCCGCCTAGCCCAGTACGCTATCTGAAATTGGAGCGACGTAAGTTGAACAAATGTGATAGAATTACACTGAATTCTTATATTAACCGTAATATAAAATGATCTAATCGTGTCTCTGTTTGCCTTACCCTAGAAGTTTAATAGTGCAATTTACTCGCCATTTCATGCGCTTTGAGATGCCGCTTAGACCAATACGCTATCTGAAATAGGAGGGACGTTAATTGAACAAATGTGATAGAATTTCGCTGAATCCTCATATTAACCATAATATAAAATGATCTAATCGGGTCTCTGTTTGCCCTACGCTAGAAGTTTAACAGTGCAATTTTACTCGCCATTTCTTGTGCTTTGAGATGCCGCTTAGCCCAATACGCTATCTGAAATAGGAGGGTCGTAAATTGAACAAATGTGATAGAATTTGGCTGAATTCTTAAATTAACCATAATATAAAATGATCTAATCGGGTCTCTGTTTACCCTACCCTAGAAGTTTAATAGTGCATTTCACGCGTCATTTGATGCGCTTTGAGATGCCGCTTAGCCCAATAAGCTATCTGAAATAGGAGCGACGTAAATTTGACAAATGTGATAGAATTTCGCTAAATTCTTATATTAACCAAAATATAAAATGATCTAATCGGGTCTCTGTTTGCCCTACGCTAGAAGTTTAATAGTGCATTTTACTCGCCATTTCATGCGCTTTGAGATGCCGCTTAGCACAATACGCTATCTGAAATAGGAGCGACGTAAATTGAACAAATGTGATAGAATTTCGCTGAATTCTTAAATTAAACATAATATAAAATGATCTAATCGGGTCTCTGTTTACTCTACCCTAGAAGTTTAATAGTGCATTTCACGCGTCATTTGATGCGCTTTGAGATGCCGCTTAGCCCAATAAGGTATCTGAAATAGGAGCAACGTAAATTGAACAAATGTGATAGAATTTCGATGAATTCTTATACTAACCAAAATATAAAATGATCTAATCGGGTCTCTGATTGCCCTATCATAGAAGTTTAATAGTGCATTTTACTCCCCATTTCTTGCGCTTTGAGATGCCGCTTAGCCCAATACGCTATCTGAAATAGGAGCGACGTAAGTTGAACAAATGTGATAGAATTTCGCTGAATTCTTAAATTAAACATAATATAAAATTATCTAATCGGGTCTCTGTTTGCCCTACCCTAGAAGTTTAATAGTGCATTTTGCTCGCCATATCATGCGCTTTGAGTTGCCGCTCAGCCCAATACGCTATCTGAAATAGGAACGACGTAAATTGATCAAATGTGATAGAATTTTGCTGAATTCTTAAATTAACCATAATATAAAATGATCTAATCGGGTCTCTGATTGCCCTATCATAGAAGTTTAATAGTACATTTTACTCGTAATTTCATGCGCTTTATGGTGCCGCTTAGCCCAATACGCTCCCTGAAACTGGAGCGACGTAAATTGAACAAATGTGATAGAATTTCGCTGAATTCTTAAATTAAACATAATATAAAATGATCTAATCGGGTCTCTGTTTGCCCTACCCTAGAAGTTTAATAGTGCATTTTACTCGACATTTCATGCGCTTTAAGGTGCCGTTTAGCCCAGTACGCTATCTGAAATATGAGCGTCGTAAATTGAACAAATGTGACAGAATTTCGCTGAATTCTTATATTAATCTTAATGAAAAATGATCTTATAGGGTCCCTGTTCGCCCTACCCTAGAAGTTTAGTAGTGCATTTCAATCATCATTTCATGCGCTTTGAGATGCCGCTTAGCCCAATAAGCTATCTGAAATAGGAGCGACGTAAATTGAAAAAATGTGTTACAATATCCCTGAAATCTTATATTAAACAAAATATAAAATGATCTAATCGGGTCTCTGATTGCCCTACCATAGAAGTTTAATAGTGCATTTTACTCGCCATTCCACGCGCTTTAAGGTGCCGCCTAGCCCAGTACGCTAAATGAAATAGGAACGACGTAAATTGAACAAATGTAATAGAATTTTGCTGAATTCTTAAATTAACCATAATATAAAATGATCTAATCGGGTCTCTGTTTGCGCTACCCTAGAAGGTTAATATTGCATTTTACTCGCCATTTCATCCGCTTTGAGATGCCGCTTAGCCCAATACGCTATCTGAAATAGGAGCGACGTAAATTGAACAAATGGGATAGAATTTCGCTGAATTCTTATATTAACCAAAATATAAAATGATCTAATCGGGTCTCTGATTGCCCTATCATAGAAGTTTAATAGTGCATTTTACTCGCCATTTCATGCGCTTTGAGATTCCGCTTAGCCCAATACGCTATCTGAAATAGGAGCGACGTAAATTGAACAAATGTGATAGAATTTCCCTGAAATCTTATATTAACCAAAATATAAAATGATGTAATCGGGACTCTGATTGCCCTACCATAGAAGTTTAGTAGAGCATTTTACTCGCCATTCCACGCGCTTTAAGATGCCGCCTATCCCAGTACGCTATCTGCATTAGGAGCGACGTAAGTTGAACAACTGTGATAGAATTACGCTGAATTCTTATATTAACCGTAATTTAAAATGATCTAATCGGGTCTCTGTTTGCCTTATCCTAGAAGTTTAGTAGTGCATTTTACTCGCCATTTCATGCGCTTTGAGATGCCGCTTAGCCCAATACGCTATCTGAAATAGGAGCGACGTAAGTTGAACAAATGTGATAGAATTTCGCTGAATTCTTAAATTAACCTTAATATAAAATGATCTAATCGGGTCTCTGTTTGCCCTACCCTAGAAGTTTAATAGTGCATTTTATTCGCCATTTCATGCGCTTTGAGATGCTGCTTAGCCCAATACGCTATCTGAAATAGGAGCGACGTAACTTGAACAAATGTGATAGAATTTCCCTGAAATCTTATATTAAACAAAATATAAAACGATCTAATCGGGACTCTGATTGCCCTATCATAGAAGTTTACCAGTGCATTTAACACGCCCTTCCACGCGCTTTAGGATGCCGCCTAGCCCAGTACGCTATCTGAAATAGGAGCGACGTAAGTTGAACAAATGTGATAGAATTTCGCTGAATTCTTATATTAACCGTATTATAAAATGATTTAATCGGGTCTCAGTTTGCCTTACCCTAGAAGTTTAATAGTGCATTTTGCTCGCCATATCATGCGCTTTGAGTTGCCGCTCAGCCCAATACGCTATCTGAAATAGGAGCGACGTAAATTGAACAAATGTGATAGAATTTCGCTGAATTCTTTATTTAACCATAATATTAAATGATCAAATCGGGTCTCTGTTTGCCCCACCCTAGAAGTTTAATAGTGCATTTTACTCCCCATTTCTTGCGCTTTGAGATGCCGCTTAGCCCAATACGCTATCTGAAATAGGAGCGACGTAAGTTGAACAAATGTGATAGAATTTCGCTGAATTCTTAAATTAACCATAATATAAAATGATGTAATCGGATCTCTGTTCGCCCTACCCAAGAAGTTTAATAGTGCATTTCACTCGTCATTCCATGCGCTTTGAGATGTCGCTTAGCCCAATACGCTATCTGAAATAGGAGCGACGTAAATTGAACAAATGTGATAGAATTTCTCTGAAATCTTATATTAAACAAAATATAAAATGATCTAATCGGGACTCTGATTGCCTTACCCTAGAAGTTTAATAGTGCATTTTACTCCCCATTTCATGCGCTTTGAGATGCCGCTTAGCCCAATACTGTATCTGAAATAGTAGCGACGTAAATTGACCAAATGTGATAGAATTTCGCTGAATTCTTATATTAACCAAAATATAAAATGATCTAATCGGGTCTCTGATTGCCCTACCATAGAAGTTTAATTGTGTATTTTACTCGTCATTCCACGCGCTTTAAGATGCCGCCTTGCCCAGTACGCTATCTGAAATAGGATCGACGTAAGTTGAACAAATGTAATAGAATTTCGCTGAATTCTTAAATTAACCGTAATATAAAATGATCTAATCGGGTCTCCCTTTGCCTTACCCTAGAAGTTTAATGGTGCATTACACTCGTCATATCATGCTCTTTGAGATGCCGCTTAGCCCACTACGCTATCTGAAATAGTAGAGATGTAAATTGAACAAATGCGATAGAATTTCTCTGAATTCTTTTATTAACCATAATGTAAAATGATCTAATCGGGTCTCTGTTCGCCCTAGCCTAGAAGTTTAATAGTGCATTTTATTCGCCATTTCATGCGCTTTGAGATGCCGCTTAGCCCAATACGCTATCTGAAATAGGAGCGACGTAAATTGAACAAATGTGATAGAATTTCCCTGAAATCTTATATTAAACAAAATATAAAATGATCTAATTGGGTCTCCGATTACCCTATCATTGAAGTTTGGTAGTGCATTTCACTCGTCATTTCATGCGCTTTGAGATGCCGCTTAGCCCAATACGCTATCTGAAATAGGAGAGATGTAAATTGAACAAATGTGATAGAATTTCGCTGAATTCTTTTATTAACCATAATGTAAAATGATCTAATCGGGCCTCTGTTCGCCCTAGCCTAGAAGTTTAAAAGTGCATTTTATTCGCCATTTCATGCGCTTTGAGATGCCGCTCAGTCCAATACGCTATCTGAAATAGGAGCGACGTAAATTGAACAAATGTGATAGAATTTCCCTGAAAACTTATATTAAACAAAATATAAAATGATCTAATCGGGTCTCTGATTGCCCTATCATAGAAATTTAGTAGTGCATTTTACTCGCCCTTCCACGCGCTTTAAGCAGCCGCCTAGCCCAGTACGCTATCTGAAATTGGAGCGACGTAAGTTGAACAAATGTGATAGAATTACACTGAATTCTTATATTAACCGTAATATAAAATGATCTAATCGTGTCTCTGTTTGCCTTACCCTAGAAGTTTAATAGTGCAATTTACTCGCCATTTCATGCGCTTTGAGATGCCGCTTAGACCAATACGCTATCTGAAATAGGAGGGACGTTAATTGAACAAATGTGATAGAATTTCGCTGAATCCTCATATTAACCATAATATAAAATGATCTAATCGGGTCTCTGTTTGCCCTACGCTAGAAGTTTAACAGTGCAATTTTACTCGCCATTTCTTGTGCTTTGAGATGCCGCTTAGCCCAATACGCTATCTGAAATAGGAGGGTCGTAAATTGAACAAATGTGATAGAATTTGGCTGAATTCTTAAATTAACCATAATATAAAATGATCTAATCGGGTCTCTGTTTACCCTACCCTAGAAGTTTAATAGTGCATTTCACGCGTCATTTGATGCGCTTTGAGATGCCGCTTAGCCCAATAAGCTATCTGAAATAGGAGCGACGTAAATTTGACAAATGTGATAGAATTTCGCTAAATTCTTATATTAACCAAAATATAAAATGATCTAATCGGGTCTCTGTTTGCCCTACGCTAGAAGTTTAATAGTGCATTTTACTCGCCATTTCATGCGCTTTGAGATGCCGCTTAGCACAATACGCTATCTGAAATAGGAGCGACGTAAATTGAACAAATGTGATAGAATTTCGCTGAATTCTTAAATTAAACATAATATAAAATGATCTAATCGGGTCTCTGTTTACCCTACCCTAGAAGTTTAATAGTGCATTTCACGCGTCATTTGATGCGCTTTGAGATGCCGCTTAGCCCAATAAGGTATCTGAAATAGGAGCAACGTAAATTGAACAAATGTGATAGAATTTCGATGAATTCTTATACTAACCAAAATATAAAATGATCTAATCGGGTCTCTGATGGCCCTATCATAGAAGTTTAATAGTGCATTTTACTCGGTATTCCACGCGCTTTAAGATGCCGCCTAGCCCAGTACGCTATCTGAAATAGGAGCGACGTAAATTGAACAAATGTGATAGAATTTTGCTGAATTCTTATATTAACCATAATATAAAATGATGAAATCAGGTCTCTGTTCGGCCTACCCAAGAAGTTTAATAGTGCATTTCACTCGTCACTTCAAGCGCTTTGAGATGCCGCTTAGCCCAAAACGCTATCTGAAATAGGAGCGACGTAAATTGAACAAATGTGATAGAATTTCCCTGAAATCTTATATTAAACAAAATATAAAATGATCTAATCGGGTCTCTGATTGCCCTATCATAGAAGTTTAATAGTGCATTTCACTCGTCATTTCATGCGCTTCGAGTTGCCGCTCAGCTCAATACGCTATCTGAAACATCAGCGACGTTAATTGAACAAATGTGATAGAATTTCGCTGAATTCTTATATTATACCGTAATATAAAATGATCTTATCGGGTCTCTGTTTGCCCTACCCTAGAAGTTTAATAGTGCACTTTACTCGCCTTTTCATGCGCTTTGAGGTGCCGCTTAGCCCAATACGCTATCTGAAATAGGAGCGACGAAAATTGAACAAATGTGATAGAATTTCGGCGAATTCTTATATTAACCAAAATATAAAATGATCTAATCGGGTCTCTGATTGCCCTATCATGGAAGTTTAATAGTGCATTTACTCGCCATTCCACGCGCTTTAAGATGCCGCCTAGCCCAGTACGCTACCTGAAATAGGAGCGACGTAAATTGAAGAAATGTGATAGAATTTCGCAGAATTCTTAAATTAACCAAAATATAAAATGATCTAATCGGGTCTCTGTTTGCCCTACGCTAGAAGTTTAATAGTGCATTTTACTCGCCATTTCATGCGCTTTGAGATGCCGCTTAGCACAATACGCTATCTGAAATAGGAGCGACGTAAATTGAACAAATGTGATAGAATTTCGCTGAATTCTTAAATTAAACATAATATAAAATGATCTAATCGGGTCTCTGTTTACCCTACCCTAGAAGTTTAATAGTGCATTTCACGCGTCATTTGATGCGCTTTGAGATGCCGCTTAGCCCAATAAGGTATCTGAAATAGGAGCAACGTAAATTGAACAAATGTGATAGAATTTCGATGAATTCTTATACTAACCAAAATATAAAATGATCTAATCGGGTCTCTGATTGCCCTATCATAGAAGTTTAATAGTGCATTTTACTCGGTATTCCACGCGCTTTAAGATGCCGCCTAGCCCAGTACGCTATCTGAAATAGGAGCGACGTAAATTGAACAAATGTGATAGAATTTTGCTGAATTCTTATATTAACCATAATATAAAATGATGAAATCAGGTCTCTGTTCGGCCTACCCAAGAAGTTTAATAGTGCATTTCACTCGTCACTTCAAGCGCTTTGAGATGCCGCTTAGCCCAAAACGCTATCTGAAATAGGAGCGACGTAAATTGAACAAATGTGATAGAATTTCCCTGAAATCTTATATTAAACAAAATATAAAATGATCTAATCGGGTCTCTGATTGCCCTATCATAGAAGTTTAATAGTGCATTTCACTCGTCATTTCATGCGCTTCGAGATGCCGCTCAGCTCAATACGCTATCTGAAACATCAGCGACGTTAATTGAACAAATGTGATAGAATTTCGCTGAATTCTTATATTATACCGTAATATAAAATGATCTTATCGGGTCTCTGTTTGCCCTACCCTAGAAGTTTAATAGTGCACTTTACTCGCCTTTTCATGCGCTTTGAGGTGCCGCTTAGCCCAATACGCTATCTGAAATAGGAGCGACGAAAATTGAACAAATGTGATAGAATTTCGGCGAATTCTTATATTAACCAAAATATAAAATGATCTAATCGGGTCTCTGATTGCCCTATCATGGAAGTTTAATAGTGCATTTACTCGCCATTCCACGCGCTTTAAGATGCCGCCTAGCCCAGTACGCTACCTGAAATAGGAGCGACGTAAATTGAAGAAATGTGATAGAATTTCGCTGAATTCTTAAATTAACCATAATATAAAATGATCTAATCGGGTCTCTGTTTGCCCTACCCTGGAAGTTTAATAGTGCATTTTACTCGTCATTTCATGCGCTTTGAGATGCCGCTTTGCCCAATACGCTATCTGAAATAGGAGCGACGTAAATTGAACAAATGTGATAGAATTTCGCTGAATTCTTAAATTAACCATAATATAAAATGAACTAATCGGGTCTCTGTTTGCCCTACCCTATAAGTTTAATAGTGCATTCTACTCGCCATTTCATGCGCTTTGAGATGCCTCTTAGCCCAATACGCTATCTGAAATATCAGCGACGTAAATTGAACAAATGTGTAGGAATTTCGCGTAATTCTTAAATTAACCATAATATAAAATGATCTCATCGGGTCTCTGATTGCCCTATCGGAGAAGTTTAATAGTGCATTTTTCCTGCCATTCCACGCGCTTTAAGATGCCGCCTAGCCCAGTACGCTATCAGAAATTGGAGCGGCGTAAGTTGAACAAATGTGATAGAATTACGCTGAATTCTTATATTAACCGTAATATAAAATGATCTAATCGGGTCTCTGTTTGCCTTACCGTAGAAGTTTAATAGTGCATTTTACTCGCCATTTCATGCGCTTGGAGATGCCGCTTAGCCCAATACGCTGTCTGAAATAGGAGCGACGTAAATTGAACAAATGTGATACAATTTCGTTGAATTCTTATATTAACCTTAATGTAAAATGATCTAATCGGGTCTCTGGTCGCCCTACCCTGGAAGTTTAATACTGCATTTTACTCGTCATTTCATGCGCTTTGAGATGCCGCTTAGCCCAATACGCTATCTGAAATAGGAGCGACGTAAATTGAACAAATGTGATAGAATTTCGCGGAATTCTTAAATTAACCATAATATAAAATGGTTTAGTCGCGTCTCTGTTTACACTACCCTAGAAGTTTAATAGTGCATTTTACTCGACATTTCATGCGCTTTAAGATGCCACCTAGCCCAATACGCAATCTGAAATAGGGGCGACGTAAATTGAGCAAATGTGATAGAATTTCGCTGAATTCTTATATTAACCGTAGTATAAGATGACCTAATCGGGTCTCTGATTGCCCTATCCGAGAAGTTTAGCAGTGCATTTTACTCGACATTTCATGCGTTTTAAGATGCCGCCTAGTCCAATGCGCTACCTGAAATTGGAGCTATGTAAATTGAACACACGTGATAGAATTATGCAGAGTTCTTATATTATCCATAATATAATACGATCTACTCGGGTCTCTGATTGTCCTATCATAGAAGTTTAATAGTGCATTTTACTCGTCATGTCATGCGCTTTAAGGTGCCGCTAAGCCCAATACGCTATCTGAAATAGGGGCGACGTAAATTGAACAAACGTGATAAAATAACGTTGTATACTTATATTAACAATAATATGAATTGATCTAATCGGGTCTCTGATTGCCCTATCATAGAAGTTTAATAGTGCATTTTACTCGTCATTTCATGCGCTTTAAGGTGCCTCCTAGCCCAATACGCTATCTGAAATAGGAGCGATATAAATTGAACAAATGTGATAAAATTACGTTGAATACTTATATTAACCATAATATAAAATGATATAATCGGGTCCCTGATTGCCCTATCATAGATGATTAGTAGTGCATTTTGCTCGGCATTCTACCCGCTTTATGATGCCGCATAGCAAAATACGCTATCTGAAATAGGAGCCACGTAAATTGAACAAATGTGATAGAATTACGCTGAATTCTTATATTAATCATAATATAAGATGACCTAACCGGGTCCCTAATTGCCCTATCCTAGAAGTTTAGTAGTGCATTTTACTTTTCATTTCATGAGCTTTAAGATGTCGCTTAGCCCAATACGCTATCTGAAGTAGGAGCGACGTAAATTGAACAAATGTGATAGAATTACACAGAATTCTTATGTTAACCATAATATAAAATGAGCTAATGGGGTCTCTGATTACCCTACCATAGAAGTTAAGTAGTGCATTATAATCTGCATTTCATGCCCTTTAAGATTCTGCTTAGTCCAATACGCTATCTGAAATAGGAGCGTCGTAAATTGAAAAAATGTGATAGAATTACGCAGAATTCTTATATTAACCACAATTTAAAATGATCTATTCGGGTCTCTGATTGCACCATCACCGAATTTTAATAGTGAATTTTACTCATCATTTCATGCGCCTTATGGTGCCACGTAGCCCATTACGCTATTTGAAATAGGCGCTGCGTAAATTGAACAAATGTGATAAAATTACGCTGAATTCTTATATTAAGAATAATATAAAATGATCTAATTGGGTCGCTGATTGCCCTATCAAAGAACATTAGCTGTGCATTTTACTCGTCATTTCATGCGCTTTGAGATGCCGCTTAGCACAGTTCGCTATCTGAAATTGGAGCGACGTAAATTGAACAAATGTGATAGAATTTCATTGAATTCCTATATTAACCATAATATAAAATGATCTAATCGGGTCTCTGATTGCCCTATCATAGAAGTTTAATAGTACATTTTACTCGTAATTACATGCGCTTTATGGTGCCGCTTAGCCCAATACGCTCCCTGAAACTGGAGCGACGTAAATTGAACCAAATGTGATAGAATTTCGCTGAATTCTTATATTAACCATAATATAGAATGATCTAATCGGGTCTCTGATTGCCCTAACATTGAAGTTTAATAGTGCATTTTACTGCTCAGTCCATGCGCTTGAAGATGCCGCCTATCCCAATACGCTATCTGAAATTGGAGCTACGTAAATTGAACAAACGTGATAGAATTACGCAGAATACTTATCTTAACCATAATTTAAAATGAACTAATCGGGTCTCTGATTGCCCTATCATAGAAGTTCAATAGTGCATTTTACTCGTAATTTCATGCGCTTTATGGTCCCGCTTAGCCCAATACGCTCCCTGAAACTGGAGCGACGTAAATTGAACAAATGTGATAGAATCTCGCTGAATTCTTAAATTAAACATAATATAAAATGATCTAATCGGGTCTCTGTTTGCCCTACCCTAGAAGTTTAATAGTGCATTTTACTCGACATTTCATGCGCTTTAAGGTGCCGTTTAGCCCAATACGCTATCTGAAATAGGAGCGTCGTAAATTGAACAAATGTGATAGAATTACACTGAATTCTTTTATTAATCATAATATAAGATGATCTAATCGGGTCTCTGATTGCCCTCTCTTAGAAGTTTAGTAGTGCATTTTACTCGACATTTCATGTGCGTTAAGATGCCGCTAAGCCCAACACGCTATATGAATTAGGAGCGACGTAAATTGAACAAATGTGATAGAATTTCGCTGAATTCTTATATTAACCATAATATAAAATGATCTAATCGGGTCTCTGATTGCCCTATCAGAGAAGGTTAGTAGTGCATTTTACTTGTCATCCCACGCGCTTTAAGATGCCGTCTAGCCAAAACGCTATATGAAATAGGAGCGACGTAAATTGAACAAATGTGATAGAATTACGCAGAATACTTATCTTAACCATAATTTAAAATGATCAAATCGGGTCTCTGATTGCCCTATCATAGAAGTTTAATAGTGCATTTTACTCGTAATTTCATGCGCTTTATGGTGCCGCTTAGCCCAATACGCTCCCTGAAACTGGAGCGACGTAAATGGAACAAATGTGATAGAATTTCGCTGAATTCTTATATTAACCATAATATAGAATGATCTAATCGGGTCTCTGATTGCCCTAACATAGAAGTTTAATAGTGCATTTTACTCCTCAGTCCATGCGCTTGAAGATGCCGCCTATCCCAATACGCTATCTGAAATTGGAGCTACGTAAATTGAACAAACGTGATAGAATTACGCAGAATACTTATCTAAACCATAATTTAAAATGATCAAATCGGGTCTCTGATTGCCCTATCATAGAAGTTTAATAGTGCATTTTACTCGTAATTTCATGCGCTTTATGGTGCCGCTTAGCCCAATACGCTCCCTGAAACTGGAGCGACGTAAATGGAACAAATGTGATAGAATTTCGCTGAATTCTTATATTAACCATAATATAGAATGATCTAATCGGGTCTCTGATTGCCCTAACATTGAAGTTTAATAGTGCATTTTACTGCTCAGTCCATGCGCTTGAAGATGCCGCCTATCCCAATACGCTATCTGAAATTGGAGCTACGTAAATTGAACAAACGTGATAGAATTACGCAGAATACTTATCTAAACCATAATTTAAAATGATCAAATCGGGTCTCTGATTGCCCTATCATAGAAGTTTAATAGTGCATTTTACTCGACATTTCATGCGCTTTAAGGTGCCGTTTAGCCCAATACGCTATCTGAAATAGGAGCGTCGTAAATTGAACAAATGTGATAGAATTACACTGAATTCTTTTATTAATCATAATATAAGATGATCTAATCGGGTCTCTGATTGCCCTCTCTTAGAAGTTTAGTAGTGCATTTTACTCGACATTTCATGTGCGTTAAGATGCCGCTAAGCCCAACACGCTATATGAATTAGGAGCGACGTAAATTGAACAAATGTGATAGAATTTCGCTGAATTCTTATATTAACCATAATATAAAATGATCTAATCGGGTCTCTGATTGCCCTATCAGAGAAGGTTAGTAGTGCATTTTACTTGTCATCCCACGCGCTTTAAGATGCCGTCTAGCCAAAACGCTATATGAAATAGGAGCGACGTAAATTGAACAAACGTGATAGAATTACGCAGAATACTCATCTTAACCATAATTTAAAATGATCTAATCGGGTCTCTGACTGCCCTATCACATAATCTTAATAGTGCATTTTACTCGTCATTTCATGCGCTTTCAGGTGCAGCCCAGCCCAATACGCTGTCTGAAATAGGAGCGACGTAAATTGAACAAATGTGATAGAATTTCCCTGAAATCTTATATTAACCAAAATATAAAATGATGTAATCGGGTCTCTGATTGCCCTACCATAGAAGTTTAGTAGTGCCTTTTACTCGCCATTCCACGCGCTTTGAGATGCCGCTTAGCCCAATAAGCTATCTGAAATAGGAGCGACGTAAGTTGAACAACTGTGTAGATTTTCGCTGAATCCTTATATTAACCAAAATATAAAATGATCTAATAGGGACTCTGATTGCCCTTTCATAGAAGTTTAATAGAGCATTTTACTCGCCATTCCACGCGCTTTGAGATGCCGCTTAGCCCAATACGCTATCTGAAATAGGAACGACGTAAATTGATCAAATGTGATAGAATTTTGCTGAATTCTTAAATTAACCATAATATAAAATGATCTAATCGGGTCTCTGATTGCCCTATCATAGAAGTTTAATAGTACATTTTACTCGTAATTTCATGCGCTTTATGGTGCCGCTTAGCCCAATACGTTCCCTGAAACTGGAGCGACGTAAATTGAACAAATGTGATAGAATTTCGCTGAATTCTTAAATTAAACATAATATAAAATTATCTAATCGGGTCTCTGTTTGCCCTACCCTAGAAGTTTAATAGTGCATTTTACTCGACATTTCATGCGCTTTAAGGTGCCGTTTAGCCCAGTACGCTATCTGAAATATGAGCGTCGTAAATTGAACAAATGTGACAGAATTTCGCTGAATTCTTATATTAATCTTAATGAAAAATGATCTTATAGGGTCCCTGTTCGCCCTACCCTAGAAGTTTAGTAGTGCATTTCAATCATCATTTCATGCGCTTTGAGATGCCGCTTAGCCCAATAAGCTATCTGAAATAGGAGCGACGTAAATTGAAAAAATGTGTTACAATATCCCTGAAATCTTATATTAAACAAAATATAAAATGATCTAATCGGGTCTCTGATTGCCCTACCATAGAAGTTTAATAGTGCATTTTACTCGCCATTCCACGCGCTTTAAGGTGCCGCCTAGCCCAGTACGCTAAATGAAATAGGAACGACGTAAATTGAACAAATGTAATAGAATTTTGCTGAATTCTTAAATTAACCATAATATAAAATGATCTAATCGGGTCTCTGTTTGCGCTACCCTAGAAGGTTAATATTGCATTTTACTCGCCATTTCATCCGCTTTGAGATGCCGCTTAGCCCAATACGCTATCTGAAATAGGAGCGACGTAAATTGAACAAATGGGATAGAATTTCGCTGAATTCTTATATTAACCAAAATATAAAATGATCTAATCGGGTCTCTGATTGCCCTATCATAGAAGTTTAATAGTGCATTTTACTCGCCATTTCATGCGCTTTGAGATTCCGCTTAGCCCAATACGCTATCTGAAATAGGAGCGACGTAAATTGAACAAATGTGATAGAATTTCCCTGAAATCTTATATTAACCAAAATATAAAATGATGTAATCGGGACTCTGATTGCCCTACCATAGAAGTTTAGTAGAGCATTTTACTCGCCATTCCACGCGCTTTAAGATGCCGCCTATCCCAGTACGCTATCTGCATTAGGAGCGACGTAAGTTGAACAACTGTGATAGAATTACGCTGAATTCTTATATTAACCGTAATTTAAAATGATCTAATCGGGTCTCTGTTTGCCTTATCCTAGAAGTTTAGTAGTGCATTTTACTCGCCATTTCATGCGCTTTGAGATGCCGCTTAGCTCAATACGCTATCTGAAATAGGAGCGACGTAAGTTGAACAAATGTGATAGAATTTCGCTGAATTCTTAAATTAACCTTAATATAAAATGATCTAATCGGGTCTCTGTTTGCCCTACCCTAGAAGTTTAATAGTGCATTTTATTCGCCATTTCATGCGCTTTGAGATGCTGCTTAGCCCAATACGCTATCTGAAATAGGAGCGACGTAACTTGAACAAATGTGATAGAATTTCCCTGAAATCTTATATTAAACAAAATATAAAACGATCTAATCGGGACTCTGATTGCCCTATCATAGAAGTTTACTAGTGCATTTAACACGCCCTTCCACGCGCTTTAAGATGCCGCCTAGCCCAGTACGCTATCTGAAATAGGAGCGACGTAAGTTGAACAAATGTGATAGAATTTCGCTGAATTCTTATATTAACCGTAATATAAAATGATTTAATCGGGTCTCAGTTTGCCTTACCCTAGAAGTTTAATAGTGCATTTTGCTCGCCATATCATGCGCTTTGAGTTGCCGCTCAGCCCAATACGCTATCTGAAATAGGAGCGACGTAAATTGAACAAATGTGATAGAATTTCGCTGAATTCTTTATTTAACCATAATATTAAATGATCAAATCGGGTCTCTGTTTGCCCCACCCTAGAAGTTTAATAGTGCATTTTACTCCCCATTTCTTGCGCTTTGAGATGCGCTTAGCCCAATACGCTATCTGAAATAGGAGCGACGTAAGTTGAACAAATGTGATAGAATTTCGCTGAATTCTTAAATTAACCATAATATAAAATGATGTAATCGGATCTCTGTTCGCCCTACCCAAGAAGTTTAATAGTGCATTTCACTCGTCATTCCATGCGCTTTGAGATGTCGCTTAGCCCAATACGCTATCTGAAATAGGAGCGACGTAAATTGAACAAATGTGATAGAATTTCTCTGAAATCTTATATTAAACAAAATATAAAATGATCTAATCGGGACTCTGATTGCCTTACCCTAGAAGTTTAATAGTGCATTTTACTCCCCATTTCATGCGCTTTGAGATGCCGCTTAGCCCAATACTGTATCTGAAATAGTAGCGACGTAAATTGACCAAATGTGATAGAATTTCGCTGAATTCTTATATTAACCAAAATATAAAATGATCTAATCGGTCTCTGATTGCCCTACCATAGAAGTTTAATTGTGTATTTTACTCGTCATTCCACGCGCTTTAAGATGCCGCCTTGCCCAGTACGCTATCTGAAATAGGATCGACGTAAGTTGAACAAATGTAATAGAATTTCGCTGAATTCTTAAATTAACCGTAATATAAAATGATCTAATCGGGTCTCCCTTTGCCTTACCCTAGAAGTTTAATGGTGCATTACACTCGTCATATCATGCTCTTTGAGATGCCGCTTAGCCCACTACGCTATCTGAAATAGTAGAGATGTAAATTGAACAAATGCGATAGAATTTCTCTGAATTCTTTTATTAACCATAATGTAAAATGATCTAATCGGGTCTCTGTTCGCCCTAGCCTAGAAGTTTAATAGTGCATTTTATTCGCCATTTCATGCGCTTTGAGATGCCGCTTAGCCCAATACGCTATCTGAAATAGGAGCGACGTAAATTGAACAAATGTGATAGAATTTCCCTGAAATCTTATATTAAACAAAATATAAAATGATCTAATTGGGTCTCCGATTACCCTATCATTGAAGTTTGGTAGTGCATTTCACTCGTCATTTCATGCGCTTTGAGATGCCGCTTAGCCCAATACGCTATCTGAAATAGGAGAGATGTAAATTGAACAAATGTGATAGAATTTCGCTGAATTCTTTTATTAACCATAATGTAAAATGATCTAATCGGGCCTCTGTTCGCCCTAGCCTAGAAGTTTAAAAGTGCATTTTATTCGCCATTTCATGCGCTTTGAGATGCCGCTCAGCCCAATACGCTATCTGAAATAGGAGCGACGTAAATTGAACAAATGTGATAGAATTTCCCTGAAAACTTATATTAAACAAAATATAAAATGATCTAATCGGGTCTCTGATTGCCCTATCATAGAAATTTAGTAGTGCATTTTACTCGCCCTTCCACGCGCTTTAAGCAGCCGCCTAGCCCAGTACGCTATCTGAAATTGGAGCGACGTAAGTTGAACAAATGTGATAGAATTACACTGAATTCTTATATTAACC
Source organism: Macropis europaea (assembly GCA_916610135.2). Lineage (NCBI taxonomy): Eukaryota > Metazoa > Arthropoda > Insecta > Hymenoptera > Melittidae > Macropis > Macropis europaea. The sequence goes on along the minus strand of CAKAJE020001529.1, from coordinate 11,593 downwards.
GTAATATAAAATGATCTAATCGTGTCTCTGTTTGCCTTACCCTAGAAGTTTAATAGTGCAATTTACTCGCCATTTCATGCGCTTTGAGATGCCGCTTAGACCAATACGCTATCTGAAATAGGAGGGACGTTAATTGAACAAATGTGATAGAATTTCGCTGAATCCTCATATTAACCATAATATAAAATGATCTAATCGGGTCTCCGTTTGCCCTACGCTAGAAGTTTAACAGTGCAATTTTACTCGCCATTTCTTGTGCTTTGAGATGCCGCTTAGCCCAATACGCTATCTGAAATAGGAGGGTCGTAAATTGAACAAATGTGATAGAATTTGGCTGAATTCTTAAATTAACCATAATATAAAATGATCTAATCGGGTCTCTGTTTACCCTACCCTAGAAGTTTAATAGTGCATTTCACGCGTCATTTGATGCGCTTTGAGATGCCGCTTAGCCCAATAAGCTATCTGAAATAGGAGCGACGTAAATTTGACAAATGTGATAGAATTTCGCTAAATTCTTATATTAACCAAAATATAAAATGATCTAATCGGGTCTCTGTTTGCCCTACGCTAGAAGTTTAATAGTGCATTTTACTCGCCATTTCATGCGCTTTGAGATGCCGCTTAGCACAATACGCTATCTGAAATAGGAGCGACGTAAATTGAACAAATGTGATAGAATTTCGCTGAATTCTTAAATTAAACATAATATAAAATGATCTAATCGGGTCTCTGTTTACCCTACCCTAGAAGTTTAATAGTGCATTTCACGCGTCATTTGATGCGCTTTGAGATGCCGCTTAGCCCAATAAGGTATCTGAAATAGGAGCAACGTAAATTGAACAAATGTGATAGAATTTCGATGAATTCTTATACTAACCAAAATATAAATGATCTAATCGGGTCTCTGATGGCCCTATCATAGAAGTTTAATAGTGCATTTTACTCGGTATTCCACGCGCTTTAAGATGCCGCCTAGCCCAGTACGCTATCTGAAATAGGAGCGACGTAAATTGAACAAATGTGATAGAATTTTGCTGAATTCTTATATTAACCATAATATAAAATGATGGAAATCAGGTCTCTGTTCGGCCTACCCAAGAAGTTTAAATAGTGCATTTCACTCGTCATTTCAAGCGCTTTGAGATGCCGCTTAGCCCAAAACGCTATCTGAAATAGGAGCGACGTAAATTGAACAAATGTGATAGAATTTCCCTGAAATCTTATATTAAACAAAATATAAAATGATCTAATCGGGTCTCTGATTGCCCTATCATAGAAGTTTAATAGTGCATTTCACTCGTCATTTCATGCGCTTCGAGATGCCGCTTAGCTCAATACGCTATCTGAAACATCAGCGACGTTAATTGAACAAATGTGATAGAATTTCGCTGAATTCTTATATTATACCGTAATATAAAATGATCTTATCGGGTCTCTGTTTGCCCTACCCTAGAAGTTTAATAGTGCACTTTACTCGCCTTTTCATGCGCTTTGAGGTGCCGCTTAGCCCAATACGCTATCTGAAATAGGAGCGACGAAAATTGAACAAATGTGATAGAATTTCGGCGAATTCTTATATTAACCAAAATATAAAATGATCTAATCGGGTCTCTGATTGCCCTATCATGGAAGTTTAATAGTGCATTTACTCGCCATTCCACGCGCTTTAAGATGCCGCCTAGCCCAGTACGCTACCTGAAATAGGAGCGACGTAAATTGAAGAAATGTGATAGAATTTCGCTGAATTCTTAAATTAACCATAATATAAAATGATCTAATCGGGTCTCTGTTTGCCCTACCCTGGAAGTTTAATAGTGCATTTTACTCGTCATTTCATGCGCTTTGAGATGCCGCTTTGCCCAATACGCTATCTGAAATAGGAGCGACGTAAATTGAACAAATGTGATAGAATTTCGCTGAATTCTTAAATTAACCATAATATAAAATGAACTAATCGGGTCTCTGTTTGCCCTACCCTATAAGTTTAATAGTGCATTCTACTCGCCATTTCATGCGCTTTGAGATGCCTCTTAGCCCAATACGCTATCTGAAATATCAGCGACGTAAATTGAACAAATGTGTAGGAATTTCGCGTAATTCTTAAATTAACCATAATATTAAAATGATCTCATCGGGTCTCTGATTGCCCTATCGGAGAAGTTTAATAGTGCATTTTTCCTGCCATTCCACGCGCTTTAAGATGCCGCCTAGCCCAGTACGCTATCAGAAATTGGAGCGGCGTAAGTTGAACAAATGTGATAGAATTACGCTGAATTCTTATATTAACCGTAATATAAAATGATCTAATCGGGTCTCTGTTTGCCTTACCGTAGAAGTTTAATAGTGCATTTTACTCGCCATTTCATGCGCTTGGAGATGCCGCTTAGCCCAATACGCTGTCTGAAATAGGAGCGACGTAAATTGAACAAATGTGATACAATTTCGCTGAATTCTTATATTAACCTTAATGTAAAATGATCTAATCGGGTCTCTGGTCGCCCTACCCTGGAAGTTTAATACTGCATTTTACTCGTCATTTCATGCGCTTTGAGATGCCGCTTAGCCCAATACGCTATCTGAAATAGGAGCGACGTAAATTGAACAAATGTGATAGAATTTCGCGGAATTCTTAAATTAACCATAATATAAAATGGTCTAGTCGCGTCTCTGTTTACACTACCCTAGAAGTTTAATAGTGCATTTTACTCGACATTTCATGCGCTTTAAGATGCCACCTAGCCCAATACGCAATCTGAAATAGGGGCGACGTAAATTGAGCAAATGTGATAGAATTTCGCTGAATTCTTATATTAACCGTAGTATAAGATGACCTAATCGGGTCTCTGATTGCCCTATCCGAGAAGTTTAGCAGTGCATTTTACTCGACATTTCATGCGTTTTAAGATGCCGCCTAGTCCAATGCGCTACCTGAAATTGGAGCTATGTAAATTGAACACACGTGATAGAATTATGCAGAGTTCTTATATTATCCATAATATAATACGATCTACTCGGGTCTCTGATTGTCCTATCATAGAAGTTTAATAGTGCATTTTACTCGTCATTTCATGCGCTTTAAGGTGCCGCTAAGCCCAATACGCTATCTGAAATAGGGGCGACGTAAATTGAACAAACGTGATAAAATAACGTTGTATACTTATATTAACAATAATATGAATTGATCTAATCGGGTCTCTGATTGCCCTATCATAGAAGTTTAATAGTGCATTTTACTCGTCATTTCATGCGCTTTAAGGTGCCTCCTAGCCCAATACGCTATCTGAAATAGGAGCGATATAAATTGAACAAATGTGATAAAATTACGTTGAATACTTATATTAACCATAATATAAAATGATATAATCGGGTCCCTGATTGCCCTATCATAGATGATTAGTAGTGCATTTTGCTCGGCATTCTACCCGCTTTATGATGCCGCATAGCAAAATACGCTATCTGAAATAGGAGCCACGTAAATTGAACAAATGTGATAGAATTACGCTGAATTCTTATATTAATCATAATATAAGATGACCTAATCGGGTCCCTAATTGCCCTATCCTAGAAGTTTAGTAGTGCATTTTACTTTTCATTTCATGAGCTTTAAGATGCCGCTTAGCCCAATACGCTATCTGAAGTAGGAGCGACGTAAATTGAACAAATGTGATAGAATTACACAGAATTCTTATGTTAACCATAATATAAATGAGCTAATGGGGTCTCTGATTACCCTACCATAGAAGTTAAGTAGTGCATTATAATCTGCATTTCATGCCCTTTAAGATTCTGCTTAGTCCAATACGCTATCTGAAATAGGAGCGTCGTAAATTGAAAAAATGTGATAGAATTACGCAGAATTCTTATATTAACCACAATTTAAAATGATCTATTCGGGTCTCTGATTGCACCATCACCGAATTTTAATAGTGAATTTTACTCATCATTTCATGCGCCTTATGGTGCCACGTAGCCCATTACGCTATTTGAAATAGGCGCTGCGTAAATTGAACAAATGTGATAAAATTACGCTGAATTCTTATATTAAGAATAATATAAAATGATCTAATTGGGTCGCTGATTGCCCTATCAAAGAACATTAGCTGTGCATTTTACTCGTCATTTCATGCGCTTTGAGATGCCGCTTAGCACAGTTCGCTATCTGAAATTGGGAGCGACGTAAATTGAACAAATGTGATAGAATTTCATTGAATTCCTATATTAACCATAATATAAAATGATCTAATCGGGTCTCTGATTGCCCTATCATAGAAGTTTAATAGTACATTTTACTCGTAATTACATGCGCTTTATGGTGCCGCTTAGCCCAATACGCTCCCTGAAACTGGAGCGACGTAAATTGAACAAATGTGATAGAATTTCGCTGAATTCTTATATTAACCATAATATAGAATGATCTAATCGGGTCTCTGATTGCCCTAACATTGAAGTTTAATAGTGCATTTTACTGCTCAGTCCATGCGCTTGAAGATGCCGCCTATCCCAATACGCTATCTGAAATTGGAGCTACGTAAATTGAACAAACGTGATAGAATTACGCAGAATACTTATCTTAACCATAATTTAAAATGAACTAATCGGGTCTCTGATTGCCCTATCATAGAAGTTCAATAGTGCATTTTACTCGTAATTTCATGCGCTTTATGGTCCCGCTTAGCCCAATACGCTCCCTGAAACTGGAGCGACGTAAATTGAACAAATGTGATAGAATCTCGCTGAATTCTTAAATTAAACATAATATAAAATGATCTAATCGGGTCTCTGTTTGCCCTACCCTAGAAGTTTAATAGTGCATTTTACTCGACATTTCATGCGCTTTAAGGTGCCGTTTAGCCCAATACGCTATCTGAAATAGGAGCGTCGTAAATTGAACAAATGTGATAGAATTACACTGAATTCTTTTATTAATCATAATATAAGATGATCTAATCGGGTCTCTGATTGCCCTCTCTTAGAAGTTTAGTAGTGCATTTTACTCGACATTTCATGTGCGTTAAGATGCCGCTAAGCCCAACACGCTATATGAATTAGGAGCGACGTAAATTGAACAAATGTGATAGAATTTCGCTGAATTCTTATATTAACCATAATATAAAATGATCTAATCGGGTCTCTGATTGCCCTATCAGAGAAGGTTAGTAGTGCATTTTACTTGTCATCCCACGCGCTTTAAGATGCCGTCTAGCCAAAACGCTATATGAAATAGGAGCGACGTAAATTGAACAAATGTGATAGAATTACGCAGAATACTTATCTTAACCATAATTTAAAATGATCAAATCGGGTCTCTGATTGCCCTATCATAGAAGTTTAATAGTGCATTTTACTCGTAATTTCATGCGCTTTATGGTGCCGCTTAGCCCAATACGCTCCCTGAAACTGGAGCGACGTAAATTGAACAAATGTGATAGAATTTCGCTGAATTCTTATATTAACCATAATATAGAATGATCTAATCGGGTCTCTGATTGCCCTAACATAGAAGTTTAATAGTGCATTTTACTCCTCAGTCCATGCGCTTTAAGATGCCGCCTAACCCAATGCGCTATCTGAAATTGGAGCTACGTAATTGAACAAACGTGATAGAATTACGCAGAAATACTTATCTAAACCATAATTTAAAATGATCAAATCGGGTCTCTGATTGCCCTATCATAGAAGTTTAATAGTGCATTTTACTCGTAATTTCATGCGCTTTATGGTGCCGCTTAGCCCAATACGCTCCCTGAAACTGGAGCGACGTAAATTGAACAAATGTGATAGAATTTCGCTGAATTCTTATATTAACCATAATATAGAATGATCTAATCGGGTCTCTGATTGCCCTAACATTGAAGTTTAATAGTGCATTTTACTGCTCAGTCCATGCGCTTGAAGATGCCGCCTATCCCAATACGCTATCTGAAATTGGAGCTACGTAAATTGAACAAACGTGATAGAATTACGCAGAATACTTATCTTAACTATAATTTAAATGATCAAATCGGGTCTCTGATTGCCCTATCATAGAAGTTTAATAGTGCATTTTACTCGACATTTCATGCGCTTTAAGGTGCCGTTTAGCCCAATACGCTATCTGAAATAGGAGCGTCGTAAATTGAACAAATGTGATAGAATTACACTGAATTCTTTTATTAATCATAATATAAGATGATCTAATCGGGTCTCTGATTGCCCTCTCTTAGAAGTTTAGTAGTGCATTTTACTCGACATTTCATGTGCGTTAAGATGCCGCTAAGCCCAACACGCTATATGAATTAGGAGCGACGTAAATTGAACAAATGTGATAGAATTTCGCTGAATTCTTATATTAACCATAATATAAAATGATCTAATCGGGTCTCTGATTGCCCTATCAGAGAAGGTTAGTAGTGCATTTTACTTGTCATCCCACGCGCTTTAAGATGCCGTCTAGCCAAAACGCTATATGAAATAGGAGCGACGTAAATTGAACAAACGTGATAGAATTACGCAGAATACTCATCTTAACCATAATTTAAAATGATCTAATCGGGTCTCTGACTGCCCTATCACATAATCTTAATAGTGCATTTTACTCGTCATTTCATGCGCTTTCAGGTGCAGCCCAGCCCAATACGCTGTCTGAAATAGGAGCGACGTAAATTGAACAAATGTGATAGAATTTCCCTGAAATCTTATATTAACCAAAATATAAAATGATGTAATCGGGTCTCTGATTGCCCTACCATAGAAGTTTAGTAGTGCATTTTACTCGCCATTCCACGCGCTTTGAGATGCCGCTTAGCCCAATAAGCTATCTGAAATAGGAGCGACGTAAGTTGAACAACTGTGTAGATTTTCGCTGAATCCTTATATTAACCAAAATATAAAATGATCTAATAGGGACTCTGATTGCCCTTTCATAGAAGTTTAATAGAGCATTTTACTCGCCATTCCACGCGCTTTGAGATGCCGCTTAGCCCAATACGCTATCTGAAATAGGAACGACGTAAATTGATCAAATGTGATAGAATTTTGCTGAATTCTTAAATTAACCATAATATAAAATGATCTAATCGGGTCTCTGATTGCCCTATCATAGAAGTTTAATAGTGCATTTTACTCGTAATTTCATGCGCTTTATGGTGCCGCTTAGCCCAATACGTTCCCTGAAACTGGAGCGACGTAAATTGAACAAATGTGATAGAATTTCGCTGAATTCTTAAATTAAACATAATATAAAATTATCTAATCGGGTCTCTGTTTGCCCTACCCTAGAAGTTTAATAGTGCATTTTACTCGACATTTCATGCGCTTTAAGGTGCCGTTTAGCCCAGTACGCTATCTGAAATATGAGCGTCGTAAATTGAACAAATGTGACAGAATTTCGCTGAATTCTTATATTAATCTTAATGAAAAATGATCTTATAGGGTCCCTGTTCGCCCTACCCTAGAAGTTTAGTAGTGCATTTCAATCATCATTTCATGCGCTTTGAGATGCCGCTTAGCCCAATAAGCTATCTGAAATAGGAGCGACGTAAATTGAAGAAATGTGTTACAATATCCCTGAAATCTTATATTAAACAAAATATAAAATGATCTAATCGGGTCTCTGATTGCCCTACCATAGAAGTTTAATAGTGCATTTTACTCGCCATTCCACGCGCTTTAAGGTGCCGCCTAGCCCAGTACGCTAAATGAAATAGGAACGACGTAAATTGAACAAATGTAATAGAATTTTGCTGAATTCTTAAATTAACCATAATATAAAATGATCTAATCGGGTCTCTGTTTGCGCTACCCTAGAAGGTTATATTGCATTTTACTCGCCATTTCATGCGCTTTGAGATGCCGCTTAGCCCAATACGCTATCTGAAATAGGAGCGACGTAAATTGAACAAATGGGATAGAATTTCGCTGAATTCTTATATTAACCAAAATATAAAATGATCTAATCGGGTCTCTGATTGCCCTATCATAGAAGTTTAATAGTGCATTTTACTCGCCATTTCATGCGCTTTGAGATTCCGCTTAGCCCAATACGCTATCTGAAATAGGAGCGACGTAAATTGAACAAATGTGATAGAATTTCCCTGAAATCTTATATTAACCAAAATATAAAATGATGTAATCGGGACTCTGATTGCCCTACCATAGAAGTTTAGTAGAGCATTTTACTCGCCATTCCACGCGCTTTAAGATGCCGCCTATCCCAGTACGCTATCTGCATTAGGAGCGACGTAAGTTGAACAACTGTGATAGAATTACGCTGAATTCTTATATTAACCGTAATTTAAAATGATCTAATCGGGTCTCTGTTTGCCTTATCCTAGAAGTTTAATAGTGCATTTTACTCGCCATTTCATGCGCTTTGAGATGCCGCTTAGCTCAATACGCTATCTGAAATAGGAGCGACGTAAGTTGAACAAATGTGATAGAATTTCGCTGAATTCTTAAATTAACCTTAATATAAAATGATCTAATCGGGTCTCTGTTTGCCCTACCCTAGAAGTTTAATAGTGCATTTTATTCGCCATTTCATGCGCTTTGAGATGCCGCTTAGCCCAATACGCTATCTGAAATAGGAGCGACGTAACTTGAACAAATGTGATAGAATTTCCCTGAAATCTTATATTAAACAAAATATAAAACGATCTAATCGGGACTCTGATTGCCCTATCATAGAAGTTTACTAGTGCATTTTACACGCCCTTCCACGCGCTTTAAGATGCCGCCTAGCCCAGTACGCTATCTGAAATAGGAGCGACGTAAGTTGAACAAATGTGATAGAATTTCGCTGAATTCTTATATTAACCGTAATATAAAATGATTTAATCGGGTCTCAGTTTGCCTTACCCTAGAAGTTTAATAGTGCATTTTGCTCGCCATATCATGCGCTTTGAGTTGCCGCTCAGCCCAATACGCTATCTGAAATAGGAGCGACGTAAATTGAACAAATGTGATAGAATTTCGCTGAATTCTTTATTTAACCATAATATTAAATGATCAAATCGGGTCTCTGTTTGCCCCACCTAGAAGTTTAATAGTGCATTTTACTCCCCATTTCTTGCGCTTTGAGATGCCGCTTAGCCCAATACGCTATCTGAAATAGGAGCGACGTAAGTTGAACAAATGTGATAGAATTTCGCTGAATTCTTAATTAACCATAATATAAAATGATGTAATCGGATCTCTGTTCGCCCTACCCAAGAAGTTTAATAGTGCATTTCACTCGTCATTTCATGCGCTTTGAGATGTCGCTTAGCCCAATACGCTATCTGAAATAGGAGCGACGTAAATTGAACAAATGTGATAGAATTTCTCTGAAATCTTATATTAAACAAAATATAAAATGATCTAATCGGGACTCTGATTGCCTTACCCTAGAAGTTTAATAGTGCATTTTACTCCCCATTTCATGCGCTTTGAGATGCCGCTTAGCCCAATACGCTATCTGAAATAGTAGCGACGTAAATTGACCAAATGTGATAGAATTTCGCTGAATTCTTATATTAACCAAAATATAAAATGATCTAATCGGGTCTCTGATTGCCCTACCATAGAAGTTTAATTGTGTATTTTACTCGTCATTCCACGCGCTTTAAGATGCCGCCTTGCCCAGTACGCTATCTGAAATAGGATCGACGTAAGTTGAACAAATGTAATAGAATTTCGCTGAATTCTTAAATTAACCGTAATATAAAATGATCTAATCGGGTCTCCCTTTGCCTTACCCTAGAAGTTTAATGGTGCATTACACTCGTCATATCATGCTCTTTGAGATGCCGCTTAGCCCACTACGCTATCTGAAATAGTAGAGATGTAAATTGAACAAATGCGATAGAATTTCTCTGAATTCTTTTATTAACCATAATGTAAAATGATCTAATCGGGTCTCTGTTCGCCCTAGCCTAGAAGTTTAATAGTGCATTTTATTCGCCATTTCATGCGCTTTGAGATGCCGCTTAGCCCAATACGCTATCTGAAATAGGAGCGACGTAAATTGAACAAATGTGATAGAATTTCCCTGAAATCTTATATTAAACAAAATATAAAATGATCTAATTGGGTCTCCGATTACCCTATCATTGAAGTTTGGTAGTGCATTTCACTCGTCATTTCATGCGCTTTGAGATGCCGCTTAGCCCAATACGCTATCTGAAATAGGAGAGATGTAAATTGAACAAATGTGATAGAATTTCGCTGAATTCTTTTATTAACCATAATGTAAAATGATCTAATCGGGCCTCTGTTCGCCCTAGCCTAGAAGTTTAAAAGTGCATTTTATTCGCCATTTCATGCGCTTTGAGATGCCGCTCAGCCCAATACGCTATCTGAAATAGGAGCGACGTAAATTGAACAAATGTGATAGAATTTCCCTGAAAACTTATATTAAACAAAATATAAAATGATCTAATCGGGTCTCTGATTGCCCTATCATAGAAATTTAGTAGTGCATTTTACTCGCCCTTCCACGCGCTTTAAGCAGCCGCCTAGCCCAGTACGCTATCTGAAATTGGAGCGACGTAAGTTGAACAAATGTGATAGAATTACACTGAATTCTTATATTAACCGTAATATAAAATGATCTAATCGTGTCTCTGTTTGCCTAACCCTAGAAGTTTAATAGTGCAATTTACTCGCCATTTCATGCGCTTTGAGATGCCGCTTAGACCAATACGCTATCTGAAATAGGAGGGACGTTAATTGAACAAATGTGATAGAATTTCGCTGAATCCTCATATTAACCATAATATAAAATGATCTAATCGGGTCTCTGTTTGCCCTACGCTAGAAGTTTAACAGTGCAATTTTACTCGCCATTTCTTGCGCTTTGAGATGCCGCTTAGCCCAATACGCTATCTGAAATAGGAGGGTCGTAAATTGAACAAATGTGATAGAATTTGGCTGAATTCTTAAATTAACCATAATATAAAATGATCTAATCGGGTCTCTGTTTACCCTACCCTAGAAGTTTAATAGTGCATTTCACGCGTCATTTGATGCGCTTTGAGATGCCGCTTAGCCCAATAAGCTATCTGAAATAGGAGCGACGTAAATTTGACAAATGTGATAGAATTTCGCTAAATTCTTATATTAACCAAAATATAAAATGATCTAATCGGGTCTCTGTTTGCCCTACGCTAGAAGTTTAATAGTGCATTTTACTCGCCATTTCATGCGCTTTGAGATGCCGCTTAGCACAATACGCTATCTGAAATAGGAGCGACGTAAATTGAACAAATGTGATAGAATTTCGCTGAATTCTTAAATTAAACATAATATAAAAATGATCTAATCGGGTCTCTGTTTACCCTACCCTAGAAGTTTAATAGTGCATTTCACGCGTCATTTGATGCGCTTTGAGATGCCGCTTAGCCCAATAAGGTATCTGAAATAGGAGCAACGTAAATTGAACAAATGTGATAGAATTTCGATGAATTCTTATACTAACCAAAATATAAAATGATCTAATCGGGTCTCTGATTGCCCTATCATAGAAGTTTAATAGTGCATTTTACTCGGTATTCCACGCGCTTTAAGATGCCGCCTAGCCCAGTACGCTATCTGAAATAGGAGCGACGTAAATTGAACAAATGTGATAGAATTT
>CAKAJE020001528.1:0-35688 GCA_916610135.2 Macropis europaea | reverse complement strand
AAAATGATCTAATCGGGTCTCTGTTCGCCCTACCCTAGAAGTTTAATAGTGCATGTAACTCGTCATTTCATGCGCTTTGGGATGACGCTTAACCCAATACGCTATCTGAAATAGGAGCGACGTAAGTTGAACAAATGTGACAGAATTACGCTGCATTCTTATATTCACATTAATGTAAAATGATCTCTTCGGGTCTCTGTTCGCCCTACCCTAGAAGTATAATAGTGCATTTCACTCGTCATTTCATGCGCTTTGAGATGCCGCTAAGCCCAATAAGCTATCTGTAATAGAAGCGACGTAAATTGAACAAATGTGATAGAATTTCGATGAATTCTTATATTAACCAAAGTATAAAATGATCTAGTCTGGTCTCTGATTGCCCTATCATAGAAGGTTAATAGTGCATTTTACTCGCCATTCCACACGCTTTGAGATGCCGCTTAGCCCAATACGCTATCTGAAATAGGAGCGACGTAAATTGAACAAATGTGATAGAATTTCCGTGAATTCTTATATTAACCTTAATGTAAAATGATCCAATCGGGTCTCTGTTCGCCCTACCATAGAAGTCTAATAGTGCCTTTCACTCGCCATTTCATGCGCTTTGAGATGCCGCTTAGCCCAATACGCTATCTGAAATAGGAGCGACGTAAGTTGAACAAATGTGATAGAATTACGCTGAATTCTTTTATTAACCATAATGTAAAATGATCTGCTCGGGTCACTGTTCGCCCTAGCCTAGAAGTTTAATAGTTCATTTTATTCGCCATTTCATGCGCTTTCAGATGCCGCTTAGCCCAATACGCTATCTGAAATTGGAACGACGTAAATTGAACAAATGTGATAGAATTTCGCTGAATTCTTAAATTAACCATAATATAAAATGATCTAATCGTGTCTCTGATTGCCCTATCATAGAAGTTTAATAGTGCATTTTACTCGCCATTCCGCGCCCTTTAAGATGCCGCCTAGCCCAGTACGCTATCTGAAATAGGAGCGACGTAACTTGAACAAATGTGATAGAATCACGCTGCATTCTTATATTAACCGTAATATAAAATGATCTAATCGGGTCTCTGTTTGCCTTATCCTGGAAGTATAATAGTGCATTATACTCGCCATTTCATGCGCTTTTAGATGCCGCTTAGCCCAGGACGCTACCTGAAATAGGAACGACGTAAATTGAACAAATGTGAGAGAATTTTGCTGAATTCTTAAATTAGCCATAATATAAAATGATCTAATCGGGTCCCTGTTTGCCCTACCCTAGAAGTTTAATAGTGCATTTCACTCGTCATTTCATGCGCTTTAAGATGCCGCCTAGCCCAGTATGCTATCTGAAATAGGAGCGACCTAAATTCAACGTATGTGATAGAATTTCGCTGAATTCTTAAATTAACTATAATATAAAATGATCTAATCGCGTCACTGATTGCCCTACGCTAGAAGTTTAATAGTGCATTTTAGTCGCCATTTCATGCGCCTTAAGATGCCGCATAGCACAATACGCTATCTGAAATAGGAGCGACGTAAATTGAACAAATGTGATAGAATTTCCATGAATTCTTATATTAACCTCAATATAAAATGATCTAATCGGGTCTCTGTTCGCCCTACCATAGAAGTCTTATAGTGCATTTCACTCGCCATTTCATGCGCTTTGAGATGCCGCTTAGCCCAATACGCTACCTGAAATAGGAGCGACCTAAATTGAACGAATGTGATAGAATTTCGCTCAATTCTTAAATTAACCATAATATAAAATGATCTAATCGGGTCTCTGTTTGCCCTACCCTAGAACTTTAATAGTGCATTTTACTCGTTATTTCATGCGCTTTGAGATGCCGCTTAGCCTAATACGCTATCAGAAATTGGAGTGATATAAGTTGAAAAAATGTGATAGAATTTCGCTGAATTCTTTTATTAACCATAATGTAAAATGATCTAATCGGGTCTCTGTTTGCCCTACCCTAGGAGTTTAATAGTGCAGTTTACTCGCCATTTCTTGCGCTTTGAGATGCCGCTTAGCCCAATACGCTATCTGAAATATGAGCGACACGATTTGAACAAATGTGATAGAATTTCCCTGAAATCTTGTATTAAACAAAATATAAAATGATCAAATCGCGTCTCTGATTGCCCTATCATACAAGTTTAATAGTGCATTTTACTCGCCATTCCGAGCGCTTTAAGATGCCGCATAGCCCAATACGCTATCTGAAATAGGAGCGACGTAAATTGAACAAATGTGATAGAATTTCACTGAATTCTTATATTAACCAAAATATAAAATGATCTAATCGGGTCTCTGATTGCCCTATCATAGAAGATTAATAGTGCATTTTACTCGCCACTCCACGCGCTTTAGGTTGCCGCCTAGCCCAGTACGCTATCTGAAATAGGAGCGACGTAAATCCAACAAATGTGATAGAATCTTGCTGAATTCTTAAATTAACCATAATATAAAATGATCTAATCGGGTCTCTGTTTGCCCTACCCTAGAAGTTTAACAGTGCATTTTACTCGGCATTTCATGCGCTTTGAGATACCGGCCAGCCCAGTACGCTATCTGAAATAGGAGCGACGTAATTTGAAGAAATGTGATAGAATTACGCTGAATTCTTATATTAACCGTAATATAAAATGATCTAATCGGGTGTCTGTTTGCCCTACCCTAGAAGTTTAATAGTCCATTTTATTCGCCATTTCATGCGCTTTGAGATGCCGGTTAGCCCAATACGCTAACTGAAATAGGAGCGACGTAAATTGAAAAAATGTGATAGAATTTCGCTGAATTCTTATATTAACAAAAATATAAAATGATCTAATCGGGTCTCTGTTTGCCTTATCCTAGAAGTTTAGTATTGCATTTTACTCGCCATTTCAAGCGCTTTGAGATGCCGCTTAGCCCAATACGCTATCTGAAATAGGAGCGACGTAAATTGAACAAATGTGATAGAATTTCGCTGAATTCTTAAATTAACTATAATATAAAACGATCTAATCGGGTCTCTTTGCCCTATCATAGAAGATTAATAGTGCATTTTACTCGCCACTCCACGCGCTTTAGGATGCCGCCTAGCCCAGTACGCGATCCGAAATAGGAGCGACGTAAACTGAACAAATGTGATAGAATTTTGCTGAATTCTTAAATTAACCATAATATAAAATGATCTAATCGGGTCTCTGATTGCCTTATCCTAGAAGTTTAGTATTGCATTTTACTCGCCATTTCATGCGCTTTGAGATGCCGCTTAGCCCAATACGCTATCTGAAATAGGAGCGACGTAAATTGAACAAATGTGATAGAATTACGCAGAATTCTTATATTAACCGTAATATAAAATGATCTAATCGGGTCTCTGTTTGCCTCATCCTAGAAGTATAATAGTGCATTATACTCGCCATTTCATGCGCTTTTAGATGCCGCTTAGCCCAGGACGCTATCTGAAATAGGAACGACGTAAATTGAACAAATGTGATAGAATTTTGCTGAATTCTTAAATTAACCATAATATAAAATGACCTAATCGGGTCTCTGTTGGCCCTACCCTAGAAGTTTAATAGTGCATTTCACTCGTCATTTCATGCGCTTTGAGATGCCGCTAAGCCCAATAAGCTATCTGTAATAGAAGCGACGTAAATTGAACAAATGTGATAGAATTTCGCTGAATTCTTAAATTAACCATAATATAAAATGATCTAATCTGGTCTCTGATTGCCCTATCATAGAAGGTTAATAGTGCATTTTACCCGCCATTCCACTCGCTTTAAGATGCCGCCTAGCTCAGTACGCTGTCTGAAATAGAAGCGACGTAACTTGAACAAGTGTGATAGAATCTCGCTGAATACTTATATTAACCTTAATGTAAAATGATCTAAGCGGGTCTCTGTTCGCCCTAGCCTAGAAGTTTAATAGCGCACTTTATTCGCCATTTCATGCGCCTTGAGATGCCGCTTAGCCCAATACGCTATCTGAAATAGGAGCGACGTAAATTGAACAAATGTGATAGAATTTCCCTGAAATCTTATATTAAACAAAATATAAAATGATCTAATCGGGTCTGTGATTGACCTATCGTAGAAGTATAGCAGTGCATTTTACTCGCCATTCCACGCGCTTTAAGGTGCAGCCTAGCCCAGTACGCTATCTAAATTAGGAGCGACGTAAGTTGAACAAATGTGATAGAATTACACTGAATTCTTATATTAACCGTAATATAAAATAATCTAATCGGGTCTCTGTTTGCCTTATCCTAGAAGTTTAGTATTGCATTTTACTCGCCATTTCGTGCGCTTTGAGATACCGCTTAGCCCAATACGCTATCTGAAATAGGAGCGACGTAAATTGAGCAAATGTGATAGAATTTTGCTGAATTCTTAAATTAACCATAATATAAAATGATCTAATCGCGTCACTGTTTGCCCTGCCCTAGAAGTTTAATAGTGCATTTCACTCGTCATTCCATGCGCTTTGAGATGCCGCTAAGCCCAATAAGCTATCTGTAATAGGAGCGACGTAAATTTTACAAATGTGATAGAATTTCGCTGAATTCTTATATTAACCGTAATATAAAATGATCTAATCGGGTCTCTGTTTGCCTTATCCTAGAAGTATAATAGTGCATTATACTCGCCATTTCATGCGCTTTTAGATGCCGCTTAGCCCAGGACGCTATCTGAAATAGGAACGACGTAAATTGAACAAATGTGATAGAATTTTGCTGAATTCTTAAATTAACCATAATATAAAATGACCTAATCGGGTCTCTGTTTGCCCTACCCCAGAAGTTTAATAGTGCATTTCACTCGTCATTTCATGCGCTTTGAGATGCCGCTAATCCCGATAAGCTATCTGTAATAGAAGCGACGTAAATTGAACGAATGTGATAGAATTTCGTTGAATTCTTATATTAACCAAAATATAAAATGATCTAATCGGGTCTCTGATTGCCCTACCCTAGAAGTTTAATAGTGCATTATACTCACCATTCCACGCGCTTTAAGATGCCGCCTAGCCCAGTACGCTATCTGAAATAGGAGCGACGTAAATTGAACAAATGTGATAAAATTTTGCTGACATCTTAAATTAACCATAATATAAAATGATCTCATCGGGTCTCTGTTTGCCCTACCCTAGAAGTTTAATAGTGCATTTTACTCGCCACTTCATGCGCCTTCAGATGCCGCTTAGCCCAATAAGCTATCTGAAATAGGAGCGACGTAAATTGAACAAATGTGATAGAATTTCCCTGAAATCTTATATTAAACAAAATATAAAATGATCTAATCGGGTCTCTGATTGCCCTATCATAGAAGTTTAACAGTGCATTTCACTCGTCATTTCATGCGCTTTAACATGCCGCTTAGCCCAATAAGCTATCTGAAATAGGAGCGACGTAAATTGAACAAATGTGATAGAATTTCCCTGAAATCTTATATTAAACAAAATATAAAATGAGCTAATAGGGTCTCTGATTGCCCTATCATAAAAGTTGAGCAGTGCATTTTACTCGCCATTCCACGCGCTTTAAGATGGCGCCTAGCCCAGTACGCTATCTGAAATAGGAGCGACGTAAGTTGAACAAATGTGATAGAATTTCGCTGAATTCTTTTATTAACCATAATGTAAAATGATCTAATCGGGTCCCTGTTCGCCCTGGCCTAGAAGTTTAATAGTGCATTTTACTCGCCATTCCGAGCGCGTTAAGATGCCGCATAGCCCAATACGCTATCTGAAATAGGAGCGACGTAAGTTGAACAAATGTGATAGAATTTTGCTGAATTCTTAAATTAACCATAATATAAAATGATCTAATCGGGTCTCTGTTTGCCCTACCCAAGAAGTTTAATAGGGCATTTCACTCGACACTTCATGCGCTTTGAGATGCCGCTAAGCCCAATAAGCTATCTGAAATAGGAGCAACGTAAATTGAACAAATGTGATAGAATTTCGCTGAATTCTTACATTAACCATAATGTAAAATGATATAATCGGGTCTCTGTTTGCCCTACCCTAGAATTTAATAGTGCATTTCACTCGTCACTTCATGCGCTTTGAGATGCCGCTAAGCACAATAAGCTATCTGTAATAGGAGCGACGTAAATTGAACAAATGTGATAGAATTTCGCTGAATTCTTATATTAACCAAGGTATAAAATGATCTAGTCTGGTCTCTGATTGCCCTATCATAGAATGTTAATAGTGCATTTTGCTCGCCATTCCACACGCTTTAAGATGCCGCCTAGCCCAGTACGCTGTCTGAAATAGGAGCGACGTAAATTGAACAAATGTGATAGAATCTCGCTGAATACTTATATTAACCTTAATGTAAAATGATCTAATCGGGTCTCTGTTCGCCCTACCCTAGAAGTTTGATAGTGTATTTTACTCGCCATTTCATGCGCTTTGAGATGCCGCTTATCCCAATACGCTATCTGAAATAGGAGGGACGTAAATTGAACAAATGTGATAGAATTTCGCTGAATTCTTAAATTAACCATAATATAAAATGATCTAATCGGGTCTCTGTTCGCCCTAGCCGAGAAGTTTAATAGTGCATTTCACTCGCCATTTCATGCGCTCTGAGATGCCGCACAGCCCAGTACGCCATCTGAAATAGGAGCGACGTAAATTGAACAAATGTGATAGAATTACGCTGAATTCTTATATTAACCGTAATATAAAATGATCTAATCGGTTCTCTGTTCGCCCTGCCCTAGAAGTTTAATAGTGCCTTTCACTCGTCATTTCATGCGCTTTGAGATGCCGCTTAGCCCTATACGCTATCTGAAATAGTAGCGACGTAAATTGAACAAACGTGATAGGATTTCGCTGAATTCTTATATTAACCAAAATATAAAATGATCTAATCGGGTCTCTGATTGCCCTATCATAGAAGGCTAATAGTGCATTTTACTCGCTATTCCACGCGCTTTAAGATGCCGGCTATCCCAGTAGGCTATCTGCAATAGGAGTGACGTAAATTGAACAAATGTGATAGAATTACTCTTAATTCTTTTATTAACCATAATGTAATATGATCTAATCGGGTCTCTGTTTGCCTTACCCTAGAAGTTTAACAGTGCATTTTACTCGCCATTTCATCCGCTTTGAGATGCCGCTTAGCCCAATACGCTATCTGAAATAGGAGCGACGTAAATTGAACGAATGTGACAGAATTTCGCTGAATTCTTATATTAACCAAAATATAAAATGATCTAATCGGGTCTCTGATTGCCGTATCATAGAAGTCTCATAGGGTATTTTACTCGCCATTCCACGCGCTTTAAGTTGCCGCATAGCGCAGTACGCTATCTGAAATAGGAGCGACGTAAATTGAACAAATGTGATAGAATTTGGCTGAATTCTTAAATTAACCATAATATAAAATGATCTAATCGGGTCTCTGTTTGCCCTACCCTAGAAGTTTCATAGTGCATTTTACTCGCCATTTCATGCGCTTTGAGATGGCGCTTAGCCCAATACGCTATCTGAAATAGGAGCGACGTAAACTGAACAAATGTGATAGGATTTGCCTGAATTCTTATATTAACCTTAATGTAAAATGATCTAATCGGTTCTCTGTTCCCCCTACCCTAGAAGTTTAATAGTGCATTGTATTCGACATTTCATGCGCTTTGAGATGCCGCTTAGCCCAGTACGCTATCTGAAATAGGAGCGACGTAAATTGAACAAATGTGATAGAATTTCCCTGAAATCTTATATTAAACAAAATATAAAATGATCTAATCGGAACTCCGATTGCCCTATCATAGAAGTTTAGTACTGCATTTTACTCGCCATTCCACGCGCTTTAAGTTGCCGCCTAGTCCAGTACGCTATCTCAAGCAGGAGCGGCGTAAGTTGAACAAATGTGATAGAATTTCGCTGAATCCTTATATTAACCAAAATATAAAATGATCTAATCGGGTCTCTTATTGCCCTATCATAGAAGTTTCATAGTGCATTTTACTCGCCATTCCAGGCGCTTTAAGATGCCGCCTAGCCCAGTACGCTATCTGAAATAGGAACGACGTAAATTGAACAAATGTGATAGAATTTTGCTGAATTCTTAAATTAACCATAATATAAAATGACCTAATCGGGTCTCTGATTGCCCTACCCTAGAAGTTTAATAGTGCATTTTACTCGCCATTTCATGCGCCTTAAGATGCCGCATAGCACAATATGCTATCTGAAATAGGAGCGACGTAAATTGAACAAATGTGATAGAATTTCCATGAATTCTTATATTAACCTCAATATAAAATGATCTAATCGGGTCTCTGTTCGCCCTACCATAGAAGTCTTATAGTGCATTTCACTCGCCATCTCATGCGCTTTGAGATGCCGCTTAGCCCAATACGCTACCTGAAATAGGAGCGACCTAAATTGAACGAATGTGATAGAATTTCGCTCAATTCTTAAATTAACCATAATATAAAATGATCTAATCGGGTCTCTGTTTGCCCTACCCTAGAACTTTAATAGTGCATTTTACTCGTTATTTCATGCGCTTTGAGATGCCGCTTAGCCTAATACGCTATCTGAAATTGGAGTGATATAAGTTGAAAAAATGTGATAGAATTTCGCTGAATTCTTTTATTAACCATAATGTAAAATGATCTAATCGGGTCTCTGTTTGCCCTACCCTAGGAGTTTAATAGTGCAGTTTACTCGCCATTTCATGCGCTTTGAGATGCCGCTTAGCCCAATACGCTATCTGAAATATGAGCGACACGATTTGAACAAATGTGATAGAATTTCCCTGAAATCTTGTATTAAACAAAATATAAAATGATCAAATCGCGTCTCTGATTGCCCTATCATACAAGTTTAATAGTGCATTTTACTCGCCCATTCCGAGCGCTTTAAGATGCCGCATAGCCCAATACGCTATCTGAAATAGGAGCGACGTAAATTGAACAAATGTGATAGAATTTCACTGAATTCTTATATTAACCAAAATATAAAATGATCTAATCGGGTCTCTGATTGCCCTATCATAGAAGATTAATAGTGCATTTTACTCGCCACTCCACGCGCTTTAGGATGCCGCCTAGCCCAGTACGCTATCTGAAATAGGAGCGACGTAAATCCAACAAATGTGATAGAATCTTGCTGAATTCTTATATTAACCGTAATATAAAATGATCTAATCGGGTCTCTGTTTGCCTTATCCTAGAAGTATAATAGTGCATTATACTCGCCATTTCATGCGCTTTTAGATGCCGCTTAGCCCAGGACGCTATCTGAAATAGGAACGACGTAAATTGAACAAATGTGATAGAATTTTGCTGAATTCTTAAATTAACCATAATATAAAATGACCTAATCGGGTCTCTGTTTGCCCTACCCCAGAAGTTTAATAGTGCATTTCACTCGTCATTTCATGCGCTTTGAGATGCCGCTAATCCCGATAAGCTATCTGTAATAGAAGCGACGTAAATTGAACGAATGTGATAGAATTTCGTTGAATTCTTATATTAACCAAAATATAAAATGATCTAATCGGGTCTCTGATTGCCCTACCCTAGAAGTTTAATAGTGCATTTTACTCACCATTCCACGCGCTTTAAGATGCCGCCTAGCCCAGTACGCTATCTGAAATAGGAGCGACGTAAATTGAACAAATGTGATAAAATTTTGCTGACATCTTAAATTAACCATAATATAAAATGATCTCATCGGGTCTCTGTTTGCCCTACCCTAGAAGTTTAATAGTGCATTTTACTCGCCACTTCATGCGCCTTCAGATGCCGCTTAGCCCAATAAGCTATCTGAAATAGGAGCGACGTAAATTGAACAAATGTGATAGAATTTCCCTGAAATCTTATATTAAACAAAATATAAAATGATCTAATCGGGTCTCTGATTGCCCTATCATAGAAGTTTAACAGTGCATTTCACTCGTCATTTCATGCGCTTTAACATGCCGCTTAGCCCAATAAGCTATCTGAAATAGGAGCGACGTAAATTGAACAAATGTGATAGAATTTCCCTGAAATCTTATATTAAACAAAATATAAAATGAGCTAATAGGGTCTCTGATTGCCCTATCATAAAAGTTGAGCAGTGCATTTTACTCGCCATTCCACGCGCTTTAAGATGGCGCCTAGCCCAGTACGCTATCTGAAATAGGAGCGACGTAAGTTGAACAAATGTGATAGAATTTCGCTGAATTCTTTTATTAACCATAATGTAAAATGATCTAATCGGGTCCCTGTTCGCCCTGGCCTAGAAGTTTAATAGTGCATTTTACTCGCCATTCCGAACGCGTGAAGATGCCGCATAGCCCAATACGCTATCTGAAATAGGAGCGACGTAAGTTGAACAAATGTGATAGAATTTTGCTGAATTCTTAAATTAACCATAATATAAAATGATCTAATCGGGTCTCTGTTTGCCCTACCCAAGAAGTTTAATAGGGCATTTCACTCGACACTTCATGCGCTTTGAGATGCCGCTAAGCCCAATAAGCTATCTGAAATAGGAGCAACGTAAATTGAACAAATGTGATAGAATTTCGCTGAATTCTTACATTAACCATAATGTAAAATGATATAATCGGGTCTCTGTTTGCCCTACCCTAGAATTTAATAGTGCATTTCACTCGTCACTTCATGCGCTTCGAGATGCCGCTAAGCACAATAAGCTATCTGTAATAGGAGCGACGTAAATTGAACAAATGTGATAGAATTTCGCTGAATTCTTATATTAACCAAGGTATAAAATGATCTAGTCTGGTCTCTGATTGCCCTATCATAGAATGTTAATAGTGCATTTTACTCGCCATTCCACACGCTTTAAGATGCCGCCTAGCCCAGTACGCTGTCTGAAATAGGAGCGACGTAAATTGAACAAATGTGATAGAATCTCGCTGAATACTTATATTAACCTTAATGTAAAATGATCTAATCGGGTCTCTGTTCGCCCTACCCTAGAAGTTTGATAGTGTATTTTACTCGCCATTTCATGCGCTTTGAGATGCCGCTTATCCCAATACGCTATCTGAAATAGGAGGGACGTAAATTGAACAAATGTGATAGAATTTCGCTGAATTCTTAAATTAACCATAATATAAAATGATCTAATCGGGTCTCTGTTCGCCCTAGCCGAGAAGTTTAATAGTGCATTTCACTCGCCATTTCATGCGCTCTGAGATGCCGCACAGCCCAGTACGCCATCTGAAATAGGAGCGACGTAAATTGAACAAATGTGATAGAATTACGCTGAATTCTTATATTAACCGTAATATAAAATGATCTAATCGGTTCTCTGTTCGCCCTGCCCTAGAAGTTTAATAGTGCCTTTCACTCGTCATTTCATGCGCTTTGAGATGCCGCTTAGCCCTATACGCTATCTGAAATAGTAGCGACGTAAATTGAACAAACGTGATAGGATTTCGCTGAATTCTTATATTAACCAAAATATAAAATGATCTAATCGGGTCTCTGATTGCCCTATCATAGAAGGCTAATAGTGCATTTTACTCGCTATTCCACGCGCTTTAAGATGCCGGCTATCCCAGTAGGCTATCTGAAATAGGAGTGACGTAAATTGAACAAATGTGATAGAATTACTCTTAATTCTTTTATTAACCATAATGTAATATGATCTAATCGGGTCTCTGTTTGCCTTACCCTAGAAGTTTAACAGTGCATTTTACTCGCCATTTCATCCGCTTTGAGATGCCGCTTAGCCCAATACGCTATCTGAAATAGGAGCGACGTAAATTGAACGAATGTGACAGAATTTCGCTGAATTCTTATATTAACCAAAATATAAAATGATCTAATCGGGTCTCTGATTGCCGTATCATAGAAGTCTCATAGGGTATTTTACTCGCCATTCCACGCGCTTTAAGTTGCCGCATAGCGCAGTACGCTATCTGAAATAGGAGCGACGTAAACTGAACAAATGTGATAGGATTTGCCTGAATTCTTATATTAACCTTAATGTAAAATGATCTAATCGGTTCTCTGTTCCCCCTACCCTAGAAGTTTAATAGTGCATTGTATTCGACATTTCATGCGCTTTGAGATGCCGCTTAGCCCAGTACGCTATCTGAAATAGGAGCGACGTAAATTGAACAAATGTGATAGAATTTCCCTGAAATCTTATATTAAACAAAATATAAAATGATCTAATCGGGACTCCGATTGCCCTATCATAGAAGTTTAGTACTGCATTTTACTCGCCATTCCACGCGCTTTAAGTTGCCGCCTAGTCCAGTACGCTATCTCAAGCAGGAGCGGCGTAAGTTGAACAAATGTGATAGAATTTCGCTGAATCCTTATATTAACCAAAATATAAAATGATCTAATCGGGTCTCTTATTGCCCTATCATAGAAGTTTCATAGTGCATTTTACTCGCCATTCCAGGCGCTTTAAGATGCCGCCTAGCCCAGTACGCTATCTGAAATAGGAACGACGTAAATTGAACAAATGTGATAGAATTTTGCTGAATTCGTAAATTAACCATGATATAAAATGATCTAATCGGGTCTCTGTTTGCCATACCCTAGAAGTTTAATAGTGGATTTTGCTCGCCATTTCATGCGCTTTGAGATGCCGCTTAGCCCAATACGCTATCTGAAATAGGAGCGACGTAAATTGAACAAATGTGATAGAATTTCCCTGAATTCTTATATTAACCTTAATGTAAAATGATCTAATCGGGTCTCTGTTCGCCCTACCCTAGAAGTTGAATAGTGCATTTCACTCGCCATTTCATGCGCTTTGAGATGCCGCATAGCCCAGTACGCTATCTGAAATAGGAACGACGTAAATTGAACAAATGTGATAGAATTTTGCTGAATTCTTAAATTAACCATAATATAAAATGATCTAATCGGGTCTCTGATTGCCCTACCCTAGAAGTTTAATAGTGCATTTTACTCGCCATTTCATGCGCTTTGAGGTGCCGCTTAGCCCAATACGCTATCTGAAATAGGAGCGACGTAAATTGAACAAACGTGATAGGATTTCCCTGAATTCTTATATTAACCTTAATGTAAAATGATCTAATCGGTTCTCTGTTCGCCCTACCCTAGAAGTTTAATAGTGCCTTTCACTCGTCATTCCATGCGCTTTGAGATGCCGCTTAGCCCAATCCGCTATCTGAAATAGTAGCGACGTAAATTGAACAAACGTGATAGAATTTCCCGGAATTCTTATATTAACCTTAATGTAAAATGATCTATTCGGTTCTCTGTTCCCCCTACCCTAGAAGTTTAATAGTGCATTGTATTCGACATTTCATGCGCTTTGAGATGCCGCTTAGCCCAGTACGCTATCTGAAATAGGAGCGACGTAAATTGAACAAATGTGATAGAATTTCCCTGGAATCTTATATTAAACAAAATATAAAATGATCTAATCGGGACTCCGATTGCCCTATCATAGAAGTTTAGTACTGCATTTTACTCGCCATTCCACGCGCTTTAAGTTGCCGCCTAGTCCAGTACGCTATCTCAAGCAGGAGCGGCGTAAGTTGAACAAATGTGATAGAATTTCGCTGAATCCTTATATTAACCAAAATATAAAATGATCTAATCGGGTCTCTTATTGCCCTATCATAGAAGTTTCATAGTGCATTTTACTCGCCATTCCAGGCGCTTTAAGATGCCGCCCAGCCCAGTACGCTATCTGAAATAGGAACGACGTAAATTGAACAAATGTGATAGAATTTTGCTGAATTCTTAAATTAACCATGATATAAAATGATCTAATCGGGTCTCTGTTTGCCATACCCTAGAAGTTTAATAGTGGATTTTGCTCGCCATTTCATGCGCTTTGAGATGCCGCTTAGCCCAATACGCTATCTGAAATAGGAGCGACGTAAATTGAACAAATGTGATAGAATTTCCCTGAATTCTTATATTAACATTAATGTAAAATGATCTAATCGGGTCTCTGTTCGCCCTACCCTAGAAGTTGAATAGTGCATTTCACTCGCCATTTCATGCGCTTTGAGATGCCGCTTAGGCCAATACGCTATCTGAAATAGGAGCGACGTAAATTGAACAAATGTGATAGAATTTCGCTGAATTCTTAAATTAACCATAACATAAAATGATCTAATCGGGTCTCTGATTGCCCTACCCTAGAAGTTTAATAGTGCATTTTACTCCTCACTTCATGCGCTTTGAGAAGCCGCTTAGCCCAATACGCTAACTGAAATAGGAGCGACGTAAATTGAACAAATGTGATAGAATTTTGCTGAATTCTTAAATTAACGATAATATAAAATGATATAATCGGGTCTCTGTTTCCCTAACCCTAGAAGTTTAATAGTGCATTTTACTCGCCACTTCATGCGCTTTGAGGTGCCGCTTAGCCCAATACACTATCTGAAATAGGAGCGACGTAAATTGAACGAATGTGATAGAATTTCGCTGAATTCTTAAATTAACCATAATATACAATGATCTAATCGGGTCTCTGTTCGCCCTAGCCTAGACGTTTAATAGTGCATTTTACTCGCCCTTCCACGCGCTTTAAGATGCCGCCTAGCCCAGTACGCTATCTGAAATACGAGCGACGTAAGTTTAACAAATGTGATAGAATTACGCTGAATTCTTATATTAACCGTAATATAAAATGATCTAATCGGGTCTCTCTTTCCCTTACCCTAGAAGTTTAACAGTGCACTTCACTCGCCATTTCATGCGCTTTGAGATGCCGCTTAGCCCAATACGCTATCTGAAATAGGAGCGACGTAAATTGAACAAATGTGATAGAATTTCGCTGAATTCTTAAATTATCCATAACATAAAATGATCTAATCGGGTCTCTGATTGCCTTACCCTAGAATTTTAATAGTGCATTTTACTCGCCATTCCACGCGCTTTAAGATGACGCCTAGCCCAGTACGCTATCTGAAATAGGAGCGACGTAAATTGAACAAATGTGATAGAATTTCGCTGAATCCTTATATTAACCATAATATAAAATGATCTAATCGGGTCTCTTATTGCCCTATCATAGAAGTTTCATAGGGTATTTTACTCGCCATCCCACGCGCTTTAAGATGCCGCCTAGCCCAGTACGCTATCTGAAATAGGAACGACGTAAATTGAACAAGTGTGATAGAATTTCGTTGAATTCTTAAATTAACCATAATATGAAATGATCAAATCGGGTCTCTGTCTGCCATACCCTAGAAGTTTAATAGTGCATTTTATTCGCCATTTCATGCGCTTTGAGATGCCGCTTAGCCCAATACGCTATCTGAAATATCAGCGACGTAAATTGAACAAATGTGATAGAATTTCGCTGAATTCTTATATTAACCTTAATGTAAAATGATCTAATCGGGTCTCTTATTGCCCTATCATAGAAGTTTAGTATTGCATTTTACTCGCCATTTCATGCGCTTTTAGATGCCGCTTATCCAATTACGCTATCTGAAATAGGAGCGACGTAAATTGATCAAATGTGATAGATGTCGCTGAATTCTTAAATTAACCATAATATAAAATGATCTAATCGGGTCTCTGTTTGCCCCACCCTAGAAGTTTAATAGCGCATATTACTCGCCATTTCATGCGCTTTGAGATGCCGCTCAGCCCAATACGCTATCTGAAATAGGATCGACGTAAATTGAACAAATGTGATAAAATTTCGCTGAATTCTTAAATTAACTATAATAGAAAATGATCTAATCGGGTCACTGATTGCCCTATCATAGAGGTTTAATAGTGCATTTTACTCGCCATTCCACGCGCTTTAAGTTACCGCCTAGCCCAGTACGCTATCTGAAATAGGAGCGACGTAAATTGAACAAATGTGATAGAATTTTGCTGAATTCCTAAATTAACCATAACATAAAATGATCTAATCGGGTCTCTGTTTGCCTACCCTAGAAGTTTAATAGTGCATTTTACTCGCCATTTCATGCGCTTTGAGATGCCGCTTAGCCCGATACGCTATCTGAAATAGGAGCGACGTAAATTGAACAAATGTTGTAGAATTTCGCTGAATTCTTATATTAACCAAAATATAAAATGATCTAATCGGGTCTCTGATTACCCTATCATAGAAGTTTAATAGTGCATTTCACTCGCCATTCCACGCGCTTTAAGATGCCGCCTAGCCCAGTACGCTATCTGAAATAGGAACGACGTAAATTGAACAAATGTGATAGGATTTTGCAGAATTCTTAAATTAACCATAATATAAAATGATCTAATCGGGTCCCTGGTTGCCCTACCCTAGAAATTTAACAGTGCATTTTACTCGCCATTTCATGCGCTTTGAGTTGCCGCTTAGCCCAATACGCTATCTGAAATAGGAGCGACGTAAGTTGAACAAATGTGATAGAATTTCGCTTAATTCTTTTATTAACCATAATGTAAAATGATCTAATCGGGTCTCTGATTGCCCTATCATACAAGTTTAGTAGTGCATTTTACTCGCCATTCCACGCGCTTTAAGAAGCCGCCTAGCCCTGTAGGCTATCTGAAATAGAAGCGACGAAAGTTGAACAAATGTGATAGAATTACGCTGCATTCTTATATTAACCGTAATATAAAATGATCTAATCGGGTCTCTGTTTGCCTTATCCTAGAAGTTTAATAGTGCATTATACTCGCCAGTTCATGCGCTTTGAGATGCCGCTTAGCCCAATACGCTATCTGAAATAGGTGCGACGTAAGTTGAACAAATGTGATAGAATTTCGCTGAATTCTTTTATTAACTATAATGTAAAATGATCTAATCGGGTCTCTGCTCGCCCTAGCCTAGAAGTTTAATAGTGCATTTTATTCGCCATTGCATGCGCTTTGAGATGCCGCTTAGCCGAATACGCTATCTGAAATAGGAGTGACGTAAATTGAACAAATGTGATCGAATTTCGCTGAATTCTTAAATTAACCATAATATAAAATTATCTAATCGGGTCTCTGATTGCCCTACGCTAGAAGTTTAATAGTGCAGTTTACTCGCCATTTCATGCGCTTTGAGATGACGCTTAGCCCAATACGCTATCTGAAATAGGAGCGACGTAAGTTGAACAAATGTGATAGAATTTCGCTGAATTCTTTTATTAACCATAATGTAAAATGATCTAATGGGGTCTCTGATTGCCCTATCATAGAAGATTAGTAGTGCATTTTACTCACCATTCCACGCGCTTTAAGATGCCGCCTAGCCCTGTAGGCTATCTGAAATAGGAGCGACGAAAGTTGAACAAATGTGATAGAATTTCGCTGCATTCTTATATTAACCGTATTATAAAATGATCTAATCGGGTCTCTGTTTGCCTTATCCTAGAAGTTTAGTAGTGCATTTTACTCGCCATTTCATGCGCTTTCAGATGCCGCTTAGCACAATACGCTATCTGAAATAGGAGCGACGTAAATTGAACAAATGTGATAGAATTTCGCTGAATTCTTAAATTAACCATAATATAAAATGATATAATCGGGTCACTGATTGCCCTACCCTAGAAGTTTAATAGTGCATTTTACTTGCCATTTCATGCGCTTTGAGATGCCGCTTAGCACAATACGATATCTGAAATAGGAACGACGTAAATTGAACAAATGTGATAGAATTTCGCTGAATTCTTAAATTAACCATAATATAAAATGATCTAATCGGGTCCCTGTTTGCCCTACCCTAGAAGTTGAATAGTGCATTTCACTCGTCATTTCATGCGCTCTGAGATGCCGCTTAGCCCAATACGCTATCTGAAATAGGAGCGACGTAAGTTGAACAAATGTGATAGAATTTCGCTGAATTCATTTATTAACCATAATGTAAAATGATCTGATCGGGTCTCTGTTCGCCCTAGCCTAGAAGTTTAATAGTGCATTTTATTCGCCACTTCATGCGCTTTTTGATGCCGCTTAGCCGCATACGCTATCTGAAATAGGAGCGACGTAAATTGAACAAATGTGATAGAATTTCGCTGAATTCTTATATTAATCAAAATATAAAATGATCTAATCGGGTCTCTGATTGCCTTATCCTAGAAGTTTAGTATTGCATTTTACTCGCCATTTCATGCGCTTTGAGATGCCGCTTAGCCCAATACGCTATCTGAAATAGGAGCGACGTAAATTGAACAAATGTGATAGAATTTCGCTGAATTCTAAAATTTACTATAATATAAAATGATCTAATCGGGTCACTGATTGCCCTATCATAGAAGTTTAATAGTGCGTTTTACTTGCCATTTCATGCGCTTTGAGATGCCGCTTAGCACAATACGCTATCTGAAATATGAGCGACGTAAATTGAACAAATGTGATAGAATTTCGCTGAATTCTTATATTAACCAAAATATAAAATGATCTAATCGGGTCTCTGTTTGCCTTATCCTAGAAGTTTAGTATTGCATTTTACTCGCCATTTCATGCGCTTTGAGATGCCGCTTAGCCCAATACGCTATCTGAAATAGGAGCGACGTAAATTGAACAAATGTGATAGAATTTCGCTGAATTCTTAAATTAACTATAATATAAAACGATCAAATCGGGTCTCTTTGCCCTATCATAGAAGATTAATAGTGCATTTTACTCGCCACTCCACGCGCTTTAAGATGCCGCCTAGCCCAGTACGCTATCCGAAATAGGAGCGACGTAAACTGAACAAATGTGATAGAATTTTGCTGAATTCTTAAATTAACCATAATATAAAATGATCTAATCGGGTCTCTCTTTGCCCTACCCTAGAAGTTTAATAGTGCATTTCACTCTTCACTTTATGCGCTTTGAGATGCCGCTAAGCCCAATACGCTATCTGAAATAGGAGCGACGTAAATTGAACAAATGTGATAGAATAGTGCTGAATTCTTAAATTAACCATCACATAAAATGATCTAATCGGGTCTCTGTTTGCCCTACCCTAGAAGTTTAATAGTGCATTTTACTCGCCCTTTCACGCGCTTTAAGATGCCGCCTAGCAGAGTAGGCTATCTGAAATAGGAGCGACGTAAGATGAACAAATGTGATATAATTACGCTGAATTCTTATATTAACCGTAATATAAAATGAACTAATCGGGTCTCCGTTTGCCTTATCCTAGAAGTTTAATAGCGCATTTTACTCGCCATTTCATGCGCTTTGAGAGGCCGCTTAGCCCAATACGCTACCTGAAATAGGAGCGACGTAAATTCAACAAATGTGATAGAATTTCGCTGAATTCATAAATTAACCATAATATAAAATGATCTCATCGGGTCTCTGTTTGCCCTACCCTAGAAGTTTAATAGTGCATTTTACTCGCCATTTCATGCGCTTTGAGATGCCGCATAGCCCAATACGCTATCTGAAATAGGAGCGACGTAAATTGAACAAATGTGATAGAATTTCAGTGAAATCTTATAGTAAACAAAATATAAAATGATCTAATCGGGTCTCTGATTGCCCTATCAGAGAAGTTAAGTAGTGCATTTTACTCGTCATTCCACGCGCTTTAAGGTGCCGCCTAGCCCAGTACGCTATCTGAAATAGGAGCGACGTAAGCTGAACAAATGTGATAGAATTTTGCTGAATTCTTAAATTAACCATAATATAAAATGATCTAATCGGGTCTCTCTTTGCCCTACCCTAGAAGTTTAATAGTGCATTTCACTCGACACTTTATGCGCTTTGAGATGCCGCTAAGCCCAATAAGCTATCCGAAATAGGAGCGACGTAAATTGAACAAATGTGATAGAATTTCGCTTAATTCTTTTATTAACCATAATGTAAAATGATTTAATCGGGTCTCTGATTGCCCTATCATAGAAGTTTAGTAGTGCATTTTACTCGCCATTCCACGCGCTTTAAGAAGCCGCATAGCCCTGTAGGCTATCTGAAATAGAAGCGACGAAAGTTGAACAAATGTGATAGAATTACGCTGCATTCTTATATTAACCGTAATATAAAATGATCTAATCGGGTCTCTGTTTGCCTTATCCTAGAAGTTTAATAGTGCATTATACTCGCCATTTCATGCGCTTTGAGATGCCGCTTAGCCCAATGCGCTATCTGAAATAGGAGCGACGTAAGTTGAACAAATGTGATAGAATTTCGCTGAATTCTTTTATTAACCATAATGTAAAATGATCTAATCGGGTCTCTGCTCGCCCTAGCCTAGAAGTTTAATAGTGCATTTTATTCGCCATTGCATGCGCTTTGAGATGCCGCTTAGCCGAATACGCTATCTGAAATAGGAGCGACGTAAATTGAACAAATGTGATAGAATTTCCCTGAAATCTTATATTAAACAAAATATAAAATGATTTAGTCGGGTCTCTGATCGCCCTATCATAAAAGGTTAATAGTGCATTCTACTCGCCATCCCACGCGCTTTAAGATGCCGCCTAGCCCAATACGCTATCTGAAATAGGAGCGACGTAAATTGAACAAATGTGATAGAATTTCGCTGAATTCTTAAATTAACCATAATATAAAATGATCTAATCGGGTCTCTGATTGCCCTATCATAGAAGTTAAATAGTGCATTTTACTCGCCATTCCACGCGCTTTAATATGCCGCCTAGCCCAGTACGCTATCTGAAATAGGAGCGACGTAAATTGAACGAATGTGATAGAATTTCGCTTAATTCTTTTATTAACCATAATGTAAAATGATCTAATCGGGTCTCTGATTGCCCTATCATAGAAGATTAGTAGTGCATTTTACTCGCCATTCCACGCGCTTTAAGATGCCACCTAGCCCTGTAGGCTATCTGAAATAGGAGCGACGAAAGTTGAACAAATGTGATAGAATTACGCTGCATTCTTATATTAACCGTAATATAAAATGATCTAATCGGATCTCTGTTTGCCTTATCCTAGAAGTATAATAGTGCATTATACTCGCCATTTCAAGCGCTTTGAGATGCCGCTTAGCCCAGTACGCTATCTGAAATATCAAAGACGTAAATTGAACAAATGTGATAGAATTTCGCTGAATTCTTATATTACCCTTAATGTAAAATGATCTAATCGGGTCTCTGTTCGCCCTACCCTAGAAGTTTAATAGTGCCTTTCACTCGTAAATGCATGCGCTTTGAGATGCCGCATAGCCCAATTAGCTATATGAAATAGGAGCGACGTAAATTGAACAAATGTGATAGAATTTCGCTGAATCCTTGTATTAACCAAAATATAAAATGATCTGATCGGGTCTCTGATTGCCCTATCATAGAAGTTTAATAGTGTATTTCACTCGCCATTCCACGCGCTTTAAGATGCCGCCTAGCCCAGTACGCTATCTGAAATAGGAACGACGTAAATTGAACAAATGTGATAGAATTTTGCTGAATTCTTAAATTAACCATAATATAAACTGATCTAATCGGGTCTCTGTTTGCCCTACCCTAGAAGTTTAACAGTGCATTTTACTCGCCATTCCACGCGCTTTAAGATGCCGCCTAGCCCAGTACGCTAACTGAAATAGGAACGACGTAAATTGAAGAAATGTGATAGGATTTGGCAGAATTCTTAAATTAACCATAATATAAAATTATCTAATCGGGTCTCTGGTTGCCCTACCCTAGAAATTTAACAGTGCATTTTACTCGCCATTTCATGCGCTTTGAGATGCCGCTTAGCCCAATACGCTATCTGAAATAGGAGCGACGTAAGTTGAACAAATGTGATAGAATTTCGCTGAATTCTTTTATTAACCATAATGTAAAATGATCTAATGGGGTCTCTGATTGCCCTATCATAGAAGATTAGTAGTGCATTTTACTCACCATTCCACGCGCTTTAAGATGCCGCCTAGCCCTGTAGGCTATCTGAAATAGGAGCGACGAAAGTTGAACAAATGTGATAGAATTTCGCTGCATTCTTATATTAACCGTATTATAAAATGATCTAATCGGGTCACTGATTGCCCTACCCTAGAACTTTAATAGTGCATTTTACTCGTCATTTCATGCTCTTTAAGATGCCGCCTAGCCCAGTACGCTATCTGAAATAGGAGCGACCTAAATTGAACGTATGTGATAGAATTTCGCTGGATTCTTAAATTAACTATAATATAAAATGATCTAATCGCGTCACTGATTGCCCTACGCTAGAAGTTTAATAGTGCATTTTAGTCGCCATTTCATGCGCCTTAAGATGCCGCATAGCACAATACGCTATCTGAAATAGGAGCGACGTAAATTGAACAAATGTGATAGAATTTCCATGAATTCTTATATTAACCTCAATATAAAATGATCTATTCGGGTCTCTGTTCGCCCTACCATAGAAGTCTTATAGTGCATTTCACTCGCCATTTCATGCGCTTTGAGATGCCGCTTAGCCCAATACGCTATCTGAAATAGGAGCGACCTAAATTGAACGAATGTGATAGAATTTCGCTCAATTCTTAAATTAACCATAATATAAAATGATCTAATCGGGTCTCTGTTTGCCCTACCCTAGAACTTTAATAGTGCATTTTACTCGTTATTTCATGCGCTTTGAGATGCCGCTTAGCCTAATACGCTATCTGAAATTGGAGTGATATAAGTTGAAAAAATGTGATAGCATTTCGCTGAATTCTTTTATTAACCATAATGTAAAATGATCTAATCGGGTCTCTGTTTGCCCTACCCTAGGAGTTTAATAGTGCATTTTACTCGACATTTCATGCGCTTTGAGATGCCGCTTAGCCCAATACGCTATCTGAAATAGGAGCGACGTAAATTGAACAAATGTGATAGAATTCCGCTGAATTCTTATATTAACCGAAGTATAAAATGATCTAATCTAGTCTCTGATTGCCCTATCATAGAAGGTTAATAGTGCATTTTACTCGCCATTCCACGCGCTTTAAGATGCCGCCTAGCACAGTAGGCTATCTGAAATAGGAGCGACGTAAATTGAACAAATGTGATAGAATTTCCCTGAATTCTTAAATTAACCATAATATAAAATGATCTAATCGGGTTTCTGTTCGCCCTAGCCGAGAAGTTTAATAGTGCATTTTATTCGCCATTTCATGCGCTTTGAGATGCCGCTTAGCCCAGTACGCTACCTGAAATAGGAGCGACGTAAATTGAACAAATGTGATAGAATTTCGCTGAATCCTTATATTAACCAAAATATAAAGAGATCTAATCGGGTCTCTGATTGCCCTATCATAGAAGTTTAATAGTGCATTTTACTCGCCATTCCACGCGCTTTAAGATGACGCCTAGCCCAGTACGCTATCTGAAATAGGAGCGACGTAAATTGAACAAATGTGATAGAATTTCGCTGAATCCTTATATTAACCATAATATAAAATGATCAAATCGGGTCTCTGTCTGCCATACCCTAGAATTTTAATAGTGCACTTTATTCGCCATTTCATGCGCTTTGAGATGCCGCTTAGCCCAATACGCTATCTGAAATATCAGCGACGTAAATTGAACAAATGTGATAGAATTTCGCTGAATTCTTATATTAACCTTAATGTAAAATGATCTAATCGGGTCTCTGTTCGCCCTACCCTAGAAGTTTAATAGTGCATTTCTCTCGTCATTTCATGCGCTTTGAGATGCCGCTTAGCCCTGTAACCTATCTGAAATAGGAGCGATGTTAATTGAACAAATGTAATACAATTTCCCTGAAGTCTTATATTAAACAAAATATAAAATGATCTAATCGGGTCTCTGATTGCCCTATCATAGAAGTTTAGTAGTGCATTTTACTCGCCATTCCACGCGCTTTAAGGTGCCGCCTAGCCCAGTACGCTATCTAAAATAGGAGCGACGTAAGTTGAACAAATGTGATAGAATTACGCTGAATTCTTATATTAACCGTAATATAAAATGATCTAATCGGGTCTCTGTTTGCCTTATACTAGAAGTTAAGTATTGCATTTTACTCGCCATTTCATATGCTTTGAGATGCCGCTTAGCCCAATACGCTATCAGAAATAGAAGCAACGTAAATTGAACAAATGTGATAGAATTTCCCTGAAATCTTATATTAAACAAAATATAAAATTATCTAATCCGGTCTCTGATTCGCCTATCATAGAAGTTTAGCAGTACATTTTACTCGCCATTCCACGCGCTTTAAGATGCCGCCTAGCCCAGTACGCTATCTAAAATAGGAGCGACGTAAGTTGAACAAATGTGATACAATTACGCTTAATTCTAATATTAACCGTAATATAAAATGATCTAATCGGGTCTCTCTTTCCCTTACCCTAGAAGTTTAAGAGTGCACTTCACTCGCCATGTCATGCGCTTTGAGATGCCGCTTAGCCCAATACGCTACCTGAAATAGGAGCGACGTAAATTGAACAAATGTGATAGAATTTCCCTGAATTCTTAAATTAACCATAATATAAAATGATCTAATCGGGTTTCTGTTCGCCCTAGCCGAGAAGTTTAATAGTGCATTTTATTCGCCATTTCATGCGCTTTGAGATGCCGCTTAGCCCAATACGCTATCTGAAATAAGAGCGACGTAAATTGAACAAACGTGATAGGATTTCGCTGAATTCTTATATTAACCAAAACATAAAATGATCTAATCGGGTCTCCGATTGCCCTATCATAGAAGGCTGATAGTCCATTTTACTCGCTATTCCACGCGCTTTAAGATGCAGGCTAGCCCAGTAGGCTATCTGAAATAGGAGTGACGTAAATTCAACAAATGTGATAGAATTACGCTTAATTCTTATATTAACCGTAATATAAAATGATCTAATCGGGTCTCTCTTTCCCTTACCCTAGAAGTTTAACAGTGCACTTCACTCGCCATTTCATGCGCTTTGAGATGCCGCTTAGCCCAATACGCTACCTGAAATAGGAGCGACGTAAATTGAACAAATGTGATAGAATTTCGCTGAATCCTTATATTAACCAAAATATAAAGAGATCTAATCGGGTCTCTGATTGCCCTATCATAGAAGTTTAATAGTGCATTTTACTCGCCATTCCACGCGCTTTAAGATGACGCCTAGCCCAGTACGCTATCTGAAATAGGAGCGACGGAAACTGAACAAATGTGATAGAATTTCGCTGAATCCTTATATTAACCATAATATAAAATGATCAAATCGGGTCTCTGTCTGCCATACCCTAGAATTTTAATAGTGCACTTTATTCGCCATTTCATGCGCTTTGAGATGCCGCTTAGCCCAATACGCTATCTGAAATATCAGCGACGTAAATTGAACAAATGTGATAGAATT
This sequence comes from Macropis europaea, assembly GCA_916610135.2. NCBI lineage: Eukaryota > Metazoa > Arthropoda > Insecta > Hymenoptera > Melittidae > Macropis > Macropis europaea. The sequence goes on along the minus strand of CAKAJE020001528.1, from coordinate 10,556 downwards.
TCGCTGAATTCTTATATTAACCTTAATGTAAAATGATCTAATCGGGTCTCTGTTCGCCCTACCCTAGAAGTTTAATAGTGCATTTCTCTCGTCATTTCATGCGCTTTGAGATGCCGCTTAGCCCTGTAACCTATCTGAAATAGGAGCGATGTTAATTGAACAAATGTAATACAATTTCCCTGAAGTCTTATATTAAACAAAATATAAAATGATCTAATCGGGTCTCTGATTGCCCTATCATAGAAGTTTAGTAGTGCATTTTACTCGCCATTCCACGCGCTTTAAGGTGCCGCCTAGCCCAGTACGCTATCTAAAATAGGAGCGACGTAAGTTGAACAAATGTGATAGAATTACGCTGCATTCTTATATTAACCGTAATATAAAATGGTCTAATCGGGTCTCTGTTTGCCTTATCCTAGAAGTTTAGTATTGCATTTTACTCGCCATTTCATATGCTTTGAGATGCCGCTTAGCCCAATACGCTATCAGAAATAGAAGCAACGTAAATTGAACAAATGTGATAGAATTTCCCTGAAATCTTATATTAAACAAAATATAAAATTATCTAATCCGGTCTCTGATTCGCCTATCATAGAAGTTTAGCAGTACATTTTACTCGCCATTCCACGCGCTTTAAGATGCCGCCTAGCCCAGTACGCTATCTAAAATAGGAGCGACGTAAGTTGAACAAATGTGATAGAATTACGCTTAATTCTAATATTAACCGTAATATAAAATGATCTAATCGGGTCTCTCTTTCCCTTACCCTAGAAGTTTAAGAGTGCACTTCACTCGCCATGTCATGCGCTTTGAGATGCCGCTTAGCCCAATACGCTACCTGAAATAGGAGCGACGTAAATAGAACAAATGTGATTGAATTTCGCTGAATCCTTATATTAACCAAAATATAAAATGATCTAATCGGATCTCTGATTGCCCTATCATAGAAGTTTCATAGGGCATTTTACTCGCCATTCCACGCGCTTTAAGATGACACCTAGCCCAGTACGCTATCTGAAATAGGAGCGACGTAAATTGAACAAATGTGATAGAATTTCGCTGAATCCTTATATTAACCAAAATATAAAATGATCTAATCGGGTCTCTTATTGCCCTATCATAGAAGTTTCATAGGGCATTTTACTCGCCATTCCACGCGCTTTAAGATGCCGCCTAGCCCAGTACGCTATCTGAAATAGGAACGACGTAAATTGAACAAGTGTGATAGAATTTCGTTGAATTCTTAAATTAACCATAATATAAAATGATCAAATCGGGTCTCTGCCTGCCATACCCTAGAAGTTTAATAGTGCATTTTATTCGCCATTTCATGCGCTTTGAGATGCCGCTTAGCCCAATACGCTATCTGAAATATCAGCGACGTAAATTGAACAAATGTGATAGAATTTCGCTGAATTCTTATATTATCCTTAATGTAAAATGATCTAATCGGGTCTCTGATTGCCCTATCATAGAAGTTTAGTAGTGCCTTTTACTCGCCATTCCACGCGCTTTAAGATGCCGCCTAGCCCAGTACGCTATCTAAAATAGGAGCGACGTAAGTTGAACAAATGTGATAGAATTACGCTGAATTCTTATATTAACCGTAATATAAAATGATCTAATCGGGTCTCTGTTTGCCTTATCCTAGAAGTTTAGTATTGCATTTTACTCGCCATTTCATGCGCTTTTAGATGCCGCTTATCCAAATACGCTATCTGAAATAGGAGCGACGTAAATTGAACAAATGTGATAGATGTCGCTGAATTCTTAAATTAACCATAATATAAAATGATCTAATCGGGTCTCTGTTTGCCCCACCCTAGAAGTTTAATAGCGCATATTACTCGCCATTTCATGCGCTTTGAGATGCCGCTCAGCCCAATACGCTATCTGAAATAGGATCGACGTAAATTGAACAAATGTGATAAAATTTCGCTTAATTCTTTTATTAACCATAATGTAAAATGATCTAATCGGGTCTCTGCTCGCCCTAGCCTAGAAGTTTAATAGTGCATTTTATTCGCCATTGCATGCGCTTTGAGATGCCGCTTAGCCGAATACGCTATCTGAAATAGGAGTGACGTAAATTGAACAAATGTGATAGAATTTCCCTGAAACCTTATATTAAACAAAATATAAAATGATCTAATCGGGTCTCTGATTGCCCTATCATAGAAGTTTAGTAGTGCATTTTACTCGCCCTTCCACGCGCTTTAAGATGCCGCCTAGCCCAGTACGCTATCTGAAATAGGAGCGACGTAAGTTGAACAAATGTGATAGAATTACGCTGAATTCTTATATTAACCGTAATATAAAATGATCTAATCGGGTCTCTGTTTCCCTAACCCTAGAAGTTTAATAGTGCATTTTACTCGCCACTTCATGCGCTTTGAGGTGCCGCTTAGCCCAATACACTATCTGAAATAGGAGCGACGTAAATTGAACGAATGTGATAGAATTTCGCTGAATTCTTAAATTAACCATAATATGAAATGATCTTATCGAGTCTCTGTTTGCCCTACCCTAGAAGTGTAATAGTGCATTTTACTCGCCATTTCTTGCGCTTTGAGATGCCGCTTAGCCCAATACGCTATCTGAAATACCAACGACGTAAATTGAACAAATGTGATAGAATTTCGCTGAATTCTTATATTAACCTTAATGTAAAATGATCTAATCGGGTCTCTGTTCGCCCTACCCTAGAAGTTTAATAGTGCATTTCACTCGTAATTGCATACGCTTTGAGATGCCGCATAGCCCAATACGCTATCTGAAATAGGAGCGACGTAAATTGAACAAATGTGATAGAATTTCCCTGAAATCTTATATTAAACAAAATATAAAATGATCTAATCGGGTCTCTGATCGCCCTATCATAAAAGGTTAATAGTGCATTCTACTCGCCATTCCACGCGCTTTAAGATGCCGCCTAGCCCAATACGCTATCTGAAATTGGAGCGACCTAAATTGAACGAATGTGATAGAATTTTGCTGAATTCTTAAATTAACAATAATATAAAATGATCTAATCGGGTCTCTGCTTGCCCTACCCTAGAACTTTAATAGTGCATTTCACTCGTCATTTCATGCGCTTTGAGATGCCGCTTAGCCTAATACGCTATGTGAAATTGGAGCGATATAAGTTGAACAAATGTGATAGAATTACGCTGCATTCTTATATTAACCGTAATATAAAATGATCTAATCGGGTCTCTGTTTGCCTTATCCTAGAAGTTTAATAGTGCATTATACTCGCCACTTCATGCGCTTTGAGGTGCCGCTTAGCCCAATACACTATCTGAAATAGGAGCGACGTAAATTGAACGAATATGATAGAATTTCGCTGAATTCATAAATTAACCATAATATGAAATGATCTAATCGGGTCTCTGTTTGCCCTACCCTAGAAGTGTAATAGTGCATTTTACTCGCCATTTCTTGCGCTTTGAGATGCCGCTTAGCCCAATACGCTATCTGAAATAGGAGCGACGTAAATTGAACAAATGTGATAGAATTTCGCTGAATTCTTAAATTAACGATAATATAAAATGATATAATCGGGTCTCTGTTTCCCTAACCCTAGAAGTTTAATAGTGCATTTTACTCGCCACTTCATGCGCTTTGAGGTGCCGCTTAGCCCAATACACTATCTGAAATAGGAGCGACGTAAATTGAACGAATGTGATAGAATTTCGCTGAATTCTTAAATTAACCATAATATACAATGATCTAATCGGGTCTCTGTTCGCCCTAGCCTAGACGTTTAATAGTGCATTTTACTCGCCCTTCCACGCGCTTTAAGATGCCGCCTAGCCCAGTACGCTATCTGAAATACGAGCGACGTAAGTTTAACAAATGTGATAGAATTACGCTGAATTCTTATATTAACCGTAATATAAAATGATCTAATCGGGTCTCTCTTTCCCTTACCCTAGAAGTTTAACAGTGCACTTCACTCGCCATTTCATGCGCTTTGAGATGCCGCTTAGCCCAATACGCTATCTGAAATAGGAGCGACGTAAATTGAACAAATGTGATAGAATTTCGCTGAATTCTTAAATTATCCATAACATAAAATGATCTAATCGGGTCTCTGATTGCCTTACCCTAGAATTTTAATAGTGCATTTTACTCGCCATTCCACGCGCTTTCAGATGACGCCTAGCCCAGTACGCTATCTGAAATAGGAGCGACGTAAATTGAACAAATGTGATAGAATTTCGCTGAATCCTTATATTAACCATAATATAAAATGATCTAATCGGGTCTCTTATTGCCCTATCATAGAAGTTTCATAGGGTATTTTACTCGCCATCCCACGCGCTTTAAGATGCCGCCTAGCCCAGTACGCTATCTGAAATAGGAACGACGTAAATTGAACAAGTGTGATAGAATTTCGTTGAATTCTTAAATTAACCATAATATAAAATGATCAAATCGGGTCTCTGTCTGCCATACCCTAGAAGTTTAATAGTGCATTTTATTCGCCATTTCATGCGCTTTGAGATGCCGCTTAGCCCAATACGCTATCTGAAATATCAGCGACGTAAATTGAACAAATGTGATAGAATTTCGCTGAATTCTTATATTAACCTTAATGTAAAATGATCTAATCGGGTCTCTTATTGCCCTATCATAGAAGTTTAGTATTGCATTTTACTCGCCATTTCATGCGCTTTTAGATGCCGCTTATCCAAATACGCTATCTGAAATAGGAGCGACGTAAATTGATCAAATGTGATAGATGTCGCTGAATTCTTAAATTAACCATAATATAAAATGATCTAATCGGGTCTCTGTTTGCCCCACCCTAGAAGTTTAATAGTGCAGTTTACTCGCCATTTCATGCGCTTTGAGATGACGCTTAGCCCAATACGCTATCTGAAATAGGAGCGACGTAAGTTGAACAAATGTGATAGAATTTCGCTGAATTCTTTTATTAACCATAATGTAAAATGATCTAATGGGGTCTCTGATTGCCCTATCATAGAAGATTAGTAGTGCATTTTACTCACCATTCCACGCGCTTTAAGATGCCGCCTAGCCCTGTAGGCTATCTGAAATAGGAGCGACGAAAGTTGAACAAATGTGATAGAATTTCGCTGCATTCTTATATTAACCGTATTATAAAATGATCTAATCGGGTCTCTGTTTGCCTTATCCTAGAAGTTTAGTAGTGCATTTTACTCGCCATTTCATGCGCTTTCAGATGCCGCTTAGCACAATACGCTATCTGAAATAGGAGCGACGTAAATTGAACAAATGTGATAGAATTTCGCTGAATTCTTAAATTAACCATAATATAAAATGATATAATCGGGTCACTGATTGCCCTACCCTAGAAGTTTAATAGTGCATTTTACTTGCCATTTCATGCGCTTTGAGATGCCGCTTAGCACAATACGATATCTGAAATAGGAACGACGTAAATTGAACAAATGTGATAGAATTTCGCTGAATTCTTAAATTAACCATAATATAAAATGATCTAATCGGGTCCCTGTTTACCCTACCCTAGAAGTTGAATAGTGCATTTCACTCGTCATTTCATGCGCTTTGAGATGCCGCTTAGCCCAATACGCTATCTGAAATAGGAGCGACGTAAGTTGAACAAATGTGATAGAATTTCGCTGAATTCTTTTATTAACCATAATGTAAAATGATCTGATCGGGTCTCTGTTCGCCCTAGCCTAGAAGTTTAATAGTGCATTTTATTCGCCACTTCATGCGCTTTTTGATGCCGCTTAGCCGCATACGCTATCTGAAATAGGAGCGACGTAAATTGAACAAATGTGATAGAATTTCGCTGAGTTCTTATATTAATCAAAATATAAAATGATCTAATCGGGTCTCTGATTGCCTTATCCTAGAAGTTTAGTATTGCATTTTACTCGCCATTTCATGCGCTTTGAGATGCCGCTTAGCCCAATACGCTATCTGAAATAGGAGCGACGTAAATTGAACAAATGTGATAGAATTTCGCTGAATTCTAAAATTTACTATAATATAAAATGATCTAATCGGGTCACTGATTGCCCTATCATAGAAGTTTAATAGTGCGTTTTACTTGCCATTTCATGCGCTTTGAGATGCCGCTTAGCACAATACGCTATCTGAAATATGAGCGACGTAAATTGAACAAATGTGATAGAATTTCGCTGAATTCTTATATTAACCAAAATATAAAATGATCTAATCGGGTCTCTGTTTGCCTTATCCTAGAAGTTTAGTATTGCATTTTACTCGCCATTTCATGCGCTTTGAGATGCCGCTTAGCCCAATACGCTATCTGAAATAGGAGCGACGTAAATTGAACAAATGTGATAGAATTTCGCTGAATTCTTAAATTAACCATCACATAAAATGATCTAATCGGGTCTCTGTTTGCCCTACCCTAGAAGTTTAATAGTGCATTTTACTCGCCCTTTCACGCGCTTTAAGATGCCGCCTAGCCGAGTAGGCTATCTGAAATAGGAGCGACGTAAGATGAACAAATGTGATAGAATTTCCCTGAAATCTTATATTAAACAAAATATAAAATGATTTAGTCGGGTCTCTGATCGCCCTATCATAAAAGGTTAATAGTGCATTTTACTCGACATTCCACGCGCTTTAAGGTGCCGCCTAGCCCAGTACGCTATCTGAAATAGGAGCGACGTAAGTTGAACAAATGTGATAGAATTTTGCAGAATTCTTAAATTAACCATAATATAAAATGATCTAATCGGGTCTCTGTTTGCCCTACCCTAGAAGTTTAATAGTGCATTTTACTCGACACTTCATGCGCCTTCAGATGCCGCTTAGCCCAATAAGCTATCTGAAATAGGAGCGACGTAAATTGAACAAATGTGATAAAATTTCGCAGAATACTTATGTTAACCAAAATATAAAATGATCTAATCTGGTCTCTGTTCGCTCTAGCCTAGAAGTTTAATAGTGCATTTTGTTCGCCATTTCATGCGCTTTGAGATGCCGCATAGCCCAATACGCTATCTGAAATAGGAGCGACGTAAATTGAACAAATGTGATAGAATTTCCCTGAAATCTTATATTAAACAAAATATAAAATGATCTAATCCGGTCTCTGATTGCTCTATCATAGAAGTTTAGTAGTGCATTTTACTCGCCCTTCCACGCGCTTTAAGATGCCTCCTAGCCCAGTACGCTATCTGAAATAGGAGCGACGAAAGTTGAACAAATGTGATAGAATTTCGCTGCATTCTTATATTAACCGTATTATAAAATGATCTAATCGGGTCACTGATTGCCCTACCCTAGAACTTTAATAGTGCATTTTACTCGTCATTTCATGCTCTTTAAGATGCCGCCTAGCCCAGTACGCTATCTGAAATAGGGAGCGACCCTAAATTGAAACGTATGTGATAGAATTTCGCTGGGATTCTTAAATTAACTATAATATAAAATGATCTAATCGCGTCACTGATTGCCCTACGCTAGAAGTTTTAATAGTGCATTTTAGTCGCCATTTCATGCGCCTTAAGATGCCGCATAGCACAATACGCTATCTGAAATAGGAGCGACGTAAATTGAACAAATGTGATAGAATTTCCATGAATTCTTATATTAACCTCAATATAAAAATGATCTATTGCGGGTCTCTGTTCGCCCTACCATAGAAGTCTTATAGTGCATTTCACTCGCCATTTCATGCGCTTTGAGATGCCGCTTTAGCCCAATACGCTATCTGAAATAGGAGCGACCTAAATTGAACGAATGTGATAGAATTTCGCTCAATTCTTAAATTAACCATAATATAAAATGATCCTAATCGGGTCTCTGTTTGCCCTACCCTAGAACTTTAATAGTGCATTTTTACTCGTTATTTCATGCGCTTTGAGATGCCGCTTAGCCTAATACGCTATCTGAAATTGGAGTGATATAAGTTGAAAAAATGTGATAGCATTTCGCTGAATTCTTTTATTAACCATAATGTAAAATGATCTAATCGGGTCTCTGTTATGCCCTACCCTAGGAGTTTAATAGTGCATTTCACTCGACATTTCATGCGCTTTGAGGATGCCGCTTAGCCCAATACGCTATCTGAAATAGGAGCGACGTAAATTGAACAAATGTGATAGAATTCCGCTGAATTCTTATATTAACCGAAGTATAAAATGATCTAATCTAGTCTCTGATTGCCCTATCATAGAAGGTTAATAGTGCATTTTACTCGCCATTCCACGCGCTTTAAGATGCCGTCTAGCACAGTAGGCTATCTGAAATAGGAGCGACGTAAGATGAACAAATGTGATAGAATTACGCTGAATTCTTATATTAACCGTAATATAAAATGAACTAATCGGGTCTCCGTTTGCCTTATCCTAGAAGTTTAATAGCGCATTTTACTCGCCATTTCATGCGCTTTGAGAGGCCGCTTAGCCCAATACGCTATCTGAAATAGGAGCGACGTAAATTGAACAAATGTGATAGAATTTCCGTGAAATCTTATATTAAACAAAATATAAAATGATCTAATCGGGTCTCTGAGTGCCCTATCATAGAAGTTTAGTAGTGCATTTTACTCGACATTCCACGCGCTTTAAGGTGCCGCCTAGCCCAGTACGCTATCTGAAATAGGAGCGACGTAAGTTGAACAAATGTGATAGAATTTTGCAGAATTCTTAAATTAACCATAATATAAAATGATCTAATCGGGTCTCTGTTTGCCCTACCCTAGAAGTTTAATAGTGCATTTTACTCGACACTTCATGCGCCTTCAGATGCCGCTTAGCCCAATAAGCTATCTGAAATAGGAGCGACGTAAATTGAACAAATGTGATAAAATTTCGCAGAATCCTTATGTTAACCAAAATATAAAATGATCTAATCTGGTCTCTGTTCGCTCTAGCCTAGAAGTTTAATAGTGCATTTTGTTCGCCATTTCATGCGCTTTGAGATGCCGCATAGCCCAATACGCTATCTGAAATAGGAGCGACGTAAATTGAACAAATGTGATAGAATTTCCCTGAAATCTTATATTAAACAAAATATAAAATGATCTAATCCGGTCTCTGATTGCTCTATCAAAGAAGTTTAGTAGTGCATTTTACTCGCCCTTCCACGCGCTTTAAGATGCCTCCTAGCCCAGTACGCTATCTGAAATAGGAGCGACGTATGATGAACAAATGTGATAGAATTTCCGTGAGTCCTTATATTAACCTTAATGTAAAATGATCTAATCGGGTCTCTGTTCGCCGTACCATAGAAGTCTAATGGTGCATTTCACTCGCCATTTCATGCGGTTTGTGATGCCGCTTAAACCAATACGCTATCTGAAATAGGAGCGACGTAAGTTGAACAAATGTGATAGAATTTCGCTGAATTCTTTTATTAACCATAATGTAAAATGATCTGATCGGGTCTCTGTTCGCCCTAGCCTAGAAGTTTAATAGTGCATTTTATTCGCCACTTCATGCGCTTTTTGATGCCGCTTAGCCGAATACTCTATCTGAAAAAGGAGCGACGCAAATTGAACAAATGTGATACTATTTCCCTGAAATCTTATATTAAACAAAATATAAAATGATCTAATCGGGTCTCTGATTGCCCTATCATAGAAGTTTAGTAATGCATTTTACTCGCCATTCCACGCGCTTTAAGATGCCGCCTAGCCCAGTACGCTATCTGAAATAGGAGCGACGTAAGTTGAACAAATGAGATAGAATTTTGTTGAATTCTTAAATTAACCATAATATAAAATGATCTAATCGGCTCTCTGTTTGCCCTACCCTAGAAGTTTAATAGTGCATTTTAGTCGCATTTCATGCGCTTTGAGATCCCGCTTAGCCCCAATACGCGATCTGAAATAGGAGCGACGTAAATTGAACAAATGTGATAGAATTTCCCTGAAATCTTATATTAATCAAAATATAAAATGATCTAATCGGGTCTCTGATTGCCCTATCATAGAAGATTAGTAGTGCATTTTGCTCGCCATTCCACGCGCTTTAAGATGCCGCCTAGCCAGTACGCTATCTGAAACAGGGAGCGACGTAAGTTGAACAAATGAGATAGAATTTTGTTGAATTCTTAAATTAACCATAATATAAAATGATCTAATCGGGTCTCTGTTTGCCCTACCCTAGAAGTTTAATAGTGCATTATACTCGTCATTTCATGCGGATTGAGATGCGCTAAGCCCATAAGCTATCTGAAATAGGAGCGACGTAAATTGAACAAATGTGATAGAATTTCGCAGAATTCTTATATTAACCAAAATATAAAATGATCTAATCGAGTCTCTGTTCGCCCTAGCCTAGTTGTTTTAATAGTGCATTTATTCGCCATTTTATGCGCTTTGAGATGCCGCTTAGCCGAATACGCTATCTGAAATAGGAGCGACGTAAATTGAACAGATGTGATAGAATCTCCCTGAAATCTTATATTAACCATAATATAAAATGATCTAATCGGGTCTCTGTTCGCCCTAGCCTAGTAGTTTAATAGTGCATTTTATTCGCCATTTTATGAGCTTTGAGATGCCGCTTAGCCGAATACGCTATCTGAAATAGGAGCGACGTAAATTGAACAAA